>ML685909.1:3643437-3661773 GCA_007922175.1 Pelusios castaneus | reverse complement strand
AGTCCTCCGGCTCATCAGGATTGTGGACAGCATTCAAAGGTGAAGAACGTAGGGGAAGGTAGCCCCTGCCACTGCAATGACCCGTGGGCTGAGCGGGGGATCGGGTCTGCCAGACAGCTCGCAGCCGCTCACTTGAGCGAATTGAGGTCTTGTCCATACAGACACACAAGTTGTATTGGTGTCGCTAACTTCATCCACACTGCTGTCCAGCTTTGCAACAGCCTTTGATACTGGGTAGATATCCCCATGTGGGAAGAAGAATGAGCTGTCCTAGAATAAGGCACCTTTATCCTGGTATCAACTTTGTCCTTGCTAAGGGCTTTTACCACAATGTTGGTGACACATCCCCTACCCACGATCGTTTGTTCCACCAGTGGAACTCAAGTGTAACCAAGATTATGGGTCCCTAGCAGGACTCTTCCCAAACACCCCTCACTCACCTAATGAGAGCCCGCTAGAGCAGACTGCACATGGCCCCTGTGAAACAGGGAAGCCACAGAAAGCTACCTGGCAGCAGCGTTAAATAGGATCTAGCCAATATCCTGGCCCCGTTCAGCATTAATGTGGGACAGGGCAGAGAACTAGCACCAGCAAAGGCAAACGCCCATGATCTCTGAGATCTGCCATCTCTTTTCTTTCTCTCACCCCTGAAAAACAAAATGGTGTCTTTTTTGAACAGGGGAATCCCCAGGCTATCTGGAATGCTTGGGATATCTTCTTAAATAAACGTCTGGGGCATGGGGCATAGGGCTCTCACTAATTGTTCTGCTCTAGATTCCGGATCATCCTGAATACGCTAATCAATATTGTACCGACGATGCTTACGATTGGAGGGCTGGCTCTGGTAAGCACCCTGGACCCTTTAACTCAACTGTTAACGTGATCTTGTTTTTGTTAAAAGACCGATATCTTTGAAAGGTGAACTACAAAGCTTCAACGCGGTCACTCAGAGCTTGATTGTGGTCTGAATGTGCGGACTTGGACCTTTTCGTGGTTATTTAGATGTAAAGTTCTTTAACAGGGTCTGGTTCTGTCTAGCTGCCAACAGTTCAGGATGTTTTTCTTTGCCTGATGTGAGTGTGCTTTCTAGCATCCAGGCAGACTTTTGAATTCTGGTCTGTGCAAGTAACCGACATGGATCTCTCATAATTTTTCCACACCCCACCCATTAAAAATCTGGTAAACTGAAAGTTGGAAGTTATCCAACTCCATCACCTTATGCCCAATCTACACTGCTGGAAATATTTGATGACCGTCAACGGGAGTTACGCAAGCTAGGCCGAGTAGCGTACATAACTCCTGTTGACTTCCTAACTCCCCATCAGCGTGGTGTCTTCACTGTGCTGCGCCGACGGGAACAGCGTTCCTATTGATTTAGCGCTGTGCCACTTGAGGGGTGGTTTTACTAAGTCAACTTGCGGATCGACTTGGTGTGTCGTAACTGATGGCTAAGTCGATCTGGAAAGTCAACTGCTAAGTCGATCCAGTGCCACCGTCAGTGGAGATGTGGGCTTACTTTCTAGTTCATTTTTTCTCCCTTCGTACTTAGATTTATTTTTAAAGCTTGCATGGAATCACCATGTCCTGCACTAAGACTCTGTCTTTCCTGCAGAGCAACAACAGCTGCAGTGCTGTAAAGTTTCCCACTTAGCTGCACAATGAGCAGCAGTAGCTGTGTCAGCGGGAGAGTGTTTCCCACCAGGAAAGCACTTGCCATGCCAGCACTTTCGTTGGTGAAACTTACGTTGGTCTGGGGGATATTTTGGGTGGGGGGGTTGGTTCCTTCCCCACACTCCTGACTGACAAAAGCTCTAGGGGAGACAAAGCTGAACTCTCTGTTAATTGTTTAGCATTCATCTTCCACAAAACGTCTTTCTGAGAAGCCACATTTGGCTCAAGTGGCCCCGTATTTAGATACAGAATCTTGAGGAATCCTACAGGCTCCGATACTGCGCATGGCACAGCTGTCGCGCTTCATCTGTGAGACCCAGTCTCTCTCCCTAGGTGGTGTACTACATGTTTGCGATCATTGGCATGGAAGTGTTCCAGGGCAAAATCCAGTTCTTTCCCAGGAATTCCACTGCCCCCCACGCTCTGGAGTGCGGAAACCCTGCCTTGAAAGATTCCCTGTTTGCTCAAGCCAAATACTGCAAGAACAACTTCAATGACATCATATCTTCCTTCATTGTTCTGATGGAGCTAACTGTTGTCAATCAATGGCATAATATCCTTTCCAGGTCTAGATCAGAGGGTCCAAACCAGGGCCCACAGAAGTCAATGGGAAGATGCCCCACTCCAGTGACTTCAAAGGGCACCTTTGTCTCCATTTTGACGTCTTGAAAGAACTCCCTTGGGTAACATTCTAGTTGGGAAAAGTCTCACCAAGTGAAGCTCAAAAGTGTGTCCTCTCACCCCGATTGTCCCGAGCAGAGTGTTCAGCTTAGACCCGTTCCCTCTCTGTCCCAGTCCTTAACTTTCTACTTCTTGCCAACGGATTTGCACTCGTCACTCATCAGGCCGCCAAGCTGTACTTCATTGCCTTCCACATCGTGGTGGTCATCATGATCATTAAGTGAGTTCAGCATGGTTGCATCTTTCGGGGGTCGGGAGGAGCAGGGGGCTTAAAGCCACAGCAGGCTGCTATGCTGGAGGCTTAAAATGAAATGTATTCATGGGGCTCTTACTCCCTGGGGTGCTGAAGCTCTGCTGTGCTGTAGGAACGACACGCTTGGGTTCTGGGTTGTGGTGGCTCCATGGAAAGTGCCTCCTGCTGACATAGGTGCTGAGCCAGGGGACACCTTAAGGGTGATTCTTGTCCTTCAAAGATGGAACGACCAGGCAGGCAGGAACACAGGAGTCAGTCCCTTGTGAAGGAAGGGGTGGGGAGGGACATTCAGCCGTAAACAAGTCTCATGGGTTGCGTCTACACTTGTAAATTAAGTCGACTTAATTTACCCTGCGTCTACACTACACTTTCCTTAAGTCGACTTAAGCAAGTTTCTTAAGTCGACTTAAGGAAAATAAAGTCGATTTAATGAAAATTAAGTCGACTTTATAAAACCTCATTTTAATTCGACCTAAGCTTAAGTCGACTTTTTCAAGTCAACTTAAGCCAGTGTAGACCTGGAGTAGCTCTAAGTCGACTTAGGGCTACTCCAGGACTCCACCTTTGCCCTCCCTGCTGGGGGGGGAGGGTGCACAGGGGGAGCCTGGCATACCCCCCCACAGGGCAGGGCAGAGCCCTGCCCACCCTGGCCCTATGCCCTGACAGGGTCCCTGTCCCCCTTTGCCCCATTGTACCCATGTACAATGGGGCAAAGGCTGAGCCCCCTGGCACTGGGCAAGGGGTGCCCCCCCTGCCCCCGTGGACTTGCCCTAGGTCCCCTTAGCCCCTAGAAGTTGACCTAGGCATCCAGTGTGGACGCTCTAGGTTGACTTTGTAAGTTCCCCCCAAAGCCGACTTTAAATTTAGGTGTAGACGTGCTAAAGTCGACTTAGCTAAAGTCGACCTAAATTTACAGGTGTAGACATAGCCATGGAGAACAGGGCTTACCTCTGTGAAGCAGTGCATGGGGCTGGAAATGGAAAGCATAAGAAATAAACTGCGCCTAGCCACAAATCTGACAGGGAACCTGCAGACTCATCCATCCCTAGTCAGTGCCAGTCCAGGAAGACCCATCGGGGTCTGTGACGAAAAGTCACGGCTATTTATTGCTCTGGTGATGTTTCCACAGTACCTAGGCACTGACACATTTGTATTGATGGGACAGGAATTCTACAGGCTGCTGCAGCAGAAACTCATTAATAATACAAGGGCTGGATCTGCAAAAACACCAGGCATGTCACTAATGCACTAATTGTATAATCCTGCCTTTAATCCCCCGCCCCCAGTATTCTCATAGCGTTTATCCTAGAAGCTTTCTTTGTGGAGTATTCACTGGAAATGAATGAAGCAGAAACTGCCATTGAGAGGAAAATTCAAGATCTGGGAGTAGGAATCAAAGAGTAAGTAAATGGCAGGGAAACCTTGGTACTTTGTAGGCGGCCTCCCAACACATCCCATGATGGATGCGAAGAGTAATCGGGTTGTCCAGTGTGGTGTGCACCCAAGAAATGAGTTCAGGAATCTGATCTAGGTTTCCAGACTCTTCATTTTATATCATCACCAACACCTTTAGAAATGTATAAACTCCCTCATATAGACAAGTTCCAAGGGGAGCCGTGTTAGTCCAGTTCAGCCAAACAACAAGGAGTCCTGGAGCTCTTTTAAAGACTAACAAATTTATTTATCTCATGAGTTTTCATGGGAGAAAATCCCCCTTCGTCAGACATATTGAAGATGGGGAACTTACACTTTCCTGCATTTATTTTCCTCCCATTCTGTAAGATCCCTATCTTCAAAGAGTCTCTCTTCCACTTTCTCTCACACTCCCCATCCTCATCCCCCTCCTCCAGAGGGGAGAGGCAGAGGGGATGTTTGGGGAGCTACTTCAGTGGTGAAATCCACAAAACAGAACCTTCTGCTGCTCTAGATGATGCATCCAGAGGCAGTCTGATTTCCCTTATTAGGCAGGTTGAGTGGGTGCAGTGGGATCTGCAGCCTGCTCTGTAGTCTGATTGAAAGATGTGGTGTTAGTTCCTTTAAACCCTAGTCTAGACCATGGCTTGGGCCAAGGAGTGTGAGACCAAGCAGTTGACTTGGTCAATAGGGGGACGGGACATTGTCTAAAATGAGACCCTCTCTAGGAGGACCCTCTCCAGTTGCGGGCTGGGAGGCAGATCAGCGTTCACTTTTCCTGTTGGAAGAGCATGTCAATGAGACGTGTGGCATATTTAGAATGGAAAAAGGTTGCTTTCTCCTTCTCCCATTGGAGGTGTGCGAGGGTCTGCTTCATTGACTCAGAGCCGCACTCTTCTCTCTTCGCAGAGGAGCCCCGGGGGAGGGACTGCTAGGGTCGTGGCCTCAGTAGCGAATGTCCAGGAGAGCCAGGACAGTCCATGAAGTTGTGGAGAGCACTGGAATGAATCTTTAAGTGTCTTCATGGGGAATCTTTTTATTATTATTATTCAAAGGGAAGAACTATGTGATCATAAATCAATAGACAACAAGGAGACCAACGAGAATTACATTGGAAGAGACGAAATAACCAAGGAAGAGTCTAGAAGGCTGATTTTTAAAATAGCTTCTAAAAGTAAGTCCATTCCCTGCGGCTCTTCTCTGGGGACTGAATCAACTGTGGCAGGGTTAGGGTTGGGTATCTCTCAGATTACAATATTCCAGGGCTGTGGATTGCATCTGGAAGCCCCCTGGGGTTGGCAAAGAGATTCTTATGGACATGCAAAAATCAACCTACAACAAGGATTCAGTGAGTGCATAGTCACAGGGGCTATGTCTACACTTACAAAAGTTAGTTCGAATTAGTTTATTTGAACTAACTAATTTGAACTAATTTTAGTTAGTTTGAATTAACTTGATTCGAACTAGAATGACCCCACTAGAATGCTAGTTCGAACTAAGCAGTTTGAAGCAGTCAGTTGTATGAAAGTCACTGTGCTGGTTAGTTTGAACTAACGTGGCCACATTGACTTAATTCGAACTAACTAGTTTGAATTAAGGGTTAGTTCAAAGTAAAACGAGGTTTTACTAATTCGAACTAACTTTTCCTTAATTCAACTTAAGGAACTGCTTAAGTCGAATTAAGGAAACTCAAGTGTAGACGCAGAGTAAATTAAGTCGACTTAAGCCTGCTTAAATCAACTTAATTTACAAGTGTAGACGCACCCGGGTGTGGGCGTGCGCATGTGCCTCTCTCTACCTGAGCTCCTTACCAATAGCCTACTTGTGTGCAATCACCATTATCGGATGTCACGTTAACTTGACAGGTTGTGAAAAAACTTAGTGGGACATTAGTGCCCTCTAGGAGAAGCAACTCCTGATGAGTTGACCTGTTCTAAACCTTCATTGTCCTCATGATCTCTCCACACACTGGTTTCTAGGGCACTTCAGGTCCCAAGTCAGGGACGGGAGCAGTCCTGAGTTGGGGTGGAAGGGGAAGCTGGAAGAGGTCTGTCTCTGCAGTTCAAACCCACCTTGAGACGTCTTCTAAATCCCTCTTTAAATGCCACCCTGGGAGCCAAGGAGTTTCCTTAGGAATATTTCCAGCTCTCCTCTATCTTCTCGCCTTTTTCCATGGACTATGATGGGGACTGCAGTGCTTAATTTGTGCCAGTGCTCGCCAGGTCCCAGCCCTGGCATCTCTGGGTTTGTTGTGCCCATTAATTTGGGAAGCGGGTGGGGGGAGCTTGTGCTCTGGCACCTCTTTCTTTATAAATGAACACTGGGCGAGGTTACAGCTGAGCATGCCCACATGTTCATGGTCAGCTGTGGCACACTCTGGCCCACCAGCCAATCAGAACGCAGTTTGGGGCTTTGGGCCTCCCCTGTCAGACTCTCATAGGGTTTATGCTGTTTTTATTGTAGCAGTTTCGTTGGTTGGCTCCTGGGCCTTGCAGCACCAGCTCACTGCCTGCAGGAGCCACTTACCCAAAGCACAGCCTTGGTGGTTCAGCTTCTCCAGATGTTAGAAAGCCTTTTTTCTGTTGCTGTTTTCACCTTGCATCCACTTCGCTTTCATCTCGGCTGAGGCTCTTGGGTAACACTTGACAACTCCTACTGCTTGCTTTAATGCACATCTTCCCTCTCACGAGCTTGCTCCCTGTATCTAGGCTGTTTTCTACTGAATCACTGTCTGTAAGCCTGGATTCACTTTTGAACACACCAATGAGTTGAAAGCCTGAGTCTAGGGAGCTCCACATGAGGCCCTGGGTTCTTCCTCCAGTGCTCTATCCAAACTGCTCCACTTTAAAAATCCCTTGAAAGGGCAGCAGATAATGAGAACTGTTTGCTCTTTCGGTGCGGACTGGGTCAGCATGTTCAGGTGGTTACTGGACTAAGTGCTAGAAAATGTGCTGTAGGGAACAATGCTACAGAGGGTGGTTCTTGCATGTTCATGTTCTTACAGTGGTAAAGAACACCTACCGATTGAAAGAGCTGCCTTTGTTTGCTGGGGAATGGGAATGTAAACAGACAGGGGAGCTGCTTCCAGGGACTCGTCACCCAAAGCCAGGAATGTTCTCACAACATGACTTGACTTGACCACTCAGCTGATGAGCATGAACTAAATCAGGGGAATATGGCTGACTAGCCTATGCCCGTATAGAAACCAATGTGACTTTCTTCTCCCAGGATACAGAACTGTTGATGCGTTGCTTCAGCATATGTTTGAAGCAGAGATACCGCCGGAAGATGAAGGGCCATCACGGGATGAGATCTTGAACCTCTCCCCCGCTGATGTTTACCCAAAGAATCCCACCTTTGACAGCGCTGCTTAGTGTGGAGAGCGGAAGGGAAACAAGCTCTGTCTCTATTAATTCGTTTCACAGAACTTCATCAGTGTCCTACAAGATCTTCAGAGTCGTAGAGCGACTCTGCACAATTACATCCTTCTGCACATTGGACGGGTAATGTTTAAAGTGGCAGCAGCCTGATGGTGCTCTGAGTCCTAGGGACCCATTTTACCTGGCATAAAGGATCCCTTATACATCCTGGAAACAAAATTCTTTTTGTTAAGGGAAGGCTCATGGAGTGTTAAAAGTGTGTATCTTGGGTGGCCTGGTAAAAGATCATGCCGCTAAAAGTATCCTAGCATTACATCTGTTTTAAACATCTGACCCTTAAGGGATATTTAGCTACTTGTAATTGGAAAGCTTTTAGTAATTGCCTTTTTAGATGCATTCCCAGTCAGGACTATCTATAAATGTATAAACTGAAATAAAAATGATACAAGAGCCACTTTGCAGTTTGGGACGAAGCTCCAATTCTGTTGGTGTGCTATTTCACTTGTCCTTACCCTGACATACTTTCAGAGGGCTGATTATCCAGGGTAGCTTGCAGGAAGACTGGCTGGGCAGAGCTTGGTCAGTAACTTCTAACTGCTGGCTACTAACATCTAACTGCCCCCCTTCCACCCCCTAACACACACACTGTTCCCAGAGGGAGGAGTTTTAGTACTGAACTGTAGTGCAGCATAAACATGAAGAGGGAATTTCCAACAATAGGAGAGGGAATAAATCAATGTCTCTCACAGCAGGAATCTCTCAGCTATATGAATAGAGGATGTTGCAGTGACTTGTAAAGTACAAATGGGAAATGAAACCAAGCAGGAATCTTGTTTTGACAGTGAACATTTGTTTGGTACACACAGGGTCTATCTGACAGCAAACAATAAACCAACCAACCTCCTGCCCTAAATTCCAGTTCAGAAGATGCTGCATTAAATATATTAAGCATGTTCCTAGGGAGAGAAAAGTACATTTTACTGATGAGGACACATTTGGCACGGATGACTTTTCCATAGATAATGGTTGCTTTATGTACAAACATCTGAAAAATAGGAATAGCCCTAAATTCTCATCACAGTTTTCCCTTCTCTGTCCCCAGCCATGTCCCTTTTCCTGTGTGAATAGCCTCCTGTCCTTTGAGACACATGTATGTTGTATCGAAGCAGGTGATACTGTACCTGTCTTAGTCTTGGGAAGGGGTTTATCTGATTTCTGTCAGCTAGAAAGCAGGGCATAAACCTTCCTGTTCCTGGCTGTAGATTTTGAAGGGTCAGGTATTTGTGCTTGGAATCCTGAACATACCGTTCCTTTTTACTTTGTTGTGATAAGTCTTGGAAGGATATCATTCACCTGTCACTGAATTATGGTAGAGAAAATCATCTGTGAAGCCATCATACAGAAGAGTTTCTGGTAGACTTTAGATGGATAATTTTGGTCCTGCTAACAAATGGATAAGCAGTGCAAAGACATCCGGCTGCTACCATAAATCCTAAACTGCACCACGCACAAAATATCGACCAGCTGTAGCCATGTTCCACATCATCAGGAAGACTATATAGGAATGTTGGTAGGCGGTTTAGATCATACGATATACTTGCTGCATAAGTGCACAGAGAAATAGCGCAAAATATTCCTGCAAACAAAACATTTTGGGGGTTAGTAAATTGATACAGCCTGGGATAAATAAAAGAGCAAACACGCCCCTGTTAAACCAGTGGTTTATGTCATCAAAGACGAAGTGAAAGCTGTTTTCATACTTGGATAGCTTATGGGATATTCCTAGTGCCATTCACAATGTTTCCAGGTATTATCTGACTACATAAGTCTTTTGCGTCCTGGCTCTGTATTTTAATTAAGATTTTAACTGAATGTAATTTCATGTCGTTCCTATTTTTGAAAAGCTCTACGTCTTCACAAGTGGTTTAAGGTGTGTTACAGCCATTACCCAGAGAATTCTTTAGAGTAGGGGTGTTAAACACCTCGCCTCGGGGCCACATCTCATCCATTCGATGGATTCATAAGGCCTGCTTAACATAAACAGACCGGACACGCCTCTTCTTGCCCCCGTTAACAGCCACAGCCAAGAGCAGCCCCTTTCCGCCTCACAAGATCCAAAGGGGTTGTGGCAACAGGTTTGTGTGCATGTGACGGGGTGAACCTACCCCGCACTAAAGCAGCTCAGCAAACCCTGTGGACGGCAGAAGCCCCGCCCCTTAAGCCCTGCTGGGCATGCTCCGATTGCTGCCCCCGTATAAAGGAAGGCAGCTCAGCTCAGTTGGGGCTGACCGGCGGGGAGGAGGAAGGACCTCTGCCTGAAGCTCCCTCCAGGAGTGTGGTCAGTCCCCAGCTGCAGGAGAGGGAAGCCCTCTGAGTAGTCAGCGGGAAGCAGCCATCTTGCAACGGCCGCCTTGAGGACAGCCAGCTGACATGGACTGTGGCGAATGGATCCCAGAGTTCCCCGGAGGAGTGAACTGTACCAGGCACAGACTAGGACTAAGCAGGAGAAATACCTTCTATCTGGGACACAGCTGAAAAAATCACTTATCCCCGTGACCCAACCCAACAATTACATCTTTCAGCAATGCATTCCAGTCTTCTGGTGCTGGCAGCCGGGGGTGTCACGACCCAGCACCTGAGGGTCTAAGACCCAGTAATGGGTCCGGACTCTAAGTTTGAAAACCACTACTCTAAGCCACCCCACATGTGTCTCAGGAGCTCCTCTCCCTATTCGAGGTGTCCCCCCGGGTCTGCAGCAACCACTTAGGCTAGATTTTTCATTATGCAGTGAAATTAGTCACAGTGAATTTTTCCTTATGCCTGCACTTTACAAATTCACGGAATAAAATCTATGCCGCATGTGCAATATGTGGTTTTCCATGTTTTATAACTTGGTCAAATCAATATAACTTTCCCCTAGCCCATTGCTTCTTGTTAAGGATTATTTCCACAATGAATGTAAGTTTTGCTAACTCTTGCCATTTTCTGCTATTTGAAAAAAAAATTGCAAGACCCTTTTAAAAATAATACAAACCATATAACACCCTGAAAAACCGCTGCACACTTTTCCTCACACTTCCCCACAGAGTTCAGCTTTAAGAAAAGACCAATGATGGAAAATGGCAACCTGTTGGGTTACAGTTATAAATCATTGCAGGGCTGTCCTTGCCAGGGGCGAGCAGGGCTACTGCCCTGGGCCCCTGATGGGGTGGGGCCTACGCTGCCTTCCGCGGCGGCGGGGGGGACAGACTGCGCTTTGGCAGCGTTTCCAGCCCCACCCTCAGATCAGAGCAATGCACTGGCCCGCCCTCTGGGGAGGACCAGCCAACCTGGAGCAGGGCGGGAGTGTGGAGCCTGGCCTTTGACCCAGGGTGGCCCCATTCCCCCCAAGTGCTAGGGGATCAGGCCCCCCACAGGCCGACTGGCCCTGGGCCCCCCTCACCCAGACACGCCCCTGAACGATTGGACCAAAAAGCAAATTGAAATGCTGACTTAACTCTCCTGCTTTTCCTGTAATTTTGGCTTCTCCTTGGTTGTTTTAAGGACAGAGTTAAAAAGAAGGAAGGGGAGACTTTTTCCCTAGTCTTCCCCACTAACATGCAGTCAGGGACCAATTTTGCCTTTAGACTCTGTCTTGTGCAAAGGAGGCGGTGTAAATTGCACATCCCAGCAGCAGGCATTGGAGACGTCGTAACTCAAACACAATTCAGTCTCAGCCACCCACTATGCTCTGGGAAGCAATTATTTTCCAGCAAATGATGGCACACTCCACACTGCCTCCGGTGTGCTGGCTGTAAATTGAAGGGAACAAGCCAAGGCTCTGCCCACTCTTTCCCATCTACTTGCTCAAGCAGGGAAGTAAGCTTCGCACAGTGTCCACCTACCCCTGCGTGCCTGGTCCTGAAGTTTGCATCGTCTGTGCAAGAAGTGTCATGGAGCACTCTTAGCTGGAGGTATGCAGTGAGAATCAGAATCTTTTCATTCCCTTTTTGGAAGGAGAATTTAAATGGCCCCTTTCTGCTTTCATACAATACTCAGAAAAATTCTGCTTGCTTTGATTTCTGCTCAAATAGCAATGGAAAGACAGTTCTAACTGGAAGGAGCAAAGACAGGCATTCTTTGCTGATTGATAAACAAGCACAGTCTACAGAAGAGAAAACTAATCAAGGGCTTCATTTGTAATTCACACACAAAGCTGGCATGATACCTGTCATGAGGAAGAGCAGGCCTGCAATATGCTGCGTGAGGCTTTCCTCCCAAAAGAAACTGACTGTTGCTACGACGCATCCACATACGAGAACAGCAGCTGCCATGCCCAGAAAACCAGCCGTGATTCTTCTTAAATCTGCTTCCATATGAGAAGTAGAGATTAAAACACCACCCCTTTGCTTATAGTGAAAAAGAGAGTGACACGGAATTTTCCAGAAACCCTGTTGACAAATGCAAGGCAATGCATATTGGAAAGCATGGTCTGAAACCCTCCAAGGCAAAGCTGGGTTCTAAATTCACTGCAGCCACGCGGGAAGAAGATAGGGCTCCAGTGTGGACAGCGGACTAAAAAAAACTCTCCTTAATGTGCAGCTGTGATCAAAAGAGCAACACGTTTGGCTTTAGAAGCAAGGGAATGGACAGTAATAGTGAACCAACACTCAGATAATAGAAGAGATTCAGACAGGCAACAAGAAGGATTTGGGGCATAAAAAATTAGCTTTAAGACAAGAATGAAAAGATTGGCGCTGTTTACACAGGAAAGGAATAAGGGGGCTTCTCAGTGGTATAGAAAATAGTGAACAGTACACAAAAACTAAATTACAGGTTGATTCCTACTTACCCTTTCTCATAACACAGAACAGGGGGACATCTAATGAAATTGTGAGACAACAAATTTAAAATAAATACAAGCAAATACATTTTCACATAGTGCAGTTAGCCTGTAGGTCTCATTGCCACAAGATAGAATTTAAGTCAAGAATTTACCAGGGTTCAAAAAAAGGCTTGACCAATTATCTGGATAACATGAGTTACCTCAAATGGGATTTAAAATTAAAAATAGATTGAGAAGAGATATAAACAGCCATGCTTCAGAGCATGAGCCAGCTTGCAAAGGATGAGGGCTAGGAAGGTATTTTTCTGTAGCCAGGTTATTCCATATTTGCCTGCGTTGGGATTTCTCACCCCTTCCTCCAAATCATTTGATACTGGCCACTGTTCAGAGAGAGCTTACTGGACTAGACAAGGCCCTGGTCTGATTCAGCATGGCAAACCTTAAAGAACAGCACATTGTCTTGCTTTTTCACGTGAAACACGGACAGATAAGAGCTGAGCATCTGGGTACTTACGGAGCAGGTGCCACTCATCTTGCTGGATTGTCTTGGTTAAGTTGAACGGAATATTTCGGAAGCGCATGGGGTAGGAGAAGTGGTATTTGATAGCTGTGCATCGCTGAACAACACCTTCAGGAAAGGAAGAAACAGGCTTCGTTAACCAGCCTGCTAACAACCAAGCGGGTCCCGCACAGAATACCCGAGTTAAACATTTACAGTCAGGCTATAAATTATTTGTCTTCTGGTACAACTGGGCCACATTGCCTTCTCTCCATTTGTCTTCCGCATGCCCACAGACGCTCTCACGATTTTTACCTTTCAATTTCAGTTCTGAACACCCAAAGACCTTTCTTCTACAAATGGCACAAGCCTGATGCTAAGGAGGGATGGTGTGCCATCAAGCTGGCATGGTGGACCCTCTGCTGTTCTGTGTTCACTTTGGGGCTTTTTTCTAAGCCGCCCTCTCCGTCCAGGAGATGTTGGATAGGATCCAGCCCAACAAGGCCCCAGGCTCTTGAGGTGAAATGTTCAAAAGT
This sequence comes from Pelusios castaneus, assembly GCA_007922175.1. Classification (NCBI taxonomy): domain Eukaryota; kingdom Metazoa; phylum Chordata; order Testudines; family Pelomedusidae; genus Pelusios; species Pelusios castaneus. The sequence continues at coordinate 3,648,515 of ML685909.1, read as the reverse complement.
GATTTAGGTACCTACATTCCTCTTTCCAAAGGGGTGTAGGCAATGAAGAGCCCTGATCTCCTTGCAAGTCAATGGGACACAGGAGTTAAGAGGTCTAAGTCACTTTTTATTATGTTACCCTTGGACCCTATGTGAAGGCAATCTGCACTGTCCCCTCCCCCTAGCTCTGCTTATGCCTCCCCTGACAACGAGCAAAGCCTCCTTGGGAAAGGTCTGCTCTAACGCCAAATCTCCTGAAGAACGCTGAGCACCTTGGGGAACCGGCTCTTGCTGATCTCTTCCAGGCAGACTGTGAGGGCTCCACACAGCATTGTCTCATTCTCTTATCCCACTGCTAAGGGGGCAGGGGGCGCTGCCTTCTGCCCCTTTTACAGAGGCATATGAAAAGGAAAAGGGTGCCAGGATCCCAAGGGCGTGAGCCAGAATCCAAAATCAGGTGTCGACTCATACCCCGCTACTCGACCTGCCAATGGACCCCGTGTGCATCTGACCAGCAGTCTAGGGCCAATGCTGGGGTTAGGGGTGTGACGAAGTGGGAATATTATGTTTTTATGGGTCCTGTTTGTGCTGCAGTTTCCCCACCTGCGGCTCTGTTACGCGGAGTGGGAAGGACTGTTTGCTCGCAGGGCAGGTGAAGAGATATGGCTGAGGGTGTCCCTGAGCTGTCTGGAGCTAGATCCCCATGTCCCTGGAGCACCTGAGAAGCCAGCTGTAAACCCGATCACCAGTACATTAACATCTAGCAACCAAGGACCCTGCGCGATGGGAAATAGGGATGTCCTCGGCCGTGACCAGACAACTAATAAACCTGACTGCTTTGACAGCGCCCTGTGAGTGTCGCTGCACACGCTGGGCGAGGGGCATGAATCCCTGCAGAGGGGACAAGTCTCCTTCAGGGTCTGGCTCAGTAGGAAGAGTAGTAGGAAAGAAGGGGTGAGTGGCCAGTTTGTGAGGGAGAAGCCTCAATTGGAGGGCTGCTGTCCTGGGCGAGGAGCTGAGACCGGACTGTACTTGTAAACACAGGGGGGAAAGCCTGGGAATAAAGGCAGCAGTGGGAGCATGATGCTGTGATCCGTGCCTGGTGGTGTGACAATCTTCCCTTTCCCCATTCCTGTGTCTGTCCTGTCTTTAGGTTGTCAGCTCTTTGGGGAAGGGAGTGGCCCTTACCAAGGGGATCAGGGACAGGTCAGAGGATAGCAAAGGTACTGGAAGAGGTGCCGAATTATAGGAAGCACGAGAACTGGATGGAGATGGAGTCAAGGAAGGCGATGGCTGAAACCAGTATGGCTCATTGATTTCACTGAGAGTTAGGTGCCTAAATACCTTTGTGGATCAGGACCCTTTTCTATGAACACCTAGCCAGTGAAGTTTGAAGTGACTTTAGTTTGGAGCAAAGGGATTTATCATCTCCCACCCATCACAATGGTGTTCTTTTTACTATGATTTTAGTTGATACTTTTGGGTCTCAGACTGTTCTGGGAGCAACTTCACTGGGGTCTGTTTTCAAAAGGAAACACTCTTCTGATCTTAGTGAGATTCACAAGAGAAGCAACCTTGGGCACTCGGTCAAGTGACATCCACAAGAGGTGCTGATTTTGGGAGATCAGCTGTCGACAGGGAATGGTGGAAACGGGAGCAAACATTACTGATGTCCTTTTAGTTTAATTGACTATTAAACAGATTAAACCCTTTTAACTATAAGGAGACAGCATATGGCTAATAAACGGATACAAGGTCATGATCTGAATTTAACTATGCTGCAAAGATGAAGGTGGGATTTTTTCCACAGTGGTAAGCAACTGTAAATGCATGTGTTACTAACACACTTAATACGAGTATCAGGAAAGAGGACTATCCCTGAGAGGGGGTGATGTCTATGGAACGGAAAAAGTCACCCGGCTGCAGACATGATGTTTACATACATAGACTGGAGTTCATCTCTATGGCTATGTCTACACTAGAAAAGTTAAGTCGACTTAAAATCGACCTTATTAAAGTCGACTTAACAAGTGGCAATACTTTAAGTCGACTTAGTCCACTTTGTTAAGTTGACCTAACTGCCCTTAGGTCGACTTAACAAAGTGGACTTACGCGTCCACACTGCGCTTATGTCAACCTAAGGAAGGGTTAGGTCAACCTAATGAGTTGTAGTTATTAAGTCGACTTGAGGAATTTCTTAAGTCGACTTAATGAAAGCCTAGTGTGGACGTGGCTTAATTTAAGCCTCCTTAAGTCGACTTAAATTGCCAGTGTAGACATAGCCTATGGGAATATCTGTAAGAGCTCTTCTTATGCTCATCGGACACTAATGGGATGGATTCCAAAGGGGGAGCCGTGTTAGTCTATTGTAGAAAGACAACAGAGTCCTGTGGCACTTTTAAAGACTAACAGAAGGGGGAGGTCCTCTCCTCTATGTGCTGTTCCCCAGTGTTTGAATCCTAACGCCTATTTTGATTTGCTGTTACAGCCTGACCTGATGCTATGTCATACACTCCCCTGCATTTAATTTCCTCCCACTCTGTAACTTTCCTATCTTCAAAGCGTCTGACGAAGTGGGATTTTCTCCCACGAAAGCTCATGCGATAAATAAATCTGTTAGTCTTTAAAAGTGCCACAGGACTCTGTTGTCTAACGGGATGGAGACATACCAGTGTAAAACTGGAGAGTGAGAAGAAACGCAAGGCTTTTGTGTTTTCTCTCATTGTACATACTAATCTTGAATGATTCTCTATGGGAGCATTAGAGATCGATTCTCAGCTGGTATAAATCTTCAGACTTCCATTGAAATCAGTGGAAGGATGCCAGTTTACACCAGCAGTGGACATTGAAGTAAAGGAATCCTGGCTTCAGAGAACAAAATAGCATTTTAGATATAAACAGAGGAATTGGGAATGGGTTATGAGCCAGGCTGGCCCTTAAAATACAAGATCAATTTCAGAAAAGGTATTTGCATCTGCTCCAACGTATAGCTGACTCTAAAAATACTAAATGGTATCCCTAAAGGCACAAGCAATGAAATGTCACAATGAGTTGGATTATGATCATAAGAAAGCTTAAAGCAATATCTATTTTTGTATTTCTCTACTAATATGTAAGTCCATTGCTTGGCTTCTGATGGTATGAATTGCAATACTTAAATTTGCATCACTGCCGTCATTAAAGCTATTTATCTTATTCTCGGGTTCATCTGGAAATGAAATGTTGTGTCTTCAGAGGCACACCTTTGAAATGTTTCATTGTTAGATATTTTTGGCCACACACATTGTGGTACACGGCGCATAAAATGTTAAGAATGTCACTCCCCTGTTCCTCTAAACAAGTGATTACAGAACAAAATGATGCCTAACCACCTTTTTGAGCATGACAGAGTGTATTACTCATTGTTTTATTGGTATAATTAAAAGGTTTAGCATCTACATATCTGAGTTAAATATTAGGAAAAACAAACCAAACAAAATGTGCACTAGCCAATATGTCCACACTGGGTGCTACTGAAGCAAATAAATAGTGACAGACACTTTTTGTGCCTTGGCCCTTCTACTCTTTCACCTGCTCAGAATTTAGCCTGTTCTATTTACTACTCTGGAGGGATTAGCACTCATCAACACAAAGACAATACTTCATGCCCATGCATCCCCCCTGTCCAACACACACACATAGAGCACATATTGAGGGGGAGCAGCAGAGAGGATGGCTGGTGGTGGTGGAGAGTAAGGAGCATATGGTGCCATTTTATTTATTGGCATACCTCACTAACATCCCTCATTTTGAGGGATGTCATCCACTGCAGTCTGAACGATAACTCCATCCCAAGCAAATCTGATGCCCTTACACCTCACTTTCAATTTTCACTGTCACTATTGAAAAGTATTGATATCAGAAATAAAGAACCATAAACATGAGGTTAGGAGGAGAGTCATGTACAGTAGAGGAAAGGATCCTGCTGCAAATCAAGTTGCTTGCATGAATAATTGCAGTTTCATCCTGGGTCTGTGGCACACATGGTCTCCCACATATGGGCCCCACTAGTGTGAGAGGTGTGTTCACTGGTGGTAAAAAGAGCATATATGGTGCCAGAGTACTAGAGGGGACTGGAAGGAGAGGCTAAAAAGTCTCCATAGCCAGTGTAATTGAGGAAGAGGGAGGGGGCTCCTAGCGCCTATGTATTTTCAGGATGGAAGAGAAGAAAAGGAGTACATGGTGCCCCAAAACTGGAGGAAAAGAAAGCGATACATGATGTGGGTGCACTGGGGGCTGAGCAGACTGTTGAGAGGGAGAAGGGGTCCATAGTGCCTGTGTACTGGGAAGGACTGAAGCAGAAGAATGGTGCCTTAGTATTTGAAAGTGCACTGTCCAGGAATGCAAGCTGTTCTATGGATCCTTTGCATCTGGGAGTGTACAGAGCCCATGTGCTGTGGGAGATGGGGGGAAGGTGCATGGCCCCCATGTATTGATATAAAGGTGTGCACAGGGTAAATGGGGGGCATGGTACCCATGCATGCGAGAGAGAAGAGGAGGTATGTGGAGCCTGTGCATAAGTGCAGTACTTGGTGTATTGGGAGGGAGAAGGTAGGATGCACGGCACATTATACGGTGCCTGTGTAGTGGGGGAAGTTCTTGTGCTATAAAGAGGGAGGGAGGGTGTCTGACACATTGAGCAGTGCACGGAAGAGTGATGGGGGTGCATAGTGCATCATACCTGTGTACTGGTGGGTGAGGGAGTGAAAGGTGCATGTGGACTGGTGGGAAAGGAAGTGCATCATTTATTGGGTGTGCGTAATTTACAGTAACCACACATTAAGCGTGCACAGGGCCAATGCATTGCTAGGACAGGTGATCCATGGTGTTTGGACAGTAAGAAGGGGAATGGGAGTCTTGGCACACTGACTGGACACTGGTGGTAGGGGGCATATAGTATCTGTGCACTGGGGGTGATGGGGTGTCTAGTGTGTGGTGCCTGTACACCAGGGCAGGAGGCATGTGCAGTGCCCAGGCACCATCGAAGCAGTGGGGTGCACAGCTCCCAGATACTGGGAGTGGTGGAGTGCTCGATGCCCGCGCACTAGGAGTGGTGGGGT
>ML685909.1:3595661-3627067 GCA_007922175.1 Pelusios castaneus | reverse complement strand
GTGCATATATACATCTCTCGTTTAGGTATATAGATGATATCCAGTGAACATCTTGTCAATCTGTGTGAAATAAAAATTATGCAGGGTATGAGAAATGAAGACAGTGAGAAGAGAAGCAGAGTGAGAGGAGGAGTGGCATGCTAATCAAGAAAGATGGGAGGAATCATAGATGAATTGGAAGAGTCCAGGATTTCAGCATATTCCATGAACCCAGAAAAACTCATGGAGACCCTGACTAAAACACACTGGCAATTTAGCATAGCGTTAAGGTTGCCTGGAAATATTTCATGTCCTTCAGCAAAACTCAAGTCTCTGAAAACCAGAAAATAAAGAGTTACAGTTCATGCCAGTGCCTGCTAATTCTGCTTCCTGGAGCTGGCATTAGCGGCTGGAAATTATTTGCATGCTTTTCTTTCCATTCACTTTGTAAGGAGTAGGTATACTGAATGGTGGAGGCATTAGGTGGAGCAGCTTGGCAGAGGTGTGATTTTCGTGTAAGGAGATCTAGTTGGAGGCCGTCCCCTCAGTGTGTGCAATCAAAGGAAAGTGCATGTATACCTAGATGAATCTGCTTACTGCATTTCGGCACTGAATTGTGCAGGTTGTCAGTAGTAGGCACAAGGGCCTCCTTGACAGTGCAGATTGTCAGCAGTGTAGTGGATATGAGAGCGGGCAGTGTGTTTAAGGGTGAGTAAGTGAAAGTGTAGTGTTAAATGGCATCTTATGGGTAAGGGTGAAGAGGTTGTAAAATTTCACAAGTGTTGGGGTTGTTTTGGGGGAGCAGATGGAATAGGGTAGACAGCTCCTGTTCAGTACAGCTCACCTAAAACAAGTTTTGCATTGCCAAACAGAAGGTGTTTGACTGTTCCAGGTGTCACATGCCCTGTTCCCCGAGTGATGCACTCTGTCTGCAAAGGCTGTGTGAGAGCTGTGGGAGTATTGGATCAAAGAGGGCAGAGTGGAGGTTGTGTTGGCATGTACCATAGCTCTGTGCTTCCTGGTTTTCAGAGATTTGCGTTTCGTTGGACTCAGTGGTCTGGCTAGACACATCTCTGGAAAACCACTTTTCCTAGTGTTTTTTAAACAGAAAGGGAAATGTTTGTTGTAGGCATTAGTCATCGTCTAGGTAGCTGCAGTTCTCACATAGGTTTGCGGTTGATACGATACAGTACAGTCACTAGCTTAATTAGAAGACTAGCTTTTACATAGTGTTCTGCATCAGTAGATTACAATGAATTTTACATCAGTATCCCCATTTTACAGATGGGAAATTGAGCTAGAGAGGTGAAGTGACTTTCCAAAGGTCGTCCAGCAGTGGCAAAGTCAGGAGTTATCTGAATCCAATGGATTCTCCGCCAGGCCGCACAGTGGCTGTGGGATGCCTCGGTGCTCCTCCTGTATTCCCACTGCTGTTGTGGAATGGGGATTACGGTCATGCTTGGAAATAGTGAGAGTGTATAGTTGCTAGCAGGGCCTGCAAGAGAAATCTCAGCTAAGGTCTCTCTCCCCAAGTTTTGACAGGTTTATCACGTGGTGGTTACAGTAACGTTAGGCATGTGCAAGACTGGTGTGTTTCTGTCCTTTTCATCTCCCTTCCCTACAACACCCTAGGCAAGATTTTGAGCTCACCTTCCCCTTTCCATCTCATTAAACTATTAGCATGCAAGAAGTTGCTCCTTGCTGTCTCATGCCTTCTGCTTCCATGCTGTGTATCACAAACAGTAGTTTAACCAAGGAAGTGTGTAACCCTCCAGTATGTAGTCTGAACTGTACTCAGCAGACTCTCACTTCCACTATCCACCTCCAGCTGGGCCTCTGGTCCCTCTTCAGTCAGGCTTGCCGGCTCCCGTCGCCCTCCACACGGGTGACATGTATCTTAACTGTTCATGTTGTGGATTTCAGATGTTTGAATCTGCATAACTTGCTGCCCCCCATCCCTTTAGTTCACATGGGGGGGGGAGCAAGAAAAGGGTCTAAAGTCTGTGCAAAAGAGATAGGGCCCCCAGATCCCAGCTCACGCAGGGGGACATGGAGAATGGCTCAGACACTCCAAGTGTTCCCCCAGGTCCTAGGACACACATTGGGAAGGGAGAGAGGCTCAAACCCTTGAAAAGGAGTGGGGCTCCCCCAGAACCCAGCACCCACACAGAAGGGGAAAATTTAGGCCTGATGGGCTTCTACACCCTGAACTCTGTTTTTTTGCCATCCCTCAGATTGTCCAGCTCCTTCCTATCTCTAACACCCATTCCAATTTATCCTCCGCCCCAGTACTCCATATGTTGCTGCAGATCCATCCTCCCTTTCCTTATTCCCATCCATTCTTTCACCACAATCATCATCTTCTCCAAGCAAGCATTCACATACGTAATTTATTTTCTTTTCAGACCACTGACTGGGGCAAGAACCCCTAGATCCCAGCTCATGTTGGTGGGGGTTAGGGAGAGAGGCTCAGACCTCCATAGATGGGCAGAGGCCCCCAGATCCTGGTGTGTACACACAAGGAGCAAGGGCTCGGGTAGCCCCAGAAGGGTAGCCCCCCCAAATCACAGCCCATATGGGGGAAGGTGTATGTGGGTCAGATCACCACAGGAAGGTTGGGTGCCCAGTTTCCAGCACACACATTAATATCGTGAAGAGGGGCTCAACACCTGAGATGGTGGGGATCACAATGGAAAGGAGAATGTGCGGTTGACAATGCCCCTGCCTCTATTCTCCCTCAGTCCCCCATCAGTCACTTCATGTCCCCTTTTTCTGTAGCTCCAAACCTCTCACCCCTATTCACCCCCAGTTGCTGTTCTGTGCCAGCCAACCTTTCACATCTATTTTTTTTTCAGAATTGCATTTTAAAGAAAATAAATTAAAAACCCTGAGTGCTTTGAACGATTTGCCTTCAGACCATTTACAGCCTCCTGCCCTAAGGGGTTCTTGGACTGACATGGGCTAGAAGGTTTTCCATGATAACCCCCCCCCCCCTCCAAATTCTCTGATTAAAAAAATTCCTAGTTTTTCCATGGTTAAAATGAGACACTGAATTTTAGTTTCCCTAGCCCCAAGATGTAGAAGTATCAGTTGAACACACTATTTTATTGGCATAGTTACCATTTTTAAGCAAGTTTGAAACCTGCCTGTGCCATCTGTCGTTCTAATGTGCTAAAACGAATAGACCTGCTCTCTGGCCACTCAGCTCTGCAGGCAGTGCTGCCGCAGAGCAGTAATACCACACCATGCCGCTCTTCTGTGCCGCTGCAGGAGCTGAGTGCCCAGCCAGCAGCTGCTCCTTTTCATTCTGCCCTGAGAGCTGGGTGGCCAGAGTGTGGCAGCTGCTGGCTAAACATTCAGCTCTGACGGCAGAGTCTCACAACCACGCCCCCTCCTGCACCAAATACACTGAGTCCCCCCCAGTTTGAGAACCTCTGGACACTGGTACTTCCAGTAAAATTTAGATAATAGTTATATCTGGTTTTATTTGTTCACAGAATGTAAAAACAAAAGGTTCTCTGTAACGCAAATTCTGATTTTTTTCCCCCCACTTTTTTCCTTTGGTGAATGGATTTCTAGGATCTCTGCTCATGAGACACTCAAACTTCCTTGAAATCTTGTAACCATGCAGACTTTAGATCACTTAGAAAATGTGGGCTTTTTAATAGAAAACTAAAGTAGACCTGGTGGCCCACTGGAATAGATCTTTGTATATGATTGGATTCTACAAAATGTATTTTATTTATATCACAAAACATTTGAGGGCTGGGGACTGATCTGTTTAGATTTGTTGAGCATAACAGGTACTGGAAGTTTGGAGGCAAGATGTATGGTTAGTTTGCTGCTTTTTAACTGTTGTGCGGTTTCACTTTAAAGTCCATGGTATAGGACGGGTTGGCAACCCATGCCAGCCCTGCCCACTGCACCCTCAGCAGGTTCTGGGGGTGGGGCCAGCAGGTGCTGGGGGTGGGGACAGAGACTCCTCCTCCCTGCTGGCCCCACCCCCACGTGCTGGGCTCCTGTCCCCTGCTGGCTGCACTCTCCAGTGGCGGGGTGGGGCCAGAAGCCACAGCACACTCGTGCACGGCTCTTGTGGCGCCGGGCCCTGCTGGTGTTGGGGCCAGTGGAGAGAGCAGCAGTGGCACGCCGCTTAGACGAGATGCACGTGCCAGGGATTGCCGACAGGTGGTATAGGAGAACACCTTAATATTTTTAACTGATTATCTTTTTAATTCGCTATGTCCTGTGTGTGTGCATTATCCACACACATCTCATCCTAAAGTACAAGTCCGTTTACTAGTAGTATAGGCCCCCAAAAGACACGTGACACTGGAACTATTCTCAGGACATCATACATACTAATATAGAGGCAGCCACCATCACAGTGATGTGTACTGCATTAACGCTCTATGTGGGAAAAGAGAAACACTGTGCTCCCCTGGAGCTATAGAGACTTGGGCAGACAGTTACATGACCAGATTTCTCAGCTTTTAGTAGGTGGAAAAGATGTCTTGCAATCTTTCTAAATATGGCCAGGCTTATGCTTAAATATACTATTTTTGGAGGAGCAAATTCCGTAGGTGTGAGTCTCCTTCACTGTCCATTAATCTGAGACTCACCAGTGATAGCTGCTGAAATGGGGAGGTTATGTTAAAATTTAGATAATTCTTCCATGCTTGTGCTTCAGTGTTTGTTTTTGTCAGCTGTTAAGTAGGGTGGTGTACAGCTGTGATAAGTTCTAGCTGGCCCCATCCTATATTTATAGAGGCAGCTATCCAGGGCTTCTGAGGGACTTTTTTGTCCCAAGTAGAACCAGTTACAATAATCAAACCTAGATACAGCGAAGGCCTAGCTCATAGGGGCAAGGTCCACATTTCAGACAGGTCAGTCTCACTGCTAGATGTAGACTGAGAATAATTTCTAGGTATTTATGCTGTCTGGGAGCTGTAACAATGTCATGTGACTTTGGCAATATAGGCTATAAATAACATTCCTGTATTTGACCAGTTACTTTGCAGCCCATAGTGTGAAACTTGCTTTCAGTATACAAAATGAATGATTTTAGGGGTCTGATAAGATTTGTTTGCAAACAGTTTGGTAATTTATAGGGATAAATTTGCAAGACATGATCTTCACAATGAATAATTTGGTTGGTTCTCTTGGAAGTTCTTTAGCGCTATATTAGCTTTTTGTAACATATGCTTTTAAAATGCATTGAGATTGCAACAATTTACAGCCAAAACATTCCAAAATAAGTTTTTAATGTGTGTCCTCAACTCGTGGAAAGTGGTCTTTTGTGAAATCCTCCCCCTGGTTTAAAAACACTGTCATTCATTTATGCTGAAATGAGGGACAGTGTAATACTGTAACACAGTGCACTGATCGGAGACATCTGCAATAACTAGTCATAGCAGGATACTTTTGAATTTTCTTAATTTTTTTCCTCTACGTTTCTTTAAAAATATTTTTTCTTAAATTCTTCATAGAGATAAATGTTGGAGCCCTTAGTCTATCAGGCCTTTTTTATTTTACAGAGTTCCCAGACCTATTTTAGGTTGATCAGAATTTGAGGACTCCTTCAAAAAAATGTATGTTCTAATACAGGGCTCGACAAAATTGCTGCGCAGCTAGGCCTCCAGTTTCAAAGTAAGGGCCTAGCTGGGATGCCCCCACCACCGAAAAAATCACTACCGTAATTTTTGGCAGTGGGGCAGGGTCTCCCTCTGCCAAATCTCCTGAGCGCCACGGTGGAGCTAGGCACCACACTACGAACCCTGGTCACCATGGCGACCTGGCGCCCGTGATTTGTCAAGCCTTGTTCTAATAGATAGTAAATAACACCTATAAAATAGCTTTTCCAAAATACATGGATACTAATTTGTCCCATGACCTAGGCAATCAGAATAAAACCATGTTTGAAATGCTGACTTTCAAAATAGCAACTGAAATTAAAAAAAAATATATTTTTTTAAAAGCTTAAATGAATTCCTGTCCCATTGCAAACCAACCCCCCCCCCCCCTCATTTCCAAGCCCTCTCCGTAAAAACATCCACCCCGGTAGAACATTCACCCTTCAGTTTGGCCAAGATTTTATAGATGAGTAAAACTGACAATAGCAGTCTGTAATGGAAAAATTGGCATAACATAAGCACCGGATGCCAAGGCTCAGATAAATAGTGAAGCAACAACACTGGAGAAATGCCTGAACATAAAAGTTAGCACTTTCTGTAGGGATGTATGCTCATTACGTTTGTTGCAAGATCAATGAAGAGTGTTATGACATGGTTTCTGTATAGGAAGATAATCCAAGATGGATCTGGCTGATGGCTAGAGGTAACAAATTTTGCCATATTTGAAGAATATGGATTAGTGATAGCACATCTCTAAGAGACCCAGACAGGACAGTGCCAGGGTAAAGAATTAAATGAGCTATGTTCTTAGATAGAACAATTCCTGCCAAGGAGAACAGACTCTTGAGCAAACAACCAGAACATTTTTGGATGTTTTGGCTATAAATGGGAACAATGAAAATATATAAAATTTCTATTACCAAATTCTAGCCTTCATACATTAAGTAAACTTGCTCATTCTCTACTACCAGAGCTTCCCACAAGAGAATCTGCACAGGAGTAAGGGTATATGATTATTTTTGAAATAATTTTCTACCCTTTAAATAAAGAATAATTGGATTTTAAATCAGGCTCAAGAGGAGCTGTGGGTACTGTCCTAAAGAAGTGTCAAGTAGTGGACTAAGGCTTCGTCCTGGCATAGGTGTTCTCTGATCCTAAGAATGTAGTTAACTAATATTACCATAGTCTTTTGGAACTTGTGGCTTACAGAGTGCTGTATTTTGTAAATGTACATGAATATAAAATGACAGAAGATAACTACAAAGCTCTTCAGTTAAAAAATGCTGAAAGCCAAACTCAGAAGGGTGGATATTTAAATAAAACTACAAAAAAATCAATTGTTTTCTTCTTCAGGGGAAGATTTTGCTGTTGTGCAGCAGGAAATCATTATGATGAAAGACTGTAAGCATCCAAATATTGTTGCTTATTTTGGCAGCTATCTCAGGTACAATTTTTGTTTCTTTGCTCATTTTAAAAATGCTGTAGTGCTACCTCTCTGAAAAGAAATGATCCATAGCACCACTTAGCAAAACAATTTATTAAATGCTATTACATTGCCATATTTTCTGTATTTACTTTAACAGTACTGATTGCTAAAATATTTTTCTATAAATGGACTGTTTCTACTGACTGGATTCTTCAGGGACATCACAGGTCAGTGTAGGTGACATTTAGTCACATTCTTGGATGTGAATTGAGATTTCACAAACTCTGCATTGAGACAGCACTGAATGAACTCGGAGGAATATGCTGAATGTAAAGAACTATGTACACACAAGTGTCTTTAATAAGGTTTTACTACAATAGATTATAGGTTTCTCTTAGTATAGTAGCAATCTTTCAAATTGCTGAAATAATCTGAACTGATCTTGAGACTTACCCTTCACTGCATTTATTTATTCACTTCCATACTGTAAATTTTCCATTTCAAGTGTCTGACAAAGTAGGATTCTACCCAGGAAAGCTCGTGCAATAAATAAATTAGTCTTTAAAAGAGCCACAGGACTCGTTTGTTTGTTTGGCTGAACTAGACTAACACGGCAAGCCCTCAATCTTCCAAATGTATCTTTTAGTTTGCACCAGATCACATCTGTGAATGATGTTTACATGAAGGTTGCTAGACTTTGCATTAAAAATAATCTGTGCTATTTGATAACTGGAAAAACTTAGGAGGTGATTCTCTTGCATTTGGAACAGTAGCTCTAAAATAAGTGTTAATCACGGATATTGTTATATTGTGGTACATAGGAAAACAAAGTCTTCAAATTTCTGAAGGCCACTAATGTTTGTATTTAGGAGTTCCCTTTGATATCTGAGGATGATGCACGTTTCAGTTCTGTATTTTAGTTTCATCCTATCCTTAGATAGCACAGTTTTTAGCATATTTAGAGGTCTTGTCTGTTACTTGTATAACTTGTACTAGTCAATTTCTTAACCATAATTTGCTTCATTATGAAAGATATTCAAGAGACCCACTAACCAGCATTAGTCAGAGTTATTGCTCTAAGCCATTAACACAGTATAGGAAAACAGTTCCATATGGTACCAGTCTCCAGAAAGCTGCATCACGCAGTATTGTTGTATTCACCTTATGCAGGTGTGCTCCCAAAGTTACACATCAGCTGGTAATATCTGTAGGATGATTTTATAAATTGCACATCTCTTTATACATTACTAGAATCCACCCATCAGCTTGTTCTAATTCCTTAATTCATTGTTCTGTTCCTTTTCTTAATCTTTGTTTTGGATATGAGTAAAATAACTGCCTACCTGTTGCTCTGGTAAAATAATCCTGGTCCTGGTCCTGACAGCTTTCCTATCTACTTAAGTCAAACCTTATTTCAGCTAATGCAGAGTGTTATGGGATACTCAGCATAAGTAAACTGAATTATAGTAAAGACATAGGCAGTGAGTATTTAATTACCGGTATGTATGCAAAGTGAAACAGCTCCAACAGGAAACAGAGCAAGAGACAGACTGACCATAGCCAGGGTGGCTGGGTGCTCAGCTGGTTTATTGATTGGAGACACAGATTTGTGACTGTTTCCAATCAGGGAGGGCAGGAACTTGACCATGTTTCAAGCATTACAGATAAATGCACTGGACTGTTGGCTATTGTGAAGTGTGTGTGCACGTGTGCGCGCGTGCGTGTCTGTCTTCCCCCTTTCCTGCCCCATATTTTTTTTCCCACAAAATTTTTGAAAGGTCTGTTTTTTGTTCAGATGCAGAACAAAAATAAAGGTTGAAACTTTGAAATTTGTCACAAAACATAAGTTTTGTTTTTCAGCCAGCTCTGGTTTATAGTCCTGTCTCCTCCTAAATTTATTCAGGCCTGTATTTGAATGCAATATTTTAGTCTTCATTTGTTATGGAAAAGTGCTGTAACCTCAGGCATATTCCTTTGTGGCTGGGCATGGTGTAGCAACTCATTCATCATCTAGCACAGGTCTACACTGCCCACTGTTTTTGATGGCAGTTGAAGGGAGATATACAAGTTACTTTGACTTCGCTATGTCTGGCACGTCCACCACAGGGTGGTGGTCAGGGATCGACTTTGATTGATTGAGCAGGTCTTCAAAGAAAAAAAGAGTCCTACAAAAAGTGGAAACCAGTTCAAATGAGAAAGGATGACTATAAACAAATAGCAAGTATTTAGAGACAAAATGAGAAAGGCCGAGGTGGAGATTAAACTAGCTATACACATAAAGGGCAACAAGAAAACATTCTACAAATACATTAGAAGCTATAGGAAGACAAAAGACAGGGTAGACTTGTTACTCAATTATGGGGGAAAAGAAATAACAGAAAACGTGGAAATGGCAGAAGAGCTAGAAGACTTTTTTCAGTTTTCACTTAAAAGGTGGGTAGCGATTTGATGTCTAATATAGTTCATGCCAGTGAAAATGAGGTAAGCTTTGAGGCTAAAATAAGGAAAGAACAAGTTAAGAATTACTTAGACAAGTTAGATGTCTTCAAGTCACTCAGGCCTGATGAAATACACCTGAGAATACTTGGAGATATCTGAGCCATTAGCTGTTATCTTTGAAAGTCACGGAAGAGATTCCAGGAGTGGAAAAGGGCAAATACAGTGCCAATCTATAAAAAGGAAAATAAGGACACCTTGGAGAATTACAGACCAGTCAGCTTAACTTCAGTATCGGGAAAGATAGTGGAGCAAATAATTAAGCAATCAATTTGCAAATCCTTAGATGACAATAAGGTAATAAGTAATAGTCAGCATGGATTAGTTAAGAACAAATCGTGCCAAGCCAACCTGATAGCTTTCTTTGACAGGGTTACAAGCCTTCCGGAGGGGGGGAAGCGGTAGATGTGTTATATCTTGACTTTAGTAAGGCTTTTGTTACTGTCTTGCATGACCTCATAAACAAACAAGGGAAATAAAAACTAGATGGAGCTACTATAAGGTGGTGCATAATTGCTTGGAAAACCATTCCCAAAGAGTAGTTATCAGCGGTTAACAGTCAAGCTGGGAGGACATATCAAGTGGAGTCCCACATGGATCAGTTTTGTCTCTGGTTCTGTTCAATACCTTTATCAGTGATTTAGATAATGGTAGTTAGAACATACTTGTAAAGTTGGTGGATGATACCAAGCTGGGAGGTTTTGTGAGAGGTTTGGAGGATACGATTAAAATTAAAAATGGTCTTGACAAACTGAAAAAGTTGTATTCTGTGTTTCCTTTCGCATCTTTATGCTGTAGAGAGCTTGAATTGGTGCTGTCCTCAAGAAATGAATGTTATTGTTTGTTTCTGATTTGTATTATGGTAGAGGCTAGAGCCCCAACCGTAGGCTGGGACCCTGTATGCTAGTCACTGTACGAATTTCAGACAGGAATTTCTCTGCCTACAAGATATCAGAATATTCTTTCCTGCAGGGGGGGGAGGGGCTTCCACGACGCTACTGCTCACCCTTCCAGTCAGGGCAGCGTGACCCAGCGGCCACAAAGTCAGTAACACAAGCCCTTAGGTCAGGGCAGTCCGGCCTAGTGGCCACAGCGTTTGTTACGAAAGTAGCTCCACAGGTGTACGAGGGAGGTCACCAGCTGTCTGGAAGAGCCTAGAATGTAAATGGATAACATAGACGAAGCGTGTGGATGGTGGGTTGTGAAACGCGGGACTCCTTTCTGATCCTTTCATATTTTCCTTCTGGAAAGTGTGATTTTTTTTTTTTCCTTTCACCCTCGCTTAACTTTAAACTTTCTCTTTTGTTTTACAATACTCATCTATTTTCTATATTTTTTACAAAAATCCTGAACTAATCTTTTTTCATTTCTATCTTCTGTTTCTTTGTTTAAATCTTCGTTTTCCTTTTTCATGTTTAACCCTCTATTCCTCACCTGATTTTTACTTTAGCCCTTGCTAACATCCTTTTTTTATGTGATCTTTCTTTCAAGAAGAGGTTCCTGCTAAACTTTTCATCCCCTTTCCTTCCAGTCAGCAGCTTGCCTTTATTTGAATCATCCTTTTTCCCCTTACAGAAGCGAGAAATGTATTGACAAATTGTTCTGCAGACATCAATGACTTTGAGGTTTCGGGCATTCAACTTATGTCTTGCCCTCATGGTGTCCTAAGATTGCTGGGGCTGTGCTAACTTTTTCCTCTCATCCTCATTGCTGGTGACAGGCCAGATACAACCACATATGGAAGTGGCCCACCTGAGCCCAGTGCTCTAAATTGCTGCCTGGTTCTATGCCATTGGGAGATTAGGTGAAGGGGCCGGCCCTCTTAGTTTTCTTCAGTCTTTTGTCACCCTCCTGCTGCTCCTGCTATTTCCAGTGCCGTCCTGGGTGCTGGAGGCTGCACTGTAAGTGACTTTGATCAAAGTATATTTGAAGACATGTTCAGGAGCATTGGCAAACCCCAGAGGTGTTCCTTGACCATTCTGGCCCACTAGGAAGGAAGGAGACCCAAAGCAGGGGTATTCACTGAACAGTCAGATGTACTCGGGGAGGCACCCTGCCTTCCCTCACTCCCGTATTAATTCTGTGTCTCAGTGCAGGTGGTGGGACGTTCTTCGTCCTCTCCACTCGCTTTGATGGATGAGAAAGTCACTACTCATGATCCTTGCTCTCCAACCTACGTCTCTGCTTCTCCAGTTTGATTCTTCTTTCATGCAGCAGGAAGGACATGAGTGCATTTTGGTGCCATTAGTCTCACCAAGAGAAAATATTAAGTAGAAAGGAAAAAAAATCCACCTTGATGTTCCTCATGTGGTAGTACTGTGGCCTGGGTGCCCTTCAGTCTTTATCTGCTTTGAGATAAGAAGGCAGCCTCCACTACCTTAGTGGAATAAAGCAGGGGTTGGAGCAGTCTCAGGAGCTCTGACAGACAAAGTCAGGCATAAAGGGGTGAGTGGGGAATCTCTCCCTCTGGGGCAGGGCTGAGGCTCTCCCCAGAAGAGGTGGTGGAATGAGACAGGAGCTAAGGTGGTCTCTGGCATATGAAATACAAAACTAGCCCTTGCGAGCGGAAGAGAAGCCCAGTGATGGAGAAGGAGGTTTTCCCCATGGCAGCCTGAGATCTGAAGGTGTCTCAAGATTTGCAGGAGGTAAATGATATCAGAGGTTCCCACCATATCTCAGACTCATTCTGCTGTGCTTTGTAAAGGGCCTCACTGCTTTAGCTAGGGGACAGAGTAAGCAAGTAGGCTTCCCTGCTTTTACTCTTCTGATCTGAAAGAAGCAGAGTAATAGGTCTAAAGAATGGAAAAATCCTTGGGTGGTGATTGGCCATTAAGCTGCCAGTCAGATCAAGCAAGTCGTAATGACCCAGTGTTTGCAACTGTTACTGTGGAAAGCAAATTAGCCAATGAGTGGGAAATTAATTTCCTTGGTAATAAATTATTTTAAAACACACATGTTCTTCATTCTTACTGTTCACATGAGTGCAATTAATTGGGGAACTTCTTGGATGTTTGTTTAAAGTGGGGATTTTGAGCATCACATTAGCATAGGTACTTTCTGTATTCATTTGTACTTGCATAATATGTCGGCTTTTTATGTTCTGTTGCTTAATATTTAAGAGCTTTGAATGATCGTTATTAGGCCACATTGTTAGAATGGAAGCTAATGATTGCATATCACTTTTTAGGCGAGATAAGCTATGGATTTGTATGGAGTTTTGTGGAGGGGGTTCTCTACAGGACATTTATCACGGTAAGCCACTGTTGCACATCTTTGAAAGCTAAATGCAGTGCTTTTATTGTGATGGTACACAGCGGTACGGAGTATCGGCATCTTTTTTGCCAACCCCGCTGCCTAACTGTCGGGGGGCAGAGTCAGCAGGGGTGGCGCAGAAAGAAGAGGGGTGGGAGAGACATTTTTAAAATTTACTATCAAGATATGAGTACTGGCACCTTTTTTAAACCAAAAAAAAAAAAGCACTGGCTACATATAACTAGTTAGATCAATGTATAATTACAGTATTTACAGGGCTACAAGTGAAAGTTTTAAAATGATCAGCATCGTTTATCTAGGTCTTAGGATCTAATACATATTATGAGCATTTAATGGGAATTTCAACTTGGTAAAGAACAAATAGATTCTATATTAAATACCAATTTGTCAAAACAAATGAAAGTAATTATAGATTTTTAAAGATGGGATGCCATGAGGGAAATAACTTGTGTTTTGATATACTGCTTCTTAGTTTGTCTTTAATTTTACAGTATTTCTAATTTAAAAAAATAAAATAAGCATACTTGCTGTCATGCAGTTTTACCAGATACCCATTTTCTTCCAAGTTCATATGAGCATGGCTTTGTTGTATTACACACTAGTACCTGTAGATACCTGGTATAATGGACCCATTGCTGTGGAGGGTGTTTCTTGCATAGAGAGATATATTATCATGAATATTGATATTTGTATTACAGTAGTAGTGCTTAGCGGCTTTAACAGGAATCAGGGCCTTGTGCTGTGTGCTACACAGACACGATATACAAAGGTAGTCCCTGCCTTAAATAGTTTACAAAACATGGTTTAAGATTAGGTGCCACAATTAAGAGCAAGGAGGGGAATGATAAAGTAACAGTGAAATGAGCAATCCTTAAAAACAGCACATATTATTATTGCAACAGCGAAAGTTTTCACGGATGGACTAGATGAGTACAACCCAGCTAAAAAGGGTATTAGCTGAATGTGGAATGCTATTGTTAGCTTTCTGTGCATTACATTTGTTAAATCTATTGCTAAGGCTGTAAAAAAAGTTGATTTTTTTTTCCATGTGTGTGTGCGCAAAATTTGTGGCGACAGTTAGTTAAAGCTGTGGTTCAAGGCAATGAAGATTACTTTCCAAAGTAGGGCAGCAGCACAGAAGAGATGCCTCGTGTCTTGCCTGGTTCTCAAAGGCAAGCATGATGGAAAGGTGGCTGGGGCAAATCTGAGTGAGTGGTGCAATCTGGCACATGGATCATAACACCTCTGAAATTTGTGATAAGTGTAAAAAAGTCAGTTATGATTGTTGCAGCAAAAATGCAGCCCATAACTTGGACAGTCCTACCTCTAACACAATGGCAAGAATCCATGAGTAGATAGAAATACATATTTTTCTTAGAAAAGTTTTTGAAAAATGCTAGGATAGTGGAAGTCTAAGAACAGTGATTTTATTGCTCTGGGCCTGCATGAAAGGGATCATCTTCCAGAGAAAATGTGTGGCAAATGGGAATTTAATTGCAGCTCTTTTGTAATCTTTCTGGATAAAGATCCACTCCAGGAACCTTCAAGCCACCAGCATCTAAGTTGGAATTATTATTTATGCCAGCTGTTATGACACTAATTTAACCATAAAATGCAAAGGCCAAATGCTGTTTATACAATTGCTCTAAATGTGCCTAAAAAGCCTCCATAACAAGCAATATACTACATCCTAATAGTAACAAACATGGACAGGTATTTGATCAAGACACTTACAATCAGGCTAAACTCCGAGTGCTTAGACTTACATGGGTCAGCTCCAACTTGGTCAAGCAGTTACTAGCAATGAACCCTTTAAGAGTTGACTTTTATTATACCCTTTAACAGACCAGTGATGATATTGCTAATTACTGTCTTCAGCTAAAAACCAATTTGAGGCAGTTCACCTGTATTTCCATCTTCATCCAGATAAGATTTACAACCTCCTTTTCCCCAAGCCTTTCCTCCCTTCTTTGCTGAGTGTCAGTTTTTCCATTGCACCTGGCTGGGTTCATAGAGGCTTTAACACAGGTCTTGACAAAAATGGTTCCTAGCTAGACACCAGCAGTTTTATTTTTGGTCACCAGAGGGCGCTCCTCCACAGCAAAGCTAGGAGCCAGACTACAAACCCTGGTCGCTATGGCGCCCTGGTTTTGTCTAGCCCTGCTTTAACATGGGTATGCGGGGTGGGAAGATTTATGTTAGCGTCTTTTAAGACAAATTTCTTTTGTCTTATTTAAAACCATTTGCAGTCACCCTTATCCATCAGAAGCCTTCTTTTTAGAAACCTCCCCCTTTTTCTATCAGTTATTCTTAGTTTTCTTATCCCTCCTACTTAATTCCTTCCGGCCTCATAATTCATTATGTTCGAGACCTTCCTTCTACTTGCTAGTCAGGGTATTATCCAAAATTAAGCCAACTATAAACCTTTTAACTTCATATTTATCCTACGACTTCCCACCCCAGTAGCTTCATCTTCTGCACTGGAGAAGTAAAATAGCGCACGCACCTTCAGGTTTATCTCATTGCAGTATCAAACTGAAGGACCATTTTACATGCTCATGTCATTACAATGGCCAAGTCAGGCCCTGGCTTTTTCTGCTAACAGTGATAAGGTCATCAGTTGTGCTAGCAGTTTTTGTGGGAGACCTGTTCGCTAGGAAATGCACTCATTAGGTGGTTGAACAGATGTCCCGTAGCAATACTTTCCTGCTACTACTGAGTTTGGCTTCAACCCCGCTATTTAGCATAGAATTTAACTTGTTTCATTCCAGTCAGAGCTCAACCCAAGTCCAAACATCTGTGCCACAATTAAACACTGCTTTAGCTCAAGCCGGCTGAGCCCAAGTCAGCTGATACAGGCACCTGCAGGTATTTACTTCCCTGAGGGGATGGCTATTCTGCAGAAAGGCCTGGGGCGCAGCCATGGCTGGCCTGAGTCAGCCCACTCTGGCTCATGGGGCTTGAGCTGCATGATTAAAAATTGCAGTGTAGACATTTGGGTTTGAAGTGGAGCCTGAACCGTAAATCTTGTGAGGGGGGTGGATTTCAGAGCCCAGACTCCAGCCCAAACTCAAACATCTATACTGCAGTTTTTAGCTCTGCAGCCTGAGACTCATTAGCTCAAGTTAGTTGACTGGGGGCTCTGAGACTTGGTGCTGCTGTTTTTCTGTTGCAATGTAGGTATGTCCTAAGTGGCAAAAACAAAGGATTTCAGTATACTGTAGTTCCCTGGTAAGTAGATTTCTCAAAATACCCTTGAATTCTTTAGAAAAATTGCTGTCATTTAAATGTCCAGATATGCCTGATTCCAGAACTCCATGTTTCTGAAAGTATAACTCCTATTGTATTTCTAGAGCCTCAGAAAAGGGGAGACAGATTTGTTCTCAAGCCAAAGGTGGGTAGGAACCCAGTGCCTATTGAAATTGAGTTGGATAAGAGCTTTTAACTCTCAATCTCCTTTGAGGAATCTCGGCCTCCATCCACATTTCTTCAGCTTGCTTTTTTTTGAATTGTAGAAGTTTGTGTGGAGGATTGCTGTTCCTTTTAAAAATCATTTTGTTCCAGGGTGGAAATGGTACAGCAGGAACAACGGACTAGTGCTTCTGTGTGTGTCTGCTGAGCTTGTGAAGGGCACTGAAATACAACACCGAGGAGAAAAAAATTAAACCTTTTTGTAAGAAAAATATATTTTCTTTCTTGCAGTGACTGGACCACTTTCAGAACAGCAGATTGCCTATGTTAGCAGAGAAACACTACAGGTAGCTAACGTTCTAATTTGTACATAATTGTTGTCTTCACAGAAAAATAAAACAACCAAAATTGCTGATCATCTGGAAAAAATCATGCTGGATACCTTAGCAGTACCGTAGCACCTTTTGCTAAAGAGAAGTTCTATATTACAGCCTTCACAAAATGTAGAATTACTCTTGTCATTTGTTCCAAGTTATCACAAAGTCGCTAAAAGGAGATTAGCACTTTCCATTTTCCCTATGGCTCTTGAATTGGCAGAAAAAGATTGAAAACTGTGGGAACATGTTCAGTTTTTATTTAAAAATGAAAGCAACTACATATGCGTTTGTCCATGTTTGTGCATAGTTGCATTAATTGAGATATTTGATTTATACCAGAGGTTAGTAGAGAACTTGAAAAATTAGTTTTGGGTATGAAAATGAGTTATAGGTCTTTTCTTATAAAATAAACATAACCATATGTCTTACGTATTTACAGGACATATATTTCTTTGTTCGGATAACTCCAGGCCATTGCCTTTTTGTCTTTGTTTTGGGAAAACTTAGATTACATTTATTCTTCTAGTCTGAGAGTCTTGAAGTCTTTCTCAAACTTGGCATTTCTTTAATTAATTGAAAACCAGTATCTAAGCAGATGATCTGTGCAATGTATCTGTCTAGCACATAGTGAAGCAATGCTAGGCACTTGAGTAATATCTAGATGTGGAACAACGGAGATGGCACTCTGCATGCCCAGAAGGACAATATTCTCAGTCTCCCTGTGTTCCTCCCATGGATGTGATGTCTTTTTATTTATTTACTGATCTTCTTTGCTGTTCCTTGTTCATTCTTTATACCCTCTCTCCAAATACGCTTCTGCTAGATAAGTGCAGTTTGAATGTATGATTGTTAAAATCTAGAGCTTCATCCTCATTTCTCACCCAGCCAAAACAGTGTTTAACTTTAGTAAATCACTGAATTGTATCATGTCTTATTCTTTTAATCTAGTAAATAATTTTCTGTAAAATAAAAAATATTTGACTAAATGATTATGTACATTTTTTTAACGAAAGATCTTGTTCTTAAACTGCAGGGATTATATTATCTTCATAGTAAAGGAAAAATGCACAGAGATATAAAGGTAGGTTAATGGGGGGAGTTGATTATTTTAAAATTTAAAAAACTCATTGAATATTGTTACATATCAATTTTACAGAGAAATATTTCAGAACCACTACTAACTAATCTTTTATTTTTTACTCGTCATTTTTTATTGTGGTAGTTACTAGTACCCCCCAATAAAAGAGGCCAAAAGTAGAAGTGTCATGTAAAAATGTATGCATGGAAAATAAATGTTTTTTATCACTTAGATCAAACAGAGCCTTTACTTAGGTCTGAATTGTAGCATTTAGCCACTGCCCTGCATTGGGGTCTATATAGAGTGTGCCTTAGGGGGAGCATTTTTAGTTGTGCTGAAAGAAAGGGGGAGGAGGACTTAATCTTTGACACATCTTTAAGGTGTAACATGCACCTTTCTTTGCATCAGCCAGTAGGATGGAGTCCTGGCAGGACCAAAGCCAACCTTTGGAGGCATAACTTTCAAGGCAAGGTCTGATATTCTCATGGCACTTATGGGGTGATGGAAAGGAGGCATTCCTTCCCCTCTGTCATGTGGTTATGTCAGAGAGTGGCTAAAATTGAACTGTCAGAGGCAAGTTGAATTAACCCTTACTCCACAACTCAGAGTGGGGAAAAAAAACCCCTAAGCCTTCAGATGCTGTTTTTAAATCTTGAATTTTAAACATTTATTAGAAATTTGACTTTAAATCCTTTTGGTATTGGCTACTAAAAATATGCTGGAGATGTAAATCTATAGAGAGACAAAGTTTTGAGACCCAGGTGCGTTAGTTCAAATGGCCTGGTTTTCAAACATTGACTAGTTCCCATCGACTTCAATGGGATATGTGGGAACTCAGCAATTGCTATTGATTGACTGTCGTCATTTGTATTTAGGAGCCTAAATTCAGACATTCAGGTTTGAAAAAGTTGACCATAATATTGTAAAAGGACACTTACGGAAACAAACTGTGGATGAAAATTGAATTTTTCTCAGTCAGAGTTCTGTGCTGTTTAATGACAAGACCGCTGTGCTACCAGATTGCAGAGCCATCACGAGTGCTTTAGTTTGGACCGCATACAGAAATGTAAACAAGGAGTCCTGTGGCACATTTAAAGACTCACACATTGATTTATTGCATGAGCTTTCATGGGAGAAAATCCCACTTCGTCAGATGCTTGACAAAGTGGGATTTTGTCCCATGAAAGCTCATGCGATAAATAAATGCGTTAGTCTTCCAAAGTGCCCCAGGACTCTGTTTGTTTTGCTGAACCAGACTGACGCGGCTCTCCCTCTGGAACTTGTCAGCATAAAGGAATGTGTGTTACAACACTGAAGGTAGTTTCAAAATCCAGAACTACTTTGTGTTCTCTGCTCGTATGACAGGAACAAAGCGACTGATCCAAAGTCTGGGGATCTTTCCATTGACTTTATTTGGCTGTAGATCAGACCCAGAATATTTAATGGCATTTAAATGAAATCTGTATAATTCTTATGGCTATGGAAAAAAACCCAAACATCCTCTTAATCTAAAAATCAGCTGCTTCTGCTGAGTCATGCCTGCCATTTTTGGTCATCAAGTTACATGTTTGCTCCTGTTAATGCTGCAGAGTCAATGTAACTGTGAGGAAGTGCACTCAGTTGAGCAATACTTGTGGATTAGCCATGGAATTGTCTTCTGTTCAGTCACACCGTCTGTTGGTTACTCTTGCATTCCTTTACTGAGCGTCTGCTTTGTCCTTGTGTACAACAGCTGGTAATCTGAAAAATGGAGCAGTACTTCGGGAAGCCCATTCGCCTTTTTTACACAACTTCTTTGTGATGCTGACATCTGGCACTAAAGGAGTTTATATGCTCCTTCTTGTTTAGCTCTGCTCTAGCCCGCTTCTCCTTCAGATCAGTTCTAATCTTCTATTCAGCTCAGGGTTATTCCATGTCCTTTGTAACAGGTAATTACAATGGAATCTGGTGTGAAGGATCGATTCTAGGCATCGTTTCTGGTTTTTATATCCAAATAAGCATTGCATGTTGCCACATGAGTGTACTTCCCTAATTCAGCACAAGCAAATTCTTCACTTTACTAGGAATTTTTATATCAAGGCAGGTGCATCAGTTTATGAAGAATAAAGCTCTCAAAAAGGGACAAAACTGATTTTCTTTGGGAAATATAAATCTGATTGTTTCCTGCTTGATCTTTATAACTCACTTATTAATGAGTATAGGTAGAGAAAGGAAAGTAAGATTTACTTAATGGAGGCAAATGGTCACAGAACTAATTCTGCTTTCGAGAGAGAATTTCACACTCAATAGGACTCTGAGCCCCATAGACAAGTATGGCTAAAATCAAACTTAGTGTATTTGTTAGACATGAGCATCATAACCTCATGCTGTCATTCCTGTTTAACACATTCTATTAATGACATTTCAGATTGTTCAAACACTTGATTTGTCTTCTGCTCTCAACTTTTTAAAATTTATCTCAAAACATTCATATTTTCTTTGTCTTAATATCTTCATTCGTCTCTCCTTACTGCTGTGTTATTTGAGACCCTGGTTTTGTGTCACTTTATCATATAAATAATGGTTTCAAAATGAAGCCCAAAATTCCTATTATAATTAGTTGAGACTAGAGTTAAGTAAGGGTGGGAGATTATTTAGAGCAGCAAAGGGTTTGCCTTTTTAGTTGCCTATGTTACTGAGGGGGAGTTAAAATAAATTGTACTGTTGCATCTAAAGTAATTGATTTATTTGAAGTAATGTCAAGGACCCCTAGAACATATGGATAGGTATCCTTTTAGATTTGTGTAAACTTAAGTAAATTAAATACAATACAGAATATAGGCAATATCTGATAGTAGGGTTTATATCCCAGAGCATAAAGAAGAATACTTTTAGAAAAAGCTGCACATTTTAATTGAATTCTTTTTATCTCTTTTAAGGGAGCAAATATTCTTTTAACAGATAATGGCCATGTAAAACTAGGTAAGTACTTCGGAAATCTTTATCAGTTTTTACATACACTGAAAGATAGTTCAAATGATAAAAACTTTTTTGAATTCTCTCAAAGATGGCAGAATATTGTCTCATACCAGTAAACTTCAGTGAGGGGGTATTATTAGGGTTATTTTCCAAGTAGTGATATGTTGGGCTCTCAGCAGAGCAAGAGCTGTAGGAAATAACTTGTTCAGAGGGTTTTTAAGGGTTTTATTACATGGATAGGTGGGATAAAATTCATAGGTTTACTCTGGCATGGGAATACATACATATTTGTGTCTGTTAGGATTTCTCCACCATAATTCCTTCTTCATGTTTCCAGTGGTATGTGCCTGATGTGTGTGTTTGGCAGGATGGCTGGGAGAGTGTGATTCAGTGGAAATTTATGATGGATCTTTATAAAAACCTTATTAACGTCTGTGTCCCTAGATATTTAGAAATTCTTACTGCAAAGGTGCTTAGTTCTCTTGTTAGTAATTAATGACTTGCATTTGATCATTACGTCACTGATTAATTATTTCCATTTTTTATAGCTGATTTTGGAGTATCTGCACAGATAACAGCTACAATTGCCAAAAGGAAATCTTTCATTGGCACTCCTTATTGGTAATTGCATTTTACTTGATTGTTACCAAAAATAATAGTTTGTATAAAAAGCAGTTTCTTTACTTAATTTCCTGGTTACATTAAGCATCCTGAGAGTCTCAGTATATTGCACTTATATCTTATTTTTTAACTATTTACACTAAATATTAAAGTACCTGAACACCAAAATGTTCTGGCCAGAGGACTATGATGCTCTGAAAAATAGTCATATCAGCATATTTCTATTCCCATTCACTAATATCAGTCATTTAATCTAATTTTAAAGTTTTCCATGGAGCTGTACGCCTTTAATTGTAATCTTAGATACTTTTTCTACTCTCGCATTTAGGTGTTTCAAATGTTTCTTTTCACTGACGTGCCTTTCCTGAAACTCTTCAGTTGTGTTGCTGTTTCACTTGTTCATGTCAACAGATGTGCGTATTGTCTCTGGAATGCTCTTCTCAGCCGCTTCCTCTTCAAATCTTGTTTTATTTAAACCTTCCTATATACTTTAGTCTATTATTAAATTAAACATCATTCTCCTTTTCCTTCTACTAGTATTCAACAACCTTTTATTCTTTTCTCACTAGAATTAGCATACAAGAATATTTACTTGCATATTTATTTTTAAATTTCAGCTTTTTCTTTTACTCTATGTACTGGAAGTAACTTTTCCTGGCTGCCTTTAAGAACTCACTGTAAAATATTATTTCTCTGTTCTGTGCTTGTTTGGAAAGTATTTTGAGAGCCTTTGTGTGGGAAAAAATGTGTACATACACATGGACCGCTTATGGTTGCATACATGGCTCATGTCTGTACTTTCTGGCTGAGGCTTAGATGACTGGAATTATGATCTATTTTGGTTTCTAACACAAACCACTATGTAGTTGCCAAGTTTTGTCAGTCTCTTTTGATAATGTTTCAGGCTGATTTGCATAATTGTAAACAATTTACATATAACGATGAACATTGCTTTAGAAAATCATGCTGATAAAAGGCCCCGGTTTTGCAGTGGGACCAGGTTTGGGCAAGCAAGCCATCCTTCCTTGGACCCCTTAGAAGAGATGGGACTGGGAGGGAGGTGAAGGCTTGTGGAGTGCTAAAGATAACCAAGGATTTTTGAGGGGGAGACTTTATAGCTGCTGGGAGGGAGTTGCTGTATGTTCATATTAGCTCTATTGGCACCTGCCTTCCATTTCCACATTAGACCTTGCTTCCCACAGCATCTCCTATTCCTCTCTTAGGTGCTTTTCCCAGTGGTCTCTTCCCTCCAGCACCTCTTCACCCCACAGTAGTCCCTTGTTTCCCTTGCCTTCAAGTGACCAGTGCAACAAATACAATCTCCTTCCCTGTTTGCTGCTCCAGATGGCTTGGAATGGGGCTAGGGGATAAGGGAACAATCAGAAGTACAGAGTGGCTGCCTGTTCAGCAGGTGCCCCAGTGATCTCTAGTGGCAGCCTCATGTAACTTGCTTCCCAGACTCCTTGCTTGTTCAGGCTGCAGCTGAATGTGTTGATGTTCTAGGATGCAGGAAAGATGTGTCACACAAGATGTGTAACAGTTGTAGGTCTTCAGTTAAAAGAATGTTTGAGTAATTTTGAGCAATTTTTCTGTTTTGACTCATCTTTCAATTCTGAGACTCCCTTTTAACAGGCAAAGAGGAAAACAACAGAAGGAAAAGAGACAGACCTTCCTTTCTTCCCTTTTTAGCTCCACTCGCAAAACTTCATGCTTTTTGTTAGTTTTGTAATAAAGCAAGACCTCACATTTTTGTAGTGCCTTTGCTCCCAAAAAGATTACAAAATGCTTCACAAACTTAATACATACAAATAACATATTTTTAACCACCTCTAGTGAAGTTGCACAGTAATTTAGGACAGGGAAGATAGACTAATGTACTCAGTTGAGATGGCAGAAGAAAGTTAGGTAAGCAGACTGTAATTATCCGTACTGGAATGTGTTCAGGTCACCAAGTTTAATAACTCAGCTATGCAAGAAAAGGATCATAAAGGGTAAGGATATCTCTGTTTAGAGCACTTTCCATATGTCTCCTGCTACATAGCATCACCTACATTGTGGTGGGCATTGATTCTTTATTGATTGGGAGATTTTCCTGATCTCCTATCCCAGAAGGAGTTTTCTTGGTGGTCCTCCATATTAATGAGACCCCAGCCATGCTTGGCTGCAGATCACAGACGGGTTCATAGCCTGGTGTGGCTATAACATGCAATCATATCCGTAGTTCTCTACAACAAGCCAAACCCTATGTTTTCACATTACCATGGTTAGTATAATGTAAAATATATTGGGTGTGGCTGTTTATGAATAGCAGTTGTGCATCTAGTACTTTGGGCTCTGAGGATCTCAGCGTGCTTTGCAAGTGTTAATGAAATCTCTTAGCACCTCAGTGAAGCAGATAAATATTGTTTCCATTTTACAGATGAGGAAACTGAGACACAGAGTAGTTCAGTGTCACACAAGACGTATGTGCAGAGCTGGGAATAAACCCCAGGTGTGGTGATTCCTGGAGTTAGTAAAAAGCTAGAAGTGTTTTCCTATAGAATTCTCCGAACCTTCATTTTATCACTTTCCAGGATGATGGGTTTTTAATAGTTAGCTTGTACTCCAGTTTAACCAAGAAAACTCCAGATGGAGTAGGAGTCCAGGAAGATGATTCTCTTCCTCCCAATAAAGGCTAGTTTGGCAGTCTAGTGGTGACTCGTTTGTGCTAGTGATGGCTAAAAATCCAACGCTAGCGGATTTCCTCCATTTCCTGCTAGACTTTGGGGTATTTGGGAGGCAGTGTGCTCAGCCTGGGGAGGATATAAACAGAAATCTTCACATCCCTGCTGCAGTCCATCTGACTCAAGAATGTTAACAGGTTTCGGAGTGACTTGCAGCCAGCCCTCCTCAGTGGAGGGAATGAACACCACAACACTAATGCAGTACAGTGGAGTGGACAAAGTGGGGAAAACCTGAAATTCTGCTGACCCTCAGAAGATCACAAGATGGTTTCAAATAAATCATTTAAATAAAAAGTGGTGTATACAATGTGCTCTAGAAAAATGAATAACAAACCAGTGACTCATCCTGAAAAGTGTTTGAGTTAATGGTGGGAAGAGAAAAATCTAACAGAGAAATGTCTTTTCTCTTAAAACCGTGTTCTTTAGGATGGCTCCAGAAGTTGCTGCAGTTGAAAGGAAGGGCGGCTATAACCAACTATGCGATCTTTGGGCAGTTGGAATAACTGCTATAGAACTCGCAGAACTTCAGCCTCCCATGTTTGACTTGCATCCCATGAGGTTGGTAAATGGAGTCTGTTTCTGGCTGGCTGTAAAACTCTGTAAAGAACATTTTTAAAATAGTTGGCTAGGCAACATGAGGGGTTTTCACAGTCTCAAAATGAATGCATGAATATTTGTAATGGCTGTATTTTGCATGAACAGATAGCCTTCTCGTGTTTTGGGGGTTAATGGATTTTTTTATTGCAGCCAAAAATAAAAAAATTGTAAAGCAATGAGTAATCACAATACAACAAGTCACAAAAACATTATTGGGTTTCAGAGCTCTGTTTCTAATGACGAAAAGCAACTTTCAGCCTCCCAAGCTAAAGGACAAAATGAAATGGTAAGCATGTTTGTTTTGTTATTATACCAATCATGCATTTCACTAAATTACTGAATTCTAATGTTCACTGTTTCGTTTTGCAGGTCAAATAATTTCCATCACTTTGTGAAAATGGCACTTACAAAAAATCCTAAAAAGAGACCTACAGCTGAAAAATTGCTACAGGTATGATTTTTGTGTATATTTTCTGAAGTTGTTCTGAGAGTAAAATACCTTTAAACTTTTCTGTGTTGAAGTTTTAATATAATTTCCCTCTTTTCCCTTGCATTTATGTTTCAGCATCCTTTTGTTACACAGCCCTTAAATCGAACCCTTGCTATTGAATTATTGGATAAAATGAATAATCCCGATCATTCCACGTACCATGATTTTGATGATGATGATCCTGAGGTAAGAACACCTGTTAACCATAAAAGGCAATGGGTTTTGCTAGTGTATGTTTTTTAAGAGATGTTTGACACTTATAGGTCTGAAAGCATTTACTAAAACAGAAACTTCTGAGATCTCAGAATAGCTAAAGGTCATTTTGATCTCTCTGCCACTAGGGTAAGGCATTTTGTCACAGGTGCAGTAAATGATCACATTTGGTATAATTGGAAAGAAAACCCAAAGAAGCAGAAAGCAAGGGTGAAATGATATTTTAATTGTGATGCTTTAAGTTCATAGTATTAAGGAATTTATGCGCCCCTCCTCAAACACTCCCTTTTGTCATAACTATAACCTGTTGTATTTTTTAAATATGCATGTTCTTCTATCTCAAAGCCCTCCTGGCAACTCAGCTGGTTTTTCCCAGCTGAGGAGGGCCGGTTCTGGCTCCCTCATGACCCCGTTGATGCCATTTTGGCATACTTTTCCTTACCAGTGCTTGTGTGCAGTACCTGTGCAGTTCCCTTCGTTTGAGGTCCTTGACATCTAGCTCAGAAGCCAAACTTTGACTGCTGGACTTAGATTTGGTGTTCTAGTCAGGGTCCTATTTATTTGGAAAAGATCATTTAGATATTTAGATTTGGCAAGTATAAGAAGGAATATATTAGACAAGTTTGGGTAAATATACACTCACTTACCACTGTCCCTTTAAATTCAGAAGCACATGTGAGAGTTATGAAACCAGACATAATGGAAATCTGTATTGTTAGCACCTGATCAGCACTCTAATGTGGTGGTGGTGTCTTTAATATGCAAAGCATACTCATCATATCTTTGTTTTTACACTTGGCTTGTACAATACTTTTAAAAAATAGTTTAAGGAGGTTAGTAAAATATGTATTATAGGATAATTATCTTCACATAATAGAAGGCATAATTGGTAATAATGCTTTTTATCTTTTCTAGCCCCTTGTTGTGCCTCATAGAATTCATTCGACAAGTAGAAATGTGAGAGAAGAAAAAACACGCTCCGAAATAAACTGTAAGCATGTATATACTTTATTAAACGAAGAATTTTAAAGGTTATAACTTTAACTTACACGGTGCTTTTTTCTATCTACCACAACTAGGAATATGTTTTTCATTAAGAGGCTACACAGAGTGAATTTATCGTGAACACAGGAACAGATTATACAAAACAGTGTGATTAATACATATATACTCTTAAAATATGTAGAGAACCGTACCCTTTCATTTTCCACCACACCTTCAAATCTCTCTGCTACTACAGCATGGCCTGACATAGTATCGTCTCAAAGATTTTCAATGTTACTTTATGCTGGTCTTCAGAGTGGGTTTCTAGAAAGTGGTGCAGGATTCTGTCTTCACCTTCGGACAGAGCAACATGTCACCATAATACTGCTGTGCATTGTGGGTTGGTCCCTTAATCTGAATACAGCTGGGATGAATCCACTCAGAAAGTGTTTCATTTAGGGTTAGAGTGAAAGGGGCAATCCCTTACATAACCCTGTGAAAGCAAGGATGTGCAACTCCCAGAACTTGCTGCTTTCTAGAGGGCTCTGAGCTCATGGCAGTAAGGGCATGCGTACATCAGAAATAGGGATCAGTTGTATAATATATACATGTATAATGTATATATGTATAATAGAAATACATCCATAATGCTGAATTATTCTTAGTTAGTGGGCAACTGTTACTAGAAACGGAATCCTTCCTTACAGTAAGCAAACCCAGATCTTGGCTTTATTTTTTTCCTCTGTAGTTGGTCAAATAAAGTTCAACCCTCCATTAAGGAAGGAGACAGAGCCACATCACGAGTTTGTGAGTAACTTGTTGCATGGGTTTTGCACCTCACATTTATATCCTGCAAATGAAATGGAAAGAAATTGATAATCATTAATTCCAGTTTATTAAGATACTTCTTTGACTCTTTTTTTGCTGTTATGTAATGTTTAAACTTTATCCTAAATGAATTATGTTGTGGTGTGAAGTGTAACGTTTGCTAGAAGCTTTTTAGTTCGGTTTAACTTTGCATTTACAAAATTGTGTTGGCAAGAAAATTTCCCTTTGTGTCTTTGAGGCGTCTAGTCTCAAAGTAAATAACCTGAGTTTCTTGGTCTCTGTCTAATGTACAGCCCAACAGTAACGATTTTTTGGACAATTCAGAAGAAATATACTACACTGCAAGATCTAATCTGGTATTTTTCACCTTCTGATTTTCTTTGTCAACGTTTTGTGTCTTTATTTTTGTTTTTCAAAACTAAAGTTTTGTTCAATTCCAGTTCTTGCTTTTGCATCTGTAGAACAGTTTTTCAGTCAAACAATTAAGTTATGTGAACATTTCTAAGGAACAGATGGAAAACAGATATTTAATGTCAGTTCTCAAAGTATTTTACTCAGCATACATCTATATTTCAATTATTCATTTTATAAAGGAGGGCAGTATTATGCATTCACTATAATGTGAACTTTTCTCCCTGTGTTTAGGAGATACTTTGTAATGCTTTTTGTTTGGCAGTTCCTTTAAATATGAAAGATCTTTGACAAGATCTGAAAATGTGTATATTTTAAATGGTTGAATATCCAAAATGTAGTTAGAATACAGAATGAATATAAACTTTAATATTCATCCTGACAAAAGCAAGAACATTCAGAGAGCAAGGGGAGAAATGTCATTCCCTTGTCATTTGGTACTACCCATAATATCCCTGTTTTCTCTTCCAACCCTTCTCTGCTTTAGCAATGTAGTGTAGAAAATCAAGCTAGCCAGCTTTACCCTGGGCCCTGAAATGGGCAGAGACTCCTACCTCTGTTGTTGATGGTTGCTAATTCACTGTAATGTAGCGAGGGCACCGTTTCAGGTGTACTAGGTGGAATATGCTGTGCTACCAGCTAAACCCACGTCTTGTTTTGTTAACTGAACAGTTTATGTGGATCTCAATTGAGGAATAGTAAATATGGATCAGTGAGATGGCTGTTTACAACTAGCATCTCATAAACTATATCTGTCAATACGTATCTACTGCTGGCTTAAGTTATGCCTACTCCAGTCTTCGTGGCAGTCCTACATTGATTTTTCTCCTTGACACGCGCCAGTGCCTTGCTTGGGACCACAGCTCCAGTTTCTCTGCCTCCGACAGCTGTCTTGCACTTCAGCTCTGAGTTTCTTTCAGCTACTCTGAAACTTCTCAGATTCTCACTTTTCTTTCTGCCTCTTTCAGCTCAGGTGCATGCAGACAGTCCCTGCTTTCCTTGTGAGTGTGGCCCCATCTTTCCACAGCCATTCCCAAAGGGACTTCTGCAGCCTCTCACAGATTGGTGGATGGCAATTCCGGTAGCTGCTCCATATGTTGCCATCCAGTGTGACCTGGCCTAAAAAATGCCACCTGGGCCGGCACTTACACCATGCATACTGACCTGGCCTCCCTTTTGGCATCTCCTCTGCTCTCATGATTTCAAACTTAGGAGAATAATAATTACACAATGAAGAAAAAGGGAAATGAAGTTTGTTTTAAGTAGGAGGGGGTTATCTAAGCTGTGAACAACGCTTTCCAAATTGCTCAGTTTCATCTTCATCAGGTATCTCCATTCTGCAGTTCCACAGGCCCACTGTGAAACAGACGTGCTCTCACTCAGTCATAGGATGTCATTCATTTGTGAGGTTATTTCTCCGTTTGTTTGTTTTATCTCACCAGCCACAGTGGTGGTTTGGAAAAGCACAGAACCTGAAGGAAGTTTTTACATTTTACTTACATCCAAGGAGGACTCTACAAATCAAGCGTATTGCAGCAAATTGGCTGTTTCTTTGGCGTGAGCTACACCAGAAGTGTCCCTGTCCTCCAAGCACGCCTCTTTCCTTTTGGAGTTTTTTTAAAGGGCTGCATTAGTGGACAAAGTTATAACACCCTTGCATGCCACATATCACCTCTTAGATCTTGACTCAGTGATCTGACAACCTCATCCTGCATCCTCACATCACTTGGCTTTTTCCAGTCTGCTAAATTCTGTCAGCCCTCAGTCAGAACTAGTTAGCAGAATGGAGCCTCACTTTCATTCTGAATGCCCTCAGTAAATCTCCTTCCCAAGCCTCTGGCAAAAGCTGCCTTCTGTCATCTTTCTACTAACGCGTGTTTCTCATTGCTATCACCTTCCATCAGAGAACTGAGTGGGGAGAGCACTTATGTAAAGAACCCTTCCTCCCGTTTTTTCACAGAACTGCTCCCAAATCATTCCCTAGGAAGTTTCCTTCCCTTCTTTGTGAACACATCCTGCCCAAAGGAAGTGCATTAGTAATCCCTGGATGACATTATAGCCATAAAATATTGCCCAAATGGAACAACTCTGTTTCATAATGCCAAGGTCCTTTGTTCTGTATGTGGTCTATCCTACTTTTTGTAATGTTTCAGATTCCACTGTTCCCCTAGCGGCCATACCAGCTGTTAAGGAATCCTCTATTAGTTTCAAAGAGGCACCCCATTCAAGAGTAGTTGCACTTACTACTTGGCTAGTAGCCGTGTTGTGGAGAGAGAAGAGACTATATCATGTCAAGAAATCTCCAAACTGAGCTGCTCTCCATGCAGAGTCCTCTACCAATGTACCCTTTGCTCCCTGGATCCTGGAGAATGCCCTGCCTACCTTGTACCCTCCCCAGGGCCACCCACTCTTGTAAACCCCCCACAGTGTGCTGAGGGGGTGGGGTCTGGGTGTTGTGGGGGCAGGGTCTGGGGCCTGTAGCCTGGTGGTGCTGCATGGGGGGGGAAGGAGGAGGGGTCCAGGGCCCGACCAGTGGCTGGTGGGGGGGGCCTTCGGACGAGAGGCTGCGGCATTCCTTCTTTGCTCCCAGATGGGCAGGCCTATTGTGGCTTGTCCAGAGCTGGATTTTGGCAGGGCTGCAGGTCCCCCCTTTAGGCCAGGGCCCAGCGTTGCAGCCCCTAAAGCCTCTGGCTTAATCCAGCCCTGACCCTCCCTAATTATTAGGGGCTTTCTCGCACAATAGAACATGAAAGATACGAACACCAGAGTTACGAACTGACTGATCAGCTAAACACTGTCTTAAACTGGAAGGAAGCAATCAGGCAGCAGGGGAGGAAGGAAAAAAAATCAAATCCCTGTGCTATGCTGTGTCTGTATTGCATTTTAGGCATGCTGAACAGAAGCAGCCTGGGGTCTGCGCTGTTTCTTGTGAGACAAGGGAGCTGTTTAACCCCCCTGCCTGCCACCTTACCCCCATTGGGGGGGGAGGGAAGTTGTCAGGAGGGTCCATCTGGAGCCCCTGGCAAGAAGCTGCCCGAGGGAGCTACTGATCTGCTGCTGTTACAGTCAAAATCTGTCCTAGAGCTGGAGTGGAGGAGCGGCGCTTTGAAGTTTTAAGGGGCCACAGATGGTGCACTGAAGTGGGCCAGGCTTTGCCCATGGCTTCACTCCTGAATCCTGCCAGCACCTCTGGGAGTGCGAGGGGCTGGCACCAAATCGTGCCACGTGCTACCTCTGGAACTGGGCGAGCAGTGCACAGAGCAGGGGAGCACTGGGGGGGGGGGAGGGGTGGCTGGGGCGTGCAGTGCCAGGGGTGCGGGGCAGGACCCTTGCCCCCAAGTTCAACCCAGAGGCAAGAAATAGGACTAGGGCAAACCAGGCAGTGCTGCCAGGGACCCCCTTTGCAGAGATCTCTGCCAGCCTCAGCTGGAAGAACTGACTGCCAGGGGCTGGGTCATAACGGTTTGTTCAGAGTTACGAACAGCCGCCATTCCTGAGATGGCCCTGGCCCAGGTAGTGCTGTATGTAGTTCTCCTTCGAGAGATGTCCCCGTGGGTGCTCCACATAAGGTGTGTGCGCGCCCTCGCGGGACAGGACGGAGATTTTCAAAGTAGTATCCGTTGGAGCCGCGCGCGCTCTCAGGTGTCCTCGCGCGTCCTTTGTCGTTGCCTTAGAACGCGCGCGGCTCCTTCCCTCCTCAGTTCTTTCTCTACCGCCTTCGGCGACGGACGGAACTCCACTCTTTTCCTCAGACCCCTTGGCCTGAGCTACCTCTATTTTTAGTTATTCTTTTTCTCTCTTCCTTCTTCTGAGGAGGGCTCCCCCCCCCCCCTCAACCCCGCGTCCCCTGCGTCTTCTTCCCGGGCGCATTTAAAAAAAAAAAAAAAAAAAAAAAAAAAAAAAAAAAAAAA
>ML685909.1:3549838-3595561 GCA_007922175.1 Pelusios castaneus | reverse complement strand
AAAAAAAAAAAAAAAAAAAAAAAAAAAAAAAAGCCGCGGCTTTTAAATGCCGGTCTCACCGGGATTCAAACGGTGTGAGTCCTGCCGTGAGGCAATGCCTGCCTCAGACGGACATGCCACCTGTATCAGATGCCTGGGAGAACACCATATCTCCCAGAAGTGTTCCCACTGTACTAACCTCAGCAATAGAGCGAGACGTGACAGAGACCTCCGTCTCAAGCTCTTGCTGATGGAAAAATCGCTGCGGCCGGCTTCAGACCCCGGACGGGGCAAGAGTCTCTCCCCGAACAGGGGAAGCAGACACCTAACGCCGCCGCAGACCCCTAATAAAAAGAGAAAGTCTCCGACCAGATCTCCCAAGACTGCCCGTGTCAAAGAGGCTCAAGGTTCCTCAGACAGGCAGACGAAAATGCAAATTAAGAGATCAAGGTCTGCGCCTGCTAAGCAGACTCTTGACGAGGTGCCGCAGACTTCAAACGCCGCCGCGGCACCGACAATGAACGCGGCTCCCCCGGCACCGCCGGCTCAGATCATACAGACAGCAGCGGTGCGCTCCGTGCCGCGGGAGCAAGGCTCGGCACCGGCAACGGACAATCGAGATTTAAATCCCCCGGTGCCGGACCAAGCGGCACCGAGGAAGTGTACGGAGAAGAGAAAACATCAGGGGCCAGAGGCGCAGCGTTCCTTTACTCTGCCCCCACTTAATGAGACTGATCCATTGCCTCCATCGCCTGGCCACGTTACCCTGTCACCAGGCTCTTGCCATAGTGAGCAGAGGATGAATCAAGGGGACCTGTCACCTGACCCTGCATCCTCGCACAGATTTCACCACAGAAGGGGCTATGGATATATGCCACCTCAGCCATGGTATGCTCCTCCCTGGCACGGACCACCATCATATGACCCGCACTTCCTAGCTTATGAGCCGTGGTCTCACTGGGCACCTGGCTATAGCAATACGCCCAGCACCAGGACACAGAGGACTATACCTAAGCCTCACAGCAAACCAGCAATTATGCAGCACACTGATGACGAGGATAATGAAGAGGAGGTACTTTTCCCTCCAGATGACGATTTCCCAGCATCGGTAGCGGGCACATCAGCATCCCCCATAGCTCCGGATGAATCCAAACAGTTCCAGGAGCTCTTTAGGAGAGTTGCAGAATCCCTCGAGATACCGTTGCAGGAAGTTGCAGGTCCGCAACATAAACTACTGAAGATACTTCAAACGCCAACATCTTCGAGAATAGCTCTGCCTATTGACAGTGCTCTATTGGAACCAGCAGAACAGATCTGGCAAACACCAGCCACCGTCCCTTCCACGTCTAGACGAGTCGATAAAAAGTATTTTATCCCGGCAAAAAATTCTGAGTACTTGTTCTCACACCCTATTCCCAACTCATTAGTGGTGGAGGCGGCAAACCACAGGCATAAACAGCAGTTTAATAGATCTACCCCGCACGATAAGGAGGATAGGAAAATGGACATGCTAGGGAAGAAAGTGTATTCCTCATCATCATTGCATCTGCGTGTGGCGAATTACTCTGCCCTACTGGCGAATTATGATTACAACAATTATCTTAAATTAGCAGATTTTATTGAAGATATTCCTGAGGCGAAGAAACAGCAATTCCACTCCATCGTGCGGGAGGGACAGCTCATATCCCGCACAGCATTACAAGCAGCATTGGACGTGGCTGACACGGCGGCTCGCAACGTAGCCACAGCGGTCGTGATGAGAAGATCCTCATGGTTACACTCGGCTGATCTCCCAAAGCCTCTTCAGTCTATAATCGAGGACCTGCCATTTGATAAGGACAAATTATTTTCAGATAAGACAGATGACCTTATGCACTCGTCTAAGGATTCGAGGGCTACATTAAGAACCTTTGGGATATACCCTAATATGACCAGGAGACGCCCTTATAGATATCAACCTTACAACCCGAGATTCCAATATCAATATCAATATCGACCAAACTTTAGGAGACAAGAAAATATGAGAGCTAGAATGAGACCACAAAGGAGAAGACAGAACAATCATCATATGACGTCTCAAACTCCCCCAACTAAACCTCAGTTTTGAGGAGTTGGTCGAGAGCCCGCAGAACCTCCATGGAAGATCGGAGCAGGATTTTATGTTTATGAACAGACTTCTACCATTCCTCCACCAATGGTCGCTCATTACATCAGACAGATGGGTTTTAGAGATAATAGAGAAAGGATATTCCATCCCCTTCTCCATGAAACCAAAATTCCATCCCCCCTCCCCGTCCCTTTTCAGGGACACTACTCACGAACATGTAATCCACCTAGAGCTGCGACGGCTTCTGGATATAGGAGCTATAGAGCATGTTCCAGATCATCAAAGGGGAAGGGGATTTTATTCCCCATATTTCTTGATCCAAAAGAAATCAGGGGGATGGAGGCCCATACTCGACCTAAGGAAGTTAAACAAATATATAAAACATCAAAAGTTCAGAATGGTAACCTTGGCGACTATCATTCCTGCTCTGGAATCTCGGGACTGGTTCACGGCTCTCGACCTCCAAGATGCCTATTTTCATATATCGATCCACCCTTCTCACAGACGTTTCCTCAGATTCAGACACGGGCTCAACCACTTTCAATATACCGTACTCCCATTTGGCCTATCTACAGCCCCCAGAGTCTTCTCAAAGGTGCTCTCGGTGGTAGCGGCATATCTGCGTCAACATCATATTACAATCTTCCCGTACCTGGACGACTGTCTTCTAAAGGCCCATACTTGCGCTCAAGCCACCAGAGACTTGGAATTTACCATGAGTCTGTTCAACAAGCTTGGTCTCCTGATAAACAAACAGAAGTCCATATTTGCCCCTACACAGACAATAGAATTCATAGGGGCGACCTTCAATTCACAGTTGGGAAGAGCATTTCTCCCCAGAGACAGGTTCCGCACGATATCACAGTTGATAGAGTCAGTGTACACAGCCCCAACCACAAACGCTCTAACGTGCCTTCAGCTCCTAGGACACATGTCAGCAACCACATTTGTGGTGCAATATGCACGACTCCACATGCGACCACTGCAGATGTTTCTAGGGAAATGGTACAAACCCAACAGACACTCTATATACAGGGTTCTTTCGATCCCGAGTCCCGTAAAACAGACACTTCGATGGTGGACGTCCCCGCAGAATCTTCTCTCGGGGGTACCCTTTCAACAAGAGGTACCATCATTGATGATGTACACAGATGCATCTCTGTTAGGTTGGGGAGCTCACCTCCACGACCATCTAGCACAGGGCAAATGGACACCACAAGAATCCTTACTACACATAAATATTTTGGAGCTAAGAGCTGTCCGCAGAGCGTGTGTCCAATTTCAACACCTAATAGAGCACAAATACATAAGACTCATGACGGACAACATGTCATGCGTGTATTATGTCAACCGACAAGGGGGAGCCAGATCCCGCTCCCTCTGCATAGAAGCCTTGAAGCTCTGGCACTGGTGCATTGCTCACAAGGTCAGGATCTCGGCCACCTACCTGCCGGGGACCCACAACACCATAGCAGACTCTCTCAGCCGCTCATTCCCCTCGCCACACGAATGGGAGATTCATCCACGGATTATTCAGGAGATCTTCCAAAAATGGGGGACTCCGATGATAGACCTTTTTGCAACACATCGCAATACCAAGTGCCGCCTCTTCTGCACACGAGGAGGCCTAGGGGAACACTCCCTTGGAGATGCTCTACTACTACCCTGGAACAACAACCTACTATACGCGTTCCCACCACTGCCTTTAATCCAGACCTCGTTACTGAAGATACGACGCGAGGCAGCAACAGTCATTATGATTGCACCGTGTTGGCCCAGACGCCCCTGGTTCTCACTGTTAACTCAGATGACTATAGACAAACCGGTCACGCTTCCACTACACCAGGACCTGTTAACACAGGACTATGGCCGACTCAAACACCCGAATCCCCACATATTACAGCTGACAGCCTGGCTCCTAGATGGTTCAGCAAACAGGAAGAATTATGTTCAGAGGAAGTGAAACATATCCTGCTAAACAGTAGAAAACCATCGACAAGGCGGACCTATTTACAGAAATGGTCCAGATTCTCTAAATGGTGTAGAACTCGCCTTATGCCACCCACAACGGCTAGTATCCCGGAGATACTACAGTATCTGTTACATTTGAAGGAATCAGGCCTCTCCCTCAGCTCACTCAGGGTTCACTTAGCTGCAATAGATACGTTTCATACTAAGGCCAATAGACAGCTTATTTTCTCGGATTCCACGGTCAAACGCTTTCTAGCAGGGATACAGAACCTGTTCCCGCAAATACGACCACCAACACCTTCCTGGGACCTACAAACGGTACTCAGGACTATAAGAAAACCACCCTTCGAACCACTGGCTTCTTGCTCCCTGAGACACCTATCCATGAAGGTAGCATTTCTGGTCGCCATCACCTCCGCCAGAAGAGTAAGCGAGCTAGCAGCTCTGATGGCAGACCCACCCTATACAGTATTCCACAGGGACAGAGTCACTCTCCGAACACACCCAAGGTTTGTCCCAAAGGTGTCTACTGCATTCCATATTAACCAAGAGATAAACTTACCTGTGTTTTTTCCAAAGCCTCACGCCAATCCTCAGGAGTCTCTCCTTCACACACTCGATGTTCGTCGGGCCATCGCCTTCTACCTGGATAGAACAAAGGAGATTAGAAAGACAAACAGATTATTCATTTCAACCACGGGTAGATACAAGGGCAATGCAATGTCATCCCAGAGAATATCTAAATTAATATCATCATGCATCCACGAATGCTACGCCCTTTCAGGGGTCTCTCCGCCTGAACATATCAGAGCTCATTCTACTAGGGCTCAGGCTACTACCACTGCATTTTTGAACAATGTCCCGATTTCAGATATCTGCAAGGCAGCCACTTGGGCATCCGATCATACCTTTGCTAAGCACTATGCCTTGATGCAGAATACAAGTGCGGATATGGCAGTGGGACGAGCAGTACTCTCTGTAATCAATAGAACAGAACACGAAGTCCCTCCTTCCAATTAGGATCACTGCTTGCTACTCACCTTATGTGGAGCACCCACGGGGACATCTCTCGAAGGAGAAAGGAAGGTTACTCACGTGGGTGTAGTACGTGGTGTTCTTCGAGATGTGTGTCCCCGTGGGTGCTCCACTACCCGCCCTCCTCCCCTCTCTACTTCGGTTCCTTTTCTTTTCTGCTGAAGCTGGCACCGGGTAGAGAAAGAACTGAGGAGGGAAGGAGCCGCGCGCGTTCTAAGGCAACGACAAAGGACGCGCGAGGACACCTGAGAGCGCGCGCGGCTCCAACGGATACTACTTTGAAAATCTCCGTCCTGTCCCGCGAGGGCGCGCACACACCTTATGTGGAGCACCCACGGGGACACTCATCTCGAAGAACTCCAGTTACTACACCCAGGTGAGTAACCTTCCTTTCGCATGTGTCTGGTTGGAGGTTAGGATTCTTCTTTTGGTCCCTGTACTGTTAGTCACCACGGGGACAGGGGGAATCACTCCTGCCTCCTGCCAGCACGAGGCACCCTGGCCCCAAACTATGGGCTGCTGCCTGCTGGCCATACAAGCACCCCGCTCTCGGCTCTGCAAGCCCGCCCTTTCTCTCTGCAGGCGAGCAATATGCACACCCCAG
Source organism: Pelusios castaneus (assembly GCA_007922175.1). Classification (NCBI taxonomy): domain Eukaryota; kingdom Metazoa; phylum Chordata; order Testudines; family Pelomedusidae; genus Pelusios; species Pelusios castaneus. The sequence goes on along the minus strand of ML685909.1, from coordinate 3,589,865 downwards.
CCCTCAGGCTTGCTAAACGAGTCTTTGGGGCAGAGCAAAGAGAGCTCTTGTTCAATCTGCGGGAGCCTCAGAGTTTTGCTCTGGCATTGGAGGATGGGGCGCAGGTCCCTCCACCTTGTCTGAACACCCCACTTCATTACACTTGAGTGCCCAGTCCCTGCAGTCACACAGATTTGCTGCCTTTATGGAGGCAGTGCCGCCCCCACAGTTCACTCGCTTCTCCGCTGTTCTCCCCCTCCTCAGCACACAGCACTTAGTCATGTCTGCAGTAAAGCACATAGACTTTTATTTGGAAAGCTTGAGAAAAAGATTCAAATAAAGTAAGCATGAGGACTGAGAACATACGTTTACAGATGAAAGAGAAATATGAAATGCAGTTTAGAACCTAGACCTATTTAAAAGTTCCTTTCCTGTCTAATAAGGTATTTCTGATCCGATGGTCAGTCCAGTCTAGAGCGCTTAGCTCCACTTCTCATGAGACGCACTTGTTACCTCTGTGATGGATACTGTTTGGGGCCCTCCTTTCACTTACTGTACAGTTCCAAACCTTTTCTCTCCTCTCAGATTCAGGGCATTTCATTTACTCCTGTTTTCCCCAGGGATCTGTCTTGAGCTCTGTTTGCTTTGTGGAGGCTCACACCTGCACTGTGTCTAGGCTGTAAACGCTTGACTGGGCTGGGTCAAAAGAGATCATTTGACTGCAATAGCTCTGAGAACCACCCTGCCCCAGATGACCAGTTTCACCTCCAGCAGCTTTGGAACACAATATGCCACATGCTACATACCTCTTAAAATACTTTGTATTTGTACATCCTGCAAATACCAATAATAACCAGCAAGTTCTTAGCTTTTGGCAGAGAACAGAGACATCCCCCTTCAGAGAAGTATTGTGAAGATGGTGATCACAGGGGAAACATGCCTGTCTGGGCATACCTTGGCAAGACCGTGGCTGTATCGCGTCTCTTGTTGACATGGGGTGCTTGGGTCACAGTGGTATTTTGACATTTCTCTCAACATTCTCCTTCATTGTCTCAGAAGGGGCTGAGAATAAGACAGTTGTCTCATCTATGAATTAATCTTTTCATAAAATGCATCTCAACCAATCCTTTTCCATTTTTCTGTCTTTAAAATTACTTGTTTGGACTTGGTCTGTAGCCTCAAAAGACTCAGAAGAGCTGTTTCACACTACAAAGTTAGGTTGGCTTAACTGCATTGCTCAGGGCTGTGAAAAATCTGATGAAATAACCTGTGCAGCTGCAGTATTTCTAGGGTAGCTGTACCCTGAGGCTGAAATAGGTGTCTGACTAAACACATCAGTCACGCAGGATTGGCAGAGTTTAATTCTTTAAGACGACCAATGTACAATGTATTCACGTGTATGAATTCCTGCCTTCTCTAAAATAAACATTAGGAGAACAAGTCCCAAATCTTGCACTTGGTGAGAACTGTTTAATATCTTAACTTTTAGACACTATACTGAGTTAAAATAGCAGCAGGACAGTTCCCTTTTTTGGCTCTGTAGTTGTAATAAGAAAGATGTAGAATTGTGTGAGAGTTAGCACAATAGGGCCGCATCTGTCTAGTAGTCTTGTGCTATTTCACCTATTAGTTTTATTCAGACAATTTATTAAATGGATAATGTGATGAATAGAGGTGAGCAAAAAATCAGAGTTTCCATCCGGTGGGAAATTCCTGTGTGTCAAGATTTGTTTTAGTCCCAAATTGTGACGAAAAGTTGAAACACCAACGTTTTTCCTGCGACGAAGTATTCTGAGAAATTTCAATTTGGAAATGGCGAAACATTTTTCCTTCTGGCATTTTGATCAAAATGAAACATTTTAATATTTCTAAATCGAAATATTTCATTTTAATTTATTTACCAGACCGGAAACTTTTAGTTTCAAATGAATTCCTCGTTAAACTGCAGTTTCCTTTGGTGGCTCATTGCCTCATGGAACTTGTAGATTAGGATTGATGCCTCCATTTTCCCCATGAGCCGGACTACATCTTGCATGATTTATCACAGGCAAGACTGCATTAAATCAATGGGGGATATGGTCCTGCTAGGGAGTCTAGCCCATAGGAGAGAAACAGAGTCCAAGTGGGACTGTCCACACAGCTATTTTTTAGCCCTGTGTTGTAATCCTGAGTCAGCTGACCAGCCTTTAAGGGTTTTTTTGCAGCGTAGAAGAGTATCAGGCCTCAGGACTCTAGCTCCCAAGTGGTAATGCCACACATACAGGAAGATGCAGTTTAGTGTTGCAGTGATTCAAAATGAGATATTATATCTAGGTCACTGCAACGCATGGAAATATTTTGATCCAGGTCAAACCAACACTAAAAGTGTTTTTACATTATACTTTGTTTAAATAAATTGAACTGGGTATTTTTTGGTTTTTACTTGTCTAAAGCATAAACTATAAACTCATAAATTAACCAGTATTTAGATCTGATAGGTTGAATGTCATCTCATGATGATTGTTTTCACTTAGATTATGAATTCCAAAATGAACACCATAAATTCTATCAGGAACTCAACAAGAGGTTTAAATTTCAGTCAGAATCTATGCTATAGCATTTTGCAAATGGTCTCATACACTTGAGCTTATTTAAATTGGTTGTTTCCTTTTTCTGATTTAGTAAATATGTCCCAGGCTGAATAAACTATTGCCTAATGTCAGAATATTTATAACAAATAATCTGAGGCCAGTGTCAACAAATATTTTAGTCCCGAATATGTTCCAGGTCAATCAATCATTTGTCATTCAATTTGTAAACTAAATACTTTAAATTTAAATACAAGGGAACAAAAATTTACATAAGCTATGGACTGTCAAAATGTTGAAGGGCAAATTGTTGTGAAAGAGAATGTTTACTGGAGGATTTTTTTCATTGCCTTTCTATTATTCCCTTTCCTGTCCTTGGTTATGTCATCTTTCCTCCATGCCTTTTCTTTCATTATAAGTCGTCAAGACTCTTCGCCCTAGAATACCCACAATTACATTACCTTTCAAAAGTGAGTTGCAAGGGGAGGTTCCTGAGACTACTCTCAAAGGAAACATAAATATGACCATTTTTCTTAGGATTCAAAGGAAGTAAATAGAAGTGAGGAAATGAGTTCTGGGGTTTTTAAACTTAATGTTGTTTCCACCAGTTTAATAGCAACACTTTCTCTTGTGTGACTTTTTTTCTTTTGTGGAAATTTTGGAAACTTTCTGTCTCAGCCAAAGAGAGTTAGACACTGAGACAGCCAACCTAGTTTCTGGCAGACTGTTTACAGTAGCCAATCAGAATCAATATATTTCTCTTCATTGTACGGGTGACAAGTAACAATGGATGGTGGTAATGCCCAGCAGACGGCCGCAGACAGAGTGCAATAATTGAAAACAATGTGAGAGGGGAAACTGCAGATACACAACAGTAATTTACAAAATTCCTGCATGCTGCTTGGCTGACACCCTTTTATTTGGGTGTTTACTAAAATGCTGAAAAACTTATTTCTCTCTTTTTATATATTAACTGCCAAAGTTATCTAGAAAGTTTTAAAAACACAGCTTTAATAAAACAAGGACGCTTGGAATTTGGTGTCTGGCTTAAGTGTTATTCAAGCAGGCATTCTCCTTTATGGGAATGAGATGCTAAGACTCATTAGACTGGGGAAAGTGGTGGTACTAAATGAATGGAAGATGGATATGGTCATCTGATTGCCTTTCAACAACAAGGTACAGTTGTATTTTCAACAGATCAGAAATTACCTTACCAGCAGCTAGTAGTGTTTAATCTCAAAATGTTATACTTCCAAAATGTATTACTAGCTACTTAATTACAGTTTCAGAAGCAACAACTCTAATATCCAGTTGCGATAATTATTGGTTCACTGTGCATATTCAAATACAATTGTTAAAAAAACATAAGTAAATTGGCAAGTGAATTTCAAGTACAGCTCACTCCTAGACAAGAAATTTGTTCCAAATTAAGAGTATAAAATTAGCAGAAAAGCAAAGCTGCAACTTTAGCTCATGCATGATGAGATGCTGCATGACATATATTGCACTTTTTGGAAATTGAAACAGTGTAAGCCTCATAGTATATGACAAGTGTTGAAGGTATCATTGATCCAGGGGGAATTTGATTTATAATATGACCTCAGCCCCAAACTTTTAAGCATCTTTAATCTTTATTTATTTGATTTAATAGAAAAAGTGTTTTCCCTGGAATGGATGATTCATTTCTTTAATATTACCCACTACACTGAGATTTTGTAAGTAGCTGTCCACACCTTCATCTTAAACAAAGTGATATTTGCCCAAGTAGAATTTTAGTTGTACATAGTACTAATAATTCAAAACCCGTTCGCTGTTAACTGAGCAAACTAAGGTATAATTTGGGAAATTTCATGGATTATACCAAAATAATGTAGTATTTTTTCCATACCCCAGTGCTGATGGTTGTTTCTCACAATATTATTTTGAAAAACACAGGGCTCAGTCAGTCAGATTTATTTAATTTAGCATTTTAAATTTGTCTGCTGTACATTAATTCCAACCACTTTGTGTGTGTTAGATGATGGGATAGAGCAGATGGTGTGCAGTATGGATGTGTGTATGCACGTGTCTGCCTGTCTGTATTTGTGCATCAAATATGTAACAAAGTTTTATGAAACTTTAAATGTCAGTGTTTGGATGGAGATAAGGGGACAGATTTTATCCAAATCTGTCTTTACAAACTTTCTTACTCTGTGCTGTTTGATGGTAGTGTACAAAAAGAATTAATTTACCCTGCAATGAAGTGCAGCCAAATTTGGGTGAAATATAGGAATATTTCAAAAGCAAATGGGAATACTATATAGCAGTTTAGTACAGAAAGTGAATAACACAAATACCCAGCTAAAAACAGAGTTTAGTAATGTTACCAGACAAATGTAGAGTAAACCGGATAAAAATAAAGGTTTTGTCCTTTTAAAACATAAATAACAGTGACAGATGTCAGAGTCCATAAAAAACATTCTTGCGGGGCTTATAACCATTGGTGACAGATGAAGGCTCTTTTACATTCTATAAAGGTTTGCTTATTTTCTCTAATTAACTTTTCTGTCACTCCTGAAGAATATATACTGTCACGTATTATGCAATGTGTAAATTTAAGCAGACAGACACTTCAGTTCTGTTCAGCATAGGATCTTCATTTTCCATTTTTTATAAGCATTTGTGTCTTGCACTTCTGGAAGTTATATTCAAAATGCTTTTCACTTCAGGTGAAAAATTTCTCCCACTCTAGATAACTGCATAGTGCCTAAAGGGGAGGTGTCACAATCAGGGCAGCTGCCCACCTGTTTTTCCCTCTTGTGGTCCAGCTTCTGGTCCCCAGCCATCATCTTTCTTGGTACTGCTTGTGCGTCACCTAAGTGTAGTAATCAGCTGCCTCTTTTCGAAGAAGAAGAAGAAACAGTCCTATGGGATGTGATGCAGACCTGCAGTCCACAGCCCTCCTCTGTCCCCTCTAATCTCTGACTCTTCAGTGTGAAGGAACCGACTGCAGGTCAAGGTCGCACCGCTTCATCTAGCCAGGGAAGGTGCTATGGCTACGAGATGCGAGTGCCACCTCCTACTGATATGGCTGGGCAAAGTTCTCTTATTCCAGTGTGCTGAGCATGCACACCCATAAGCAGGATACAAATCTGCATCACATCTCAAAGAGCCACAGTTAGAGTAGGTAACCATTTTTTCTTTATTGGGATGTCCTTCAGATGGGAGAGAGGCTTCGGCTATCGCTCGCCCCTTTACTGTTGCCTGTCTCATCACTGTTATGTGGATATCCTTTGTTGGTTGACTGGATATTTCTGGAATGGGATGCATTTGAGGGAGGTCTGTTCTATTCAAGTTGGTAAATGGCACTTAAAAATGTTAGTAACAAGGTGTGAACACATCTCAAAACATTACTCGTTTCCCTGTGTAGGTGAACCCCAAGTGTTTCGGGGAAGGAGTTTGTGTACATTCTTTTCCCATCCTGACTTCCTTGAGGAGAGACAAACATTCCATAGCTTTAATAGTTACTTCTTGGGAGATGTTCATGTGATGGTTTTTCATGGTGGATTCTGCATATTCCCATTAATGAGATAAGTATTCCTTCTGGAATATGAGCTCCAAATTTTTGAGATTAGTGTCTCCTGGGGTCCCTTGCCAAGTAAAGTTTATTTTTACGCTTACCTAGCAACTTGATTCTGCAGCTTTAATGTTTGGTTAATGTAGTATTTTGTATTTCATACAGAAAATCCTTATGTAAAGTGTGCATATAGTAGTTATCTTTAAAATACTTCAGTTGCCTTTATAACTTAACCAACCAAAATATTTGTGGTATTCCCTATGTGTGGTTTATTTGGATAGCGCCAATTGTTTTCTACAGCAGTACCTCTCAGCCTTTTCTGACTACTGAGCCCTTTTGGGGGTCAGAGTTGTCTTATGTACCCCAAGTTTCACTTCATTTTAAAGCTACTGGTTTAAAAAAATCAGACATAAAAACACAAAAATGTCTCATGCTATTACTGAAAAATTGCTTACTTTCTCATTTTTGTCATAGTTATAAAATAAATCAATGGGAATATACCAATTTCATTGTTTAGTATGTAAAGCAAGTCTGGACTGATTTGGGCAGCCTGTTGTATAATTGGACAGGTATCTAGATGAGTTAATGTACCCTCTGGGAGATGTTCCATTCTCTTCCTTGAAGAACTCCCAATATGAAGCATATCCCATTAAAAGGAACAGAGGGGTTGGGTGAGTGGGTTCAATAAAAAGAAGTATGAAGGCCAGTCTACCATTTGTTTATGTAGTTAGATTTATTTAGTTTTTGAGTGACCTGTGGAAAGGCTCCTCTAACTCAGTATTTCCCCGAGGAGGGGACTGTGTTGAATGGCTTTATGAAAAAAGTTTGTTTTAAGGGAGGATTTGAGGAGATGTGAGGCATGGAAGGGATCCAGACTTAGTGGCCTGTGAATGAGAATCTAAACTAGCCCAGGCTTGGCAGTAGGACAGAATGAATTGTGTGCCTTGGGTGTAGTGAAGAGGGTGAGACAAGTATGTAACTCTGTCTTGTTTTTAATAATATAGTCTTTTCATCTTAAAACTTTCTCTTATATTTATAGGATTTACAGCTAGAATATGGTCATGCTCACCCGAGTGGCTACTTCTTAGGTGCAAATAAGTGAGTAGAAGATGGCATTTTCCCTTGTTTTCTTAAATGGAATTGAGACTAAAATTCATTGTTTAAATTTAAAATGGCAAGTAATGTAGTAGTAACATGCGGTTTGATGTTTATTCAGTAAAACATCTACGCCTGTGGTTATTTACAGTAATGCAGTTCTTTAAGTTGCTGATGGCTTCTATAGTAAACGCCAGCTGACGGAGAGAGTTGGAACCGTTCTTAGTGCATTGAGACTGTTGTCCTCATCCCCTAATAACGTAGAGCTGTATCAGTTTCAGATCCCGGAGTCTGCTAACAACATACTTTTCCTTATGGCAAGCTATTGCCCTTCTGCCTAAATCATCTGGCCAGATATGGGGATGTACTCATGTGTGATTTATTTGTCCGTTTAAAAAGAACTTTGGACATCCAGAGAGAACTTATTTGTTACAGTTTTGTCATTAAGCTCCCTCCAGGTTAAACTTTACATTCAGTTTTAACATAGTTATCCAGATACACTCAGTGTGTGAAATGAGCTAATAGTTACTCACTCTCTCCATCCCTCCGATACGCAAGTGGTTTTGGGGTCCTGTCTGTACAAGTCAGACTCTTGACATACAGCTTTGTAATAGAGAAGTTGTGTAAATATTTGGATCACAGTATAGGCATTGCATTTCCTTCACTCTATAGATTTTTTTTTTTCCCCCCTCCCAGTAGGGAATAATACTGACATTTTCAGAAATCTTCATTCCTGTAAAAGTGTGCTGCTCTCTTGCCACGTGCATATGTTTGCATGACAGCTACTGTGTGTGCTGGTCTTAGTTTCATAGATTGTTTTAGAAGCTGTAAATGTTCAGCATGGTAAAAGCAGCATCTTGAGTGGAAAACACAGTGCTGTGAAAGATACGAATTTTAAGATATAGAATTGCAACTAGTGAACTCTCACTGATTTTTTTAAAATCTTTTACTTTTTATAACAACACACTATTTAATCTTAGGTTTCTTGGTTTCAATTTAAACAGTTAAATATTGAAATTAGCCAAAAGGACACTACTTTACAACACAGAGGTAATGGCCAGGTACATTAATAATGGAGATAATCATCATGTAACTACATTGAAAAAATGAAATTATTCTGCAGCAAAAAGTGTGTATTTTACTAGAATTATCAAGAGTAGCTTATTTTCCTTTGAGAACTTTTGCACAGTTATTTTCTGAGTGCTTTCTTCAGTTTGTTTTCAGCTATTGATTGTATTCTTATCATTAATTTTGAAGGAGTCTTCTAAAATCGGTTGAAGAAGAACTGCATCAGCGGTAATTTTTTAATTTTTCTCTTGTGTATTTCAAAATGTGTTGTGCATTGATTTCTTGCCCCTGTTACAACCTGCCAAAGCTCATTTGCCTCTGTATTTGTCAAGAAGATATTGGGAGAGGTCTCGTCTGTCTGGGCTGAATCTGTGCTTTAAAGAAGAATAATAATAAAATATACAACTGTCATAACACTGTGTGTAAAAGGTAGCCCTTGAGATATTGCATACCAGAATTCTTTTGTAGTAGCTAGAGTTATTTTAATGAAGGGCAGTCAGCCATGGTACTTTGTTTATTTCTTTAGGGGGCACGTGGCACATTTAGAAGATGATGATGACGATGCAGATGATGATGCTAAACAGTAAGTCATTTCTTATTTTGATATATCTGCTCTCTGATTCATGGATAGCTGAACATTTAATTCTGTTTAAATTGAATTCTGAAGGTGATAACACCTTGGGGTGTTTCCCCCCTTCCAGAAATCTCTGTTTTGGTCACATCTCCGGCATTTGGCTTTGTTCTGCTGTTTGATTTGCATTAATATTGAAACAGTATTTTAAATTTCATTTCATTATACTGCTCTTTCCCATTCTTTTAATTATTTTCTTTAATTTGTTATAATTAAATCAACATAAGAACAGCCATACTGGGTCAAACCAATGGTCCAGCTAACCCAGTGTCATCTCTCCTGACAATGGCCAATATCAGATGCTTCAGAGCGAATGAACAGAACAGGGCAATTATTGAGTGACCATCTCCTGTCCTTCATACCCAGTTTCTTCTGGAAGTCTAAGAGTTGGGACAGTCAGAGCATAGAGTTGCATCTCTGAGTGTCCTGGCTAATAACCATTGAGGGACTTACCTACCATGAATTTATCTACTTTTTTTAACCCAATCATAGTTCTGTCCTTCACAGCATCCCCTGGTAACAGCTTGTGCAGGTTGCATGTAAATTGTAGGATGTAGACTACTTTTTGTTCGTTTAAACCTGTTGCCTGTTAATTTCATTGGGTGACCCCGATTCTTGGGTTATAGAAAGGATTAAACAAAAATTCCCTATTAACTTTCTCCACATTCATGATTTAATAGACCTCTATCATATCTCCTTAGTCATCTATTTTAAAAGCTGAATAGTCCAAATCTTTTTCATCTCACCTCATATGGAAGCTGTTCCATTCCCAGTCATTTTTGTTGTCATTCTCTCTACCTCTTCTGGTATATATCTTTTTTTGAGATGGAGCAACCAGAACTACACGTAACATTCAAGTTGTGAGCATGTCATGGATTTATATAGTGGCATTATGACATTTTCTGTCTTATTAGCTAGTCCTTTTCTAATGGTTCCTTGTATTTTGTTAGCTTTTTTGACTGCCACTGCACATTGAATGAATGTTTTCAGAGAACTATCCACAATGACTCCAGGATGCTTTTCTTGAATGGTAGCAGCTAATTCAGATCCCATTATTTTGTATGTATAGTTGGGACCATGTTTTCCACTGTTCATACATTTTTTGTCTTTTTTAGCATTGAATTTCATTTGCCATTTTGTCACCTAGTTTTGTGAGATCCCTTTATGACTTTTCACAATCTGCTTTGGATTTAACTATTTTGTAGCCTGTATCATTTGCAAATTTTGACACTTTACTTTTTATCCCTTTTTCTGGATCAAAATTTTAGTGTAATTACAGTAAACTAAAGGAATAATCTATTGCAGCAGTAATTCTGGTGTATTTGCAACATTAAAAATCTGATGATTGAAAGTTTTAGTTCATATTAAATTTCAGTGGTACAAATAATATGACCATTCTTAATCCAAGTTTGATTACGTTATGGGCAGAGGAGAACTGAAAAGGAACTATGTTAAAATGTGAAGCCGATATGTATAAAAGACCACCTTAAAACAAATAAATTATTTGCATGGGATAGGAAAGAAGACTGTTTTTGAGATACTTGTACTTTCCTGCTAAGGGCTAATCTTCAAAGCAATATTGTTTTATATTAGAAACATGTGAACTGTAAATCTTTTGTTGTATAGAATTTATTAACATTCTTGTAGAGAAAGTAAATCCTGTTTTAAATGAATCTTCTCACTCGAGCTGTTCCAGTCACCAGCAAAGAGGGAAAAGGTTTCTACAAACTATGTGCTTTACTGGATTTACTGATATTGGGGCTTGGGTAGTGACAGGAGTTAGGGTGCCTGACATATTTCTTATCGACAGACACACCTGGTATAGTCTCCTAAAGGACCAACATTTACTTGCAGATGTCACCACAAACAGTCAGGTCTTAGAAAAAGAACTTGAAGGTCTATGTTGATTTTTCTCTGAAACTTTCAAAAAGTCTGGCAAGAAACCTTGAATGCTTCAACCTTGAATGAACCACAGTCCCATCCCAGCTGGTCAGTCTTCTACTACATTAAAGGCTGATATTGTTTCTTATTCACTCTCCGGCTTCTGGTGATATGGATGAATCAAGGCTGTCCCTCCAGAGACGGATTTCGAAATGCAGTGGTTCACTAGATGTTCAATGGGTTGGATGTCTTTTCCGCATTCATGGCTGTCATCTGGTCCCTAAAGCTCTACATTAGTCCTTCTGACATCAGTTTAATGGAATGAGTCCAGCACTCTGCCTCAATACAGTTGAGGCATCCAGTTGAACCCCTGGTGTCTTTCTCCAGAGTGCATTGAGAGCTCAGCACTTCTGTTGCTTCACACAGATGCCCCCAAACCAAGTCATTGTTGAAGAATGCACATGGCACTTGACATACAGCCACCTATGCTTTGGCCGCTTCCAGAAATTCAACCCACTGCGGTCACATTCAAGTTGATGTAATCCACAATCCTGAAGATAAGATTCATGGGTCTTATATCTTGAGTACCCAGATACTCTGGCGAATAGTGTCTTCGTCCAATCATATCAATTTGACTTAGTTGAAGTTTTTTGCATCAGAGCAGTGTCCCATATTCAATGTGCAATTCTCTATAACCTCCAGATCCTTCGTAGCAGCGACCACCTAGCCAGTTATCCCCCCTTTTATAGTTCAACATTTGATTTTTTTCCTTCCTAAGTGTAGTACTTTGCACTTTACTGAATTTATCTTGTTAATTTCAGATGAATTCTCCTACTTATCAAGTTGTACAAGTTTAAAAAAAAATGAGTCCAAAGGGCTTAGGTAGGCATCTTTTGGTTCCAGATTTATCAATGCTGTAGCCATTCAGTAGAGTCAGCAATGTGGAGTCTGAAAAATCTTCCTGATAGGAGATAAACAGCCTTTGGTAGGTGTGCACTGTCTCTAGCTGTACCACAGCTATGCAGAGAATTGTTCCTGAGTTTCCCAGGTGTGGTCATGTGCTGCACACGTCACAACCCCATCATAACCCTATGTGATCATTATAATTCCACACTGCCATTAACACTTTTTTAGTAACACCCACTAATCTCCTGTATTCCTCACTTAAGTACGAAATTCCCTCCTCTATCTTTCAACACGTTGGACTCAGCCTGTGTCCTCTCTATGTTTCCTGGCTAAGAGTCTTTCCTGTCTCCTTCTGCACAAGTTCATATAGCCTCACCAGCTGAACATTTCAGATACTCACCCATGATGTCAGAGGTGGTCTCCTGGGAGCACTTGGGTTTCTCCTGCTTTTATCTGAGGTGTTGGGGGGATGGGGAGGAGCATCACAGAAAATATACATAGTGTAAGTATTTAGAAATAACACTAGTATTGATCAAGAAGACCATGATGTTTCAGTTTGTATAGTGTTTTAAAAATATAAAAGGAAACCCTAGGTGACCTGACCTGGTATAGAGCATTTTGGCAGAGATCTGTGTTTGGATAGCTTTTAAATAACCTGGACTTATTTTCTTTGCAGTGCTACTATGAAACCTAAAGTGCCGCCTCCTTTGCCACCAAAGGTAAGCAGGGTTTTCCACTGTATTACATGGGGGAGAAAGAGAGAATGGATATGTGCCGAAATGATTGAAGAGTCTCACTGACTTAAGACTTAGGCACTTTGAACACTTTTCTCAAAACTTCTTTTGGTTCCTAATTTATCAAGGTGAGTTATGACCTTTGAAATATTTGTGTACATCTTTAATTGGGGCACATGGGTATGGTTTAATCAGTGGTATTCACTAATACAGAAGTGGTGTTTATGATTGTACTATTAATATTTAGGGAGCAATTAGATTAGGTATTCCAGGGATTTGGTGCTGGGGACACAGGACTTTCTATCACAGCAGAAGTCTCTCCACCAATGTCACATGCAGTGATAAAATACTAAATGTTGTGTGCGCAGATCAGATCAGACTGCAAATTCTGTCACTAACATAAATACTCTTCCATAATTTTATTGTACATTCAAAGAAATTAAAAGGTGCAAAAATGAAATCTATATCTTATTCTGTGTGTGTCCATTCACCAACTCTGGTTGGGTTAAACATGTCTGCTTTTAGCTGTGCAGACAGGCCTATAGGAATCTTGTGTTTTGGCATCGAAACGTCACCCTTTAAGAGTCTAGGCTAGGTGCCACCATGCCCACTGTCATGTAACCATATCTGCTCTAAAAGCTGCAGTCTATCCTTGCGCTGTCTGCCTCTGCTGGTTTTTGCTTTACAGATTTTTCTTTCCAAAGCGTCTCATTTTTATTTCTTCAGTCTGCAGAATCTGGCCCTAGAGTAGCATGCAGATCAGCTCCTTGGACTCCAAAACATCACAGGCCTCCAGAGTGTAGTGTTTCTCTGCCTCAGGGGCCCAGCCAGTTCTGCAGCTCAGTGGCCCATGGGGTTCCTGACTCCAGTGAATTCTAGCCCCGTGAGCCTTCTGTTCCATCATGATTGCTCCCTTCCCCTGCAGGATGTTCTGCAACTTTCTATTCTACAATGGGAGGCCTTTGTGAGCCTCGCCACTCGCACAACCTGATCTTGCCGGTTATGCCTGTCCCCATGAACTGTAGATCTTCCTTACCCATGAGTCTTCCACTTCTCAGAATTGACCACAGAGCAGCAGAAACAGATGGCACTGCAGGGCAAGAGAACTTCAGCAGCAAAGGCAGCTCGCACTGATGCCCCTGGGTTGTTATTCTTAAAGCCAAGACAGGACTTCCCTCTTTGACTGGTGCTGTGCGTTAGGAGGTAATGAGCAAGGGGGACAGAGTTGGGTTCTTGAGCTTCCAAGTGTAGGGTAGTCGATAGCAATAACGAAAATGCAGAACAGACAAATTAGTTGCTTTATAGTGCTGCAGCCATGGAGAGGAGCAATGTTTGTTTAAAAAAAGGCAGTTTAAACCTTTATTCAGTGCAGTAGAAGAGCAGTCCCAAGCGACGGGGGGCAGGTAGAGGGGGCCCAGTGGTGTGGAGGTAGCCCAGGGCCCCTGGGCAGGGTAATCCGGCCCTGGTGCATGGACTTATCTCATAAGCGGAGCCTGCACGGACTCAGTCCTTGAGTGCTGCAACAGCCTATCCCTGAGCAGGAACCAGGTCAGGCAACCCAGAGCAAAGATATTCACTGATCCTGTCAGAGTTCAGTGCAGCTGGATCAACACTACGTGGCCAGGAACCTGCCTGCTGCCTCAGGATCTTAGATTCCCTGCGCTCCAGCCTGCTCTTGATCCAGGTCCTGTTCCTGTCCCACCCTTGTCTGAGCCTTATTCCAGCCCCCCTCAGTCACGCCTCAGACTGACTCCAGCCTGGCTTTGACCATTGGTCTGCTTCTGCTTCTGACTCTCATGCTGATTTGGCTTGTTCATGGACTCTGACTCATGGCTTGTCTCCGGGCCCTGGTGTCAGTGTCTCCCCTGGTCTGGCCTCGACCGTATGTCCGACTTGGTCCACGGCTCCATTCAACAGACCCAGAGCCTGACATAAGGAGAGATGTTTCAGCAGGCCAGTTATGGTTTCAGTTTTCCCCTAGTTACACATTTTTCTGCAATCAGTTTCTCTTTGCCTAAGAGGGCATAGCGCTTTCTTTCTATTACACCACTCACGGGATACAGACAGTGCAAAGCTCTAATACAGTAGCAACATGAGGCGTGTGGTATACATGGCTTGATAGATTACTCTGTTTGGTCTGTTCATTAATATAGTTGTATATTTTTCAGCCTAAATCCATCTGCATACCCCAGGAAGGCCATTCTTCTGAAGATGATAATCAAGGAACAATCAAGCGATGCCCTGTTTCAGACAGTCCAGGGAAGTCAGCAACACAAGTACCACCTAGACCTCCCCCTCCTCGATTGCCTCCTCCGAAGCCTAATCCTATAGGTAATACAAGTGCCACCAAACCGTATGTGGGGATTTCTAAAACAACGCAGTTCAGCTTATTTCTGCATCCATAGTCACATGGCACACGACTCATTCTGTAGGAATGTATGCTGTTGTGGACAAGTGCAAAACAGTACTGGAAAAGCAGTTACAGTATGAATGTGCACTACAGCTTGAGCCAAACAAACCTCCCTTTGTTGTCACTGACTAAATTCCTATCCATGCAAGTGGGAACAGGATACTCAAGGTGAAATATGGAAATTGGTTAGTAGTAGGCAGCATGGGAGTTTTTCAGAAGCATATGTTTCCAATTCTGCCCTGCTGTGCAGACTTCCTCTGAAGTTAGTTGGAATTATATGAGCATCTTTGAGAGTAGACCTGGGCTTTAAAGATTCTCAGTTGAACAAATTAATTGGTTTCAGTAATTAGAGAGCAGTTAGTTGTTTCCTCCCTATTTATTTGTAAGCATTTCTGTGGCGTTTGGTTACGATTTTTTTTTTGTAATTTTGAATGTTTCTCGTGAAGGTAATGGAGTGAGTTCCGTACACTTAAATGGTGAGAGAGAGGGATCTCCCCATCAACAGCCAAATGAAAATAGAGACACACATTTTTCAAGGAAGGAGAAGAAGGAAATACTGGTGGGTAATGATTTGAAATCTATTTTTATATGTATATACTTTTTAAAACACACTCTTTAGATTGAGTTGCACATGGTTTTATTGACAGCTGAGGACAGGGTAGGCCCATAACTCAGTGAGGAGGGAAAGACAATAACTGAAAATGCAGCAATGATAGAAGTGTTAAATACCATTTTTTGTTTGTTTTTCACTAAAAAAGATAGAAAGTGACTGTCGACCACATAGCGAATATTAGTGTAAATGGGAGAAGATACAAGGTTAAAATAGGAAAAAAGTAGGTTAAGAATTAGACTAGTTAGATGTCTTCATATCAGTCGGGTCTGATGAAATACATCTTAGAATGCTTAAGAAACTGGCTGAATTGATCTCTGAGCCATTAGCAATTATCTTCTAGAACTTGTGGAGGACAGGAGAGATTCCAGAGGACTGGAAAAAGACAAATATAGGGGAATACGGACAACCCAGGGAATTATAGACCAGTTGGCTTAACTTCGGTACCCAGAAATATAGCGGTGCAAATAATCAAACATTCTACGCGGTTCTAAGTAACAGTCAACCTGGATTTGTCAAGAACAAATCACGTCGAACCAACCTAATATCCTTCGTTGATAGGGTAACAAGCCTTGTGGATGGGGAAAGAGTAGGATATATTTCAACTTCAGTAAGGCTTTTGATACTGTCTCCCAGGACCTTCTCATAAACTGGAGAAATACAGCCTAGACGAGCTTAGGATAAAAATAGGTGCACAATTGGTTGGAAAACTGAACTCAGAGAATAGTAATTAATTTCACAATTGAGCTGGAAGGGCATATCAAGTGGAGTCCCACAGAGATGTGTCCTGGGTCAGGTTCTATTCAGTATCTTCCTAAATGACTTAGGTATGCCATAGAGGATATGCTTGTAAAGTTTGTGGGGAATACCAAGCTGGGAGGGGTTGCAAGTACTGTGGAAGACAGAATTAGAATTCAAAAGGATCTTGACAAACTGGAGAAATGGTCTGAAGTAAATAGGATGAAATTCAATATGAAGAAATGCAAAATACTACACATAGGAAGGAAGAATTTGTTGCATAAGTACAAAATGGGAAATGACTGCCTAGAAAAGAGTGCTGCAGAAAAGAATCCAAGGATAATAGTAGATCATAGACTAAATATGGGTCAACAATCCAATATTGTTGCAAAAAAGTGAACATAATTCTGTGATGTGTTAGTGAGAGAGTTGTAAGCAAAAGAAGAGAAGTAATTCTTCCACTCTACTCCAATATTGATCAGGCCTCAACTGGAGTAACATGTCCAGTTCTGGGCATGACATTTCAGGAAAGATGTGGACAAATTAGAGGAAGTCCAGAGGAGAGCAATAAAAATGATTAAAGATCTAGGAAACATGATTTATGCAGAAAGATTGAAAGATTGTTTAGTCTGGAGAAGAGAGGACTGTGGAGGAACATAAGTCTTCAAATATATAGAAGATTGTGATGAAGAGGAAGGTGATAAATTGTTCACCTTAACTACTGAGAACAGAACAAGAAGCAACAGGCTTAAATTGCAGCTATGGAAATTTAGGTTAGACATGAAGAAAAACTTCCTGTAGTAAATACTGGAACAAATTACCTATGGTGGTTGTGGAATCTCCATTATTGAAGATTATTTTTAAGAACAGGTTAGACACTCCTGTCAGGGACATTCTAGGTAATATTTAGCTCTGCTTCAGTGTAAGGAACTGGACTAGATTACCTGTCAAGATCCCTTCGAGTCCTATATTTCTGTGATTCTGTAGTTATTGATTTTTTTTTTTATATATTCAGGTTTTGATATCTGTTGAATGAATTTGTCTTACAAGTCTAAAACATTTTGCTAAACTATTTAATGATGCTACAGTTTTTAATCAAAATTTAAACAGTCAACATTAATATCAATTTTATTTTAAAATGCTACTAGGAGCTGTCATTTATTACAAGTAATAAATATTGTACATTCAAGATCTGTGTGAAACCTCAGTGATGTGTCCTGTCTATACAGTGCAGTAGAACCTCAATAATTCATATTAATGATGAGGAGAGATCATGTAGATTAATGAATTCTACTGACTAGAAGGTATAAAAACAAACCAATTAGGAAACCAAGGAAAATGTAAAGCAATGTAGTTTACTTTAAATTGATAATTGCACTTTGGGCTTCTATTATTTGATACCTAATAATGTGTTTTAAAAAAAAAAAAAAGTAGGAATTTACCTTTCACTGAAATACTGCCTCTAGTATAAAATCTTTGCTGGGAGGTGGGGAGTTTTTGTGCAACTTATAAAATTATGTGGATTAGCAAGGTTCTATTGTACTTTCTAAAAGACTGCCTGCTAGACGCAAATTTCACTGCAGTGTAGCAGATACGGGTTTCTGAATACATGCAAATCCTTAATTCTGTCAATTCTGTCTTCCTGTCTATGTGCCAGGGATTGTCTCACGTCATTTCCATTTGTTATTCAGCATCCAGGGCTGCAGACATCTAGAGCTGTATATAAACTCTAATAAATAGCTGCATAAATCCTTTGCCATTTGTGGAGGCTATTGAGGATCATATTGCTGAATTATGGTCATATACGGTCATAGCATTTTTCTCGTCAGACTAGTTAGCTCTGAATTGCATTTTAACTCCTGCTTGACAATGGACAGAGTTGTTCTTAAAAGGGATATAGTGAAGCCGCTTCTACAGTAAGCAAAGAGTTTTCTGGGGCAGAGGTTAAAATCAGTGTCTGTTTACTGAGATTAAACTGATAATATATGACACTTGGTGATAGCAGTTATTCGGCACAAGAGCAATGACTCTGAAGATCCAGTGGAGAAGGCTCAGAAGTGACAAATGTGATCATGGTCTGACCTCCTGCACAACGCAGGCCGCAGAACCTCACCCACCCACTCCTGTAATAAGCTCCCACCTATGACTGAGTTATTAATGTCCTCAAATCATGATTTAAAGACTTTAAGGTACCAGCAAGTGAGCCGAACCCCATGCTACAGAAGAAGGCATTTGAGGCTGGGGAGCTTGACGTGGCCATTTGGGGGTTGAAGTTAAAGAAAAAACAGAAAGAGCTGCAGGAAAAAGCACTAGTAGGTGTGGAGAGAATTTGAAGATGGGCAGGAGTTCCCAGTGAGGAATCAGGGTGGAAGATGAGCTGGAGCTCTTGAGGTTTTTGATTGTTGCTGACAGATTTTTAGTCCTAAATATTAAAGGGTTGTCTTCACTGCAGACTTTACTCAGGTTATCAGTAATCAGTTTACTCCTCTCACGGGAGCCTCACTGGAGTGAGAATGGCCACAGTGCAAATATCAGAGTAGATGCTGTTCTCCTGCTATCAATGCACTCGCTTGTTCTGGGGAAATAGCTGACCTGCTATGTTAATGCTTTCCCAGCGAACCAGGGAAGAACTTGCCTGTCCTAAGTAGAGCTAATCTGTGTCCCTGCTGCAGAGTGGTTCCATTAGCATCCGACCAGTTGTGCTTAGTCTGTACCTCCCTCCTAAAGCAGCGCCACACCTGAGTGAAGGGAGTTTGTGCGGAGCTAGGACTCGAGTTGTGACTTGATGTGCAGCATGAAGTGATGTTAGAAACCAGTGCAATTTTACACTTGAGTGTATTTCGGCATACTTGGACCCAACTCAGTTTGACAGCTTCCATCTGTACCAGCCTGATTTTTACACCTTGGCAATTAACGAACTACCGATGCTCTCAAGCCTTTAATTACAGGCTACAAAACTGATGTCCAAAAAGAAGTCAGTAACAGAATGTATGTAGTGGTTTATAGGTGTAATATAGCAGGCAAAATTTTACATATGTACAACTTTTACAGTATTGACATACACTGTCCTCTAGCACTCTGTTTGCGTTCAGGCGTAACTCTGTTTATGTTGACTTAAGTCTTATATGATTAGGACTCAGTTTATTGACTCCCTTTGAGCCCCTAGAGAAGATTAGCTGTCCCCTGTCAGAGTTTCTGTGATTTACTGTAATTTCCAAGGATTTTTAGCACACAGCGCGCACAGAAAAATATAGTGCACACAAAAATAGCCATAACGCCCTGGCCCGCAGGACGCTGGGAGCAGTGGCCAGGCTGGGGAGTTTCGAAACTCCCGCCTTGAGCATGCTCAGACAGAGCATGTTCAGGGTGGGAGCAGCTTTGCCAAGGAGCGGCTCTGGATGCCCCCGCAGCTCCGGCCAGGTAAGGGTGGGGAGAGAGAGGATCGGGGAAGGAGCCCCAGGGGGCAAGAGGGTCGAGGAAGGGGAGTCAGGGAGCTGGGCCAGCTGTCAAGCGGGAGGGTGGTGAGAGGATTGGGGAAGGGGAATCAGGGAGCTGGGCCAGCTGGCGAGCGGGTGGGCGGTGAGAGGATCAGGGAAGGGGTGTCGGGGAGCTGGGCCAGGGGAAGGGGAGCCTGGGAGCAGATTGGGGAGAGGAGCTGCCAGCACATGTGGGGACAAGGAAGAGAGGGAGGGGAGGAATCGCCACGCGCGGGGACAAGGAAGGGGGCATGTTGGGGAGAGGAGCTGCCAGCACTTTTGGGGACAGGGAAGAGAAGGAGGGGTTGAGGGAAGGGAATGGAAATGGAAAGGAAAGGAATCGAATCGCCGTGCCGTGCGTGGGGACAGGGAAGGGGGCGTGTTGGGGAGAGGAGCGGTCACGCGCGGGGACAGGGAAGGGGGAGGAGGTTGGAGAGAGGAGCCTGCCCGGAGAAAGGGAAGGGGAGGGGAAAGAAGCCCAGGCGAGGAGCCCATGTGGGGTATGGGGAGAGAGGGTATGGGAAGCAGAGCAGGCAGGGAGAAGGGAAGAGAAGAGCCCACCTGAGGTCAGGGGGAGCAGAGCAAGCAGGGAGAAAGGAGAGGAGCCCACATAGCACAGCAGGGGTCAGGGAGCCGATGGAGCTAGGGAAGAGAAGTGGTCAGGGAGCCCAAACAGCACAGGCTGCAGAGCCGTGGAAAGGGAGCCTGCGGGGAAGAGACAGCGCCCACACAGCACAGGGAACATTGCACCTCGTAGTTGACAGCGGTGCGTGCCTAGTGCGGTCATTGGGAGAAAGTCTCCTGAAAGCTTCTTCCCTGCCCACAGATGGTCACAGGGAATCTGGAGTCACTTAAATAAGAGGGTAAAAACATTTCAGTCTTCAGGCTTACATCCCTTTTTATAGTCCTACTAAATGTCTGCTTTTTCCCTCGCCTGCCCAGTTTCCTTTCCAGCACTGGCCAGACCCCGGCAAATTACCAGTTAGGGAGAGAGCCAAGCTAGTGACGAGTGCGGTAGCAGCTGGCCTTGCAGAGAACTTCTTGGCCTTTTCTTAGATTTCCTGTCTTGTGGGAGAAAAGGGACAGGCATGGGGACATGGAAGAAGAGACGTAGGAGGGCAGAGTTATGAGGAGCAGGGCCAGGAGAAAAGAGAGAGGAAGACGTTGGATGAGGACAGTGGAGAAGGGGAAAATGGGAGAAGGATGTCTGGGAGAAAAATGTCCTTTCTTTTAGTTTGCTGTCACACATTTTGACAGCTTTTTGTGTGCAATACTCAATTTCATTATTTCTTCAGAAGCAGCCACTGCTTTTGCATGCCTGAGTTTCTGCATCCCAACTTGAGATGTTGGGCTTGATTTTCAGACTGGCTCACTAACCAGTTCTGACTCCAGTTGAAGCTAATGAGAGGTGTGAATGTTAGTCTCTCTGAAAATCAGGTTCAAGTTGTCTCAATTTGGGCCCTAAAATTAGAGGCTGCTTCTGGAAAATGTTGCCATTAGCCACTTTTTTGTGTGTGTGGGAAGAGGAAGAGGAGATGATTTTTATCAGAACAAAGCAGAGCAGAGAGAACATATACATATTTTTAAAGAATTAAAGTGTGATTTTAAAACCATAAATATTGTTGAGGAAACTCAGCTAACTATAGCTCCTGAAATAGTCCAGTCTTGCAGCTCACGATGTCCCTTTCACGTTCTGTAGTTGAAGCACTAAGGGCTGGCAGTTTAAAAAGGAGATAATTGTCTGTTGAAATGTGTCTGCACTGAAAGAAATAAGTATTCTTGATGCTAATGCAATGCTTTTGGTATAGAATAAGCAATGTGTGGAATGCTGAAATGTAATTTACTGAAGTAGGATTTACATTAATCAACTGCTTGCAGTGTTGAGCAGCTAATTCCTAAGGCTCATAGAAGCTTTGTAACATTGGATAATGGCAGTCTAGTGTTCTCTCACATCTCCTGAAGTTGAAAATTTTGTTATATAATAGATTATGTAGAAGTGAAGCGAGGAGATATTGGTATTGAGGAATCATATAGATGGATCACTAGAACAGTAATTCCTCTGTAGGAGGTGAGTGAATTGGCAGCATCAAAAGGCAAGAAAGGTTAGCAAATTCACATTCCAAACTCTGTGAGAAATGGAGTAGTCTTGTAGCTTAGCACATCTCATTAAATGAGTGCAGTGTTAAGCTTGAAAATGTATGGCATGTCTATATTGGTTGTGTTTAACAGTTTGCATGGAGTTTGCCACTGGTGTCTTTTTATGCAGATAAATGAATAAATATTGACTTGTCAGTTTCATCTGAGGTGTGCTCACAATTACTTGTACACTATAACTGAGCAGCAAAGAGATTTTAATGTTTACTCTACACTAATTTTAGTGAAATGTATATACCTATTAAAAGAATAATCTAAGTTTACAATATTTTTTTCAGAAACCCATTAGTAATGGCCTTCCACCCACACCTAAAGTGCATGTAAGTATTTAATACTGGACCATTCAAACTAATTTTTAACATAATATAGAAATGTTTTTATATTAAATCTGAAAAAAATCGTGAGAGCAGTCAGTACAATTTTATGTCTTAGAAAACTGTCTAATTGAGCAACTGGCTTAGATAGTTGTCACAGCAAATCTTTTAAAGCAAAATGTTTGAAAATGAATATTGTTTACAGTACCTGGAATTTAAGATTAGCACTTCATAACAGATTCTGAGTTTTAAGAGAAGTTCTTGAAATAAAAATGAATGGTGATTTGTGTACGTGTGTGTAGAGGGAACTTTTCTTTCTGCTCCATAGGCTATACATTCATTTTACTAAAAGGATTTGTACCTAGAACCCTGCAAATCCATGGATCGGTTGCTTATCCAAATTTTGTATGTGTGCAGGGCTCTGTTTGTACATTCATCAGCCAAGCATTATAACAGCAGTCTTTTCCCATTTGATTCTTGTAACTGTCTTATAAACTACTAGAATTAAAAAGTATACCATTTCAAAGCTGGGATTCAAAACTTTTAAGATTGAATTCATCATTTCTTATGGCTAGAAAGGACAATTTGGATCTTGCAGTCCAACTTCCATTTATATTACAACATTAAAATTTCACTCCTTAATCTCTGCATCAAGACCTGTAACTGAGATAGATCTACAATACAGATTTTAGAAAGACATCCAATTCTTATTTAAAGAATTCAAGCAATGGAGAGGCCAAATGATGTGGTAGTTTCTAGTAGCAATTCTGAGAGTCAGCTACAGAGTGAAGCAGCAAATCTGTCAAATATTGTTTCACTTTTCTTCCCCTTTAGAGATTTTGTCCTATTTTCTGCATAATAGTCTACAACATTGAATTTAATGGGCCTTGTTAATTTTGGAGAAGGACTATATCTTCTCTTATGATGAAATGCTTTACTCCAAATTCCTCATTTCTTTTCAGGAGTCTGTCTCATGAATAAATTTTGAGAGACAAAGTCACCACCCTGTGGCAGTTAAGATGATGATACTGCTATCAGAACCATATAGATGCAGTTGGTTTTATTCCTGGTACTAATTCATTCCAAAGAAGCAGCATTGTTTAATATAAATTTTTGATCTCCAAAACCTCCACATCTTTTACATATTCCAAAGGACTAACCAGTTCATACATATTCCAAAGGAGTCCAGTTCAACAAAACAAACAAATTTACTTATCGCATGAGCTTTTGTGGGAGAAAATCCCACTTACTGAAGTTCCCCATCTTCAGGCGTCAGATGAAGTGGGATTTTCTCTCACGAAAGCTCATGTGATAAATACATTTGTTAGTCTTTAAAAGTGCCACAGGACTCCTTGTTAGTTTTATCTTTTACATAGTGTCTCCGTAATACCCTTCTTCAAAGCTCTCAGCCTTTTGAGATGTATTGATGATCTCTCATTAGAGGAAAGAGGAAGTAACTCAAGTTATTAAGTTAGTGCTAGAAACCAGCGATTTCTGCTACAAAGGTACTTCCATTTGGACTAGCCTCAGTGGCTGGATGTGGTAGTCATTCGCCTTGCACAGGATTTAGACTTTGGCAGAATTTTCCTTTTCATAGTTATCTCCTTTTTAAAAGCAGGTTATTCCTCGTATTAAGGTTCACAAATCCATCACAATGGGTTCTTCAGCCTTTTTGCAGCTGGGGTACAACATCAGACCTTTCTTCCCTGTTTCCTGTCAAGTTTTATCTGCCTTTGCAGCAGTGGGTGACTCACACAGATCTCCCAGCTGCAGAACTTTTCTGAGGGGAATTTCAGCCTTTGACTTCAAGTTCCTGACTGTCCATTTGGTTCAACAAGGTGTGTCTGCAGTTCTTAGCTCCTTCCTGGGGCTGCCTTTGATATTTGGGAGACGGTCTCCTGAGCTCTGCTTTGGCTTCTAAGGTATTGGCTGCAGTTGGGGGCCTGCAAACTTCAGGGGGAAACTGAGGTCCAGAAAGGCAAAAGGAGGGGTCTTTGTCTCCTGCTTCGCTCCCTTTTCAAGTCTCATGATGTGGGATTAGGCTAGTTCTGTGGGCTGGTACAGTTCCCCTCCCTCATAGCCCTATCTGAGTGGGGTTGCTTCAGCCTCTCTCCTCTGGGCAGGATTGTAATAGCTGGCTTTTAGGGTTAGCAGCTTCTGCCTCCATGAGGGAGGTAACACCAGAAAGAGAGTGCACCAAATGAAAAATCACACCTAAAGCACTTACCAACACCTCATCTCCTGACAGCAGAGTTATAGACTCCTGGATTCTAAGGTCAGAAGGGACCAATTTTGGAGATTTTTAAGGCTCGGTTAGACAAAACCCTGGCTGGGATAATTTAGGGGGAGTGGTCCTGCTTTTTAGCAGGGGTTGGACTAGATGACCTCGTGAGGTCCCTTCCAACCCTATTATTCTATGATTCTATGAATATGATCATCTATTCTAGTTGGACCTCCTGCTCAACTGCTGGTCCTTCACTGCCAGCCCTTGCACTGTGTATAATGGGCACTGGACAAAACATAGACACTGCCAATGCAGGAGACTGCAGTAAGGGATCTTCAGTCCCAGCTCTCTGCCCCAGTTAACACCTCTGTAACAGGCCTCCCAGGCTGGAGCCTCCTTGGGAAACAGACCTGTCTGGCCCATGTGGAGCTCATAGAGTAGAAAAGGATTGAGTCTGTTCTTGAACCTCAGTTACCTTTCCTGATAAACCTGGAGGAGGCCCCTGTTCAATAGAGAGGACAATAAGCTCAACATCTTGAAAACAAGGAGAGCAGTAGCCACTTGAAATATTTTTGGAGCAATGTCTGACCCTAGCCCCACTGTCTGTCTCCTCCCCAGTGGCATTGTGAGGAGAAACTCCGAAACAAATTAATTGAAAGAAAGACCAGCACACAGATCTGTGCTGATTGTTCTTGGTTTTCCCCTCTCCCTCCCTGAGAATACCAAGGGGAACACTGGCACAAATCAGTTAGCGATCAAACAATAATATATATATTTTTACTCTGCTTCTCCAACTTAATTGAATCCCACCAGCTCAGTATTACAGCTCTATTCCAAAGGCATTATCTGTTTCCTCTAATTTCTCTGCTGCTACTGAGCAAGAGAGGATGAATTGCCTCCATATGATTGTGGGAATGGAAAGAGGAACCCATGGTTTCTGTTCTCCCTGCAGCTTCTGCTTGCTAGGAATGAAGACACGATCTTACCAAAGGCTTTTTGACACACTTCTTGCTGGCAGTGCTGGAGAGGATGGGAATTATGCTATAAAGCTTCTCACATTTATGGCAAAATTTAGTATATCAAGTTTGTTTGTGCAAAAATGGTCATTCTAAAAGGTTTCCCACCTTGTGAAGACTTAAATACTGCAAACACATTTGAAAACAAAAATTTAACCTCACTTTGCTTGCTGCTTAGATACCATGATGGAGTTTGTGCAACAATTGGTGACATTTCAGATTTGTACAATATTTCAGAAATAATACTGTGCTCTTGGAACTATTGTGATTTTTATTATACTCCCATATTTCATGTTGAGCCTTTTTCAGTCTCCGCAGATTATGAAACGAGCAGACACTGTTGTAATCGTTACTTATTCAGAAAGTTATGAGAGGCAAAGAAACTGTGGCTGCCTTTAATTAAAAAAATAAAAGTTCTATTTCTCTCGCATGCTTTATGTGGATGAAATCACTCCCATAGAAAAAATTAAATAAATTGGTCCCTAATTTAATAATGCAAAAAACTGGGCCATTTGATATACATAATTAGAAATTTTCCTAACACACCAGTTGATGTAAAGTATCAAATTTGCTGTTCTAAGTGGCTTATATTTTATTTTTTCAGATGGGTGCTTGCTTTTCAAAGGTTTTTAATGGGTGCCCATTAAAAATCCATTGTGCAACATCATGGATTAATCCAGATACAAGAGGTAGTACATTATGTATTTTCATACCATTTGTTCTCATATGAAAGTTTTAAGAAAATAATCTGTTCAGATTAGGTATCAAGAGAATTTTTTTTAAAGTGTCACCTGTGTTTATATGAATTTTCTCTTTATTAGATTGTTCATGCTTAGGCACAAATCAACCACTGATTTAAAAAAAAAAAAAAAAAAAGTAAATCTTGCTTTTAATGAATGTGATGTAATTTGCAATTTAAAATAAATTACTATACAGATGAAAGAGGGGGTACATGTGTTCTTTTGGTTAAGGTGTAAAACACCCATTGCTTCTGGGAAACAAAAATCCCAGGATGGAAGGTAAGGCTATTACCCCTTTTGTGCTGGCCAAAGAGTCATGTCCTGACTTCTTCAGTTCCCCCTGCAGTTCCATTGGATACATTATTGTTCAATTAACTGTTCAAATCTATTGTGGGCAGAGAAAGAAGCTGCCCCCCTAAGTAAAGCATTATCAGTAAATATATTTGTGTGGCATGAAATGATTGATGCTTGTGGGTCAAACTATACAGAAGTGGGGCATTGGTGATTCTGGACTCAGCCTTTGCCTTAGTTTTAGAAGTAGCAGCTTATCAACAAAATACTTTGATCACTTTTAAGTGATCAAAATCAGTCTTTGGAATTGACACCTCATTAAGATGAGACAAGTCAAACTTCTCAGCAAATAATGATTTTAACTCTGTGTTGTTTACAAATGCAGAAGGGGAATGTTACCGTTGTAACCATGAAGGGTAGATGTTGAATTATCTTATAAATTCCGCAGAAAGTGATCCCCCCCACCACCCCCCAAGAGCTAATGTAACATGCCACTTATGGATGCCTCTGAAAACCATATAGAACTATTCAGTAATGCATATTAATGTGACCTTAGTTTAATCTTTATAGTAGGAAATTATCTAAATTATATTGTTCATATACGTTCTTCCAACAGTCATTTTTATGGCCAATATTTTGAATTAAAATAAGATGAATTCCTCTTGGCATCTTGATTTATTTATTTTTATTTAAATTACTGCTGCTTCCTACTATTTCGTGAGCTAACAAAGTAGATTTCTTGCTGTTCATGTAGCTGAGTGATTCAGTTACTCACAATGAAACATTGCTTTACTAAAAACAACGAGAGTCCTGTGGCATCTTATAGACTAACAGATTTTCTTCGGCATAAGCTTTCGTGGGCTTTAACCCACTTCGTCAGATGCATGAAGTGGAAATCACAGTGGAGAGGTGTATATATACATGCCAGGATGGAGGAGGGCAAGTGTGAGCAAAGACAGTTCAGAGAGCAGATGGGGCCTATTCACACCTGATGATAAATGTGTGAACAGAACAATCACTTTTTGTAGTGTGATAACCATTCCAAGTCCCTATTCAGATCCAGTCCGATTGTGTCAAGCTTGCAAATCAGCTTTGCTAAATGATTGCTTTGCTAAATCATCTTCATATTAATATAATTTTCACTTTCATTACCTCTGGATTTGTTCATTCTAATTTTTCTCTCTACAGATCAGTACTTGATATTTGGTGCAGAGGAAGGTATTTACACCCTGAATCTCAATGAACTTCATGAAACGTCAATGGAACAGGTATGTTTGTTTTGAATTTTTGAAAATGAAGTTCTTGTAATTTTTCAGCAATTAAAATTAGTGCTCTGTAACTTGAACATCCCCTTAGCTTTACTTCCTCTCTGTATGGTGCAGCTTCACATAAGGTTCCATGCTTCAGTTCTAAATAATCTCTTTCAGTTACTTACATGCTTTCCAGGCTGATATTTTTCCAGGTATGGTCTTTGGCTGAAAGTGAAATTCTTCAAGTTTTGAGCAAGAAATTCAACCATTTTTTAGTACAAAGGCAGATTTAAAAAAAAAAAAAAAATCTTGGAAATAGTCCCTGGAAAGTTCTCTCAGCCTTAATAAATAGGTTCATGGGATTTGGAATGTCAGTCTTAGAAGAAATGTTATATTTTACTGAAGACACATTTACTGAGTGTCATGCCATTTGGTACTCTTTCTTTAAACTAGTTGAGGAGTATTATATGCTAAATATGGTGTGTATTTTAAATACATAATATGAAAAGTTTAGGTCAACCTTAACTCTTAATTAAGTGTGAGTTATAAAGCATATTAGAAATATGTTTATACAATGCATTTGTGTGTATGTGCATGTGTCAGTGAAATGTTAAGTTTGTAAGTATTACAACTTCATAGTATGTATTAATTCTTAAATCCGTGAAAATATTAGGTTTAATTTTTGAGACCAGTTTCTACTACAAAAGTCATAGCAATGTGAATTGAGTTGTATTGCCTACTCAGATGGTAGCTTTATAAATTAATTTACTGTACTACCCAGCATTTTGTGTTGAATACATTTTGTGTATTTTTTTCTTTATCAGCTATTTCCCCGAAGATGTACCTGGTTGTATGTAATGAACAACTGCTTATTATCAATATCTGGTAAGTCTTTCTGCTGTTTTGAATGTAAATGCCTGAGCATTGTATTTTTTGCATTTAAAGCTTTTTTCTGTTCTTTCATTTCCAGGTAAAGCTTCTCAGCTTTATTCCCATAATTTACCAGGACTCTTTGATTATGCAAGGCAAATGCAAAAGTTACCTGTATCTATTCCAGCACACAAGCTCCCTGACAGAATACTGCCCAGGTAAAATATACATTAATCCAGTGTCCTAGCAATATTTCATAGAACATCTTGTTTCTGAGAGCGTAGGACCCTCTTCTGAATGGGGGCCCCTAATAATTTGATATTTTGGAGCTCATATTTTCATCTCCATGAAAACGCCTACTGTCCTTAATTAGAGTTCAGGCACCTAAACTAATATGAATCAAGATGGGAATGTACAGTCTGAAATGCCAGCTCTAGTTGTACATATTTTACTTTCTTGTCAGGATAGACTGTTTGGCTTGAATCTGGTGTCACACTAGGTTTATACTGATTTAATTCCATTTACTTCACTGGACTTATTCTTGAGTTACTGAGAACAAGTCAGACTATCTGTTCCTTAAGGGAAATTCTGGTTGGCTGTGTTGTTAAACACACCCCAGGGTTAGGCTCAGGTATATTTATCTAGCAACCAGAGGAGAGAGTGAAGGCCATTTATAAGGATGTTCGTTCCAACCGTGTTCCAACCAGACACTTCCTGTTCCAGGGGAAGCCTTAGAACCATAGAACAACTAATAGCCAGAAACAGTAATGACCCCAGCTGATGCTCAGTATAACCATGTTTTATATTTGCAACCTACATAGCATCTGTCTAGGAGGACAGAATTTTCATTTTCCACATGCCTTATCCCATG
Organism: Pelusios castaneus; assembly: GCA_007922175.1. Classification (NCBI taxonomy): domain Eukaryota; kingdom Metazoa; phylum Chordata; order Testudines; family Pelomedusidae; genus Pelusios; species Pelusios castaneus. The sequence goes on along the minus strand of ML685909.1, from coordinate 3,560,484 downwards.
CAAGGTTGGATAGGTGGGAATCTGTTCATCTCTAGAGTTGTTTGCTGAAGACTCAGTGCTCTGTGCTATTCTTTCTTTGTTCCGTCTCCAGTAGAAAGGGAGCCAGGTAACCAGGATGTAATATGTAAGAAATGCACCATGTTTTGGATCTAGGAGCAACAGAAGCAGTTTATTCAGAAGAAGGCACAGGAGGAGTAAGAATCCACTTACATGCAGGGTGGGAGACCAGGCAAGCAATTTGAAAGTCACAGGGAATGGAACTGGAACTAAGACTTTTCATTCATTCTGCGGTAGCCTAAAATAAATCTGTTCTCATCAGCCCAGATCAGGAGGGTAGAGGGATACTGATTCAGACTGAGAACATGGGGCTCTGGCAATGGATGTACGATCTCAGGTGTGCCCACAGCAAATTCAGTATGCAGTCCTACCAAATATATTTTGTATGATCCTTGGTGTTAAATATGAGAGATCAGAAGTAATATTGTGTTCGTTGCCACTCAAGCCTTAGCAAACTGGTTCTTAAAAATAGTCTGTCAGGCTTAGTACCAGGTAACTTGCTGACTACACCAAGTACTGTAGGTCTGTTTTGCTTCTGGACATGAGCCATAGTACCTTTGCTGCTCCAAAGAAAATACTTGAAAATGGAAGTTTTGTTCTGGACATGTAATGAATGTTCCTAACATCAGAGAGAAATGGTAACAATGAGAAACCTGAGGATTCAGTTTGGAGTCAACGTTCACTGCATAGAAGTCAGAATGAATCACCAGAACTCTTCCCAATATATAACTTAGTAAAGAACAGGCTTATCAGTGGGCCTGATTAGCTACCTTGAGTTACAACGAACATCCCTAAATTTATTCATTACATGATGCAGGAAAGGCCTCTATGCAGTCATCTGAAAGCAATGCTGTGTTTCACCCACCAGACACAGTGGTCTCCTTGAAACCTAAATGTCTTACAAGATCTAGCTCAGCCACCTTTCCAGCCATTACACTGTGAGTCCCTATGTATACAGTTTGTCTAACTTTGGCCAGAGGACTATGTGAGTTGGGGACACGACAGAGAACCAATACTGTAAATTTCATAAGGAAAGATGGTTATGAAAATTCCAGAATACGTCGAACCTGACATCTCATATCCACTCCAGCGGACCAAGAGACTTCCTGGCACTCCCATCATATGCCAACGAAAATATCAAACAACCTAAATGTGCAAAGGGAAGGGAAAAGATACATAGGCAGGATAGAATCATTTAGATATTCCACAGTGCTTTTTGCTGCCTTTTTCCCTCTCGGTGACAGACATCAGAAAGACACAAGTACCCAGGTGGATAACTAGATCTCAAAGCACTTACCTAAAGAGGTTCTTGGATACCATAGTGATGAATGCATTGTAAAAATTGATATAAACTGAGAGCAAAATTCTCTTCAGAAAAACATTTATGCACCAGCAGAGAAAAATTCAAAGCAACAACATGAACTTCAGCACATAAATTTGGCAAAACACTAATGCTTGATTTGGGACTTAATTGACACAGCATGTGGTAGCAGAGCCCTGTAATCTAGGGAAATCATGGTCTCCAATCCAGTTTCTGCCCTGTGAACTCCTCTAAAGCAATCCTTTTCAAAGTCTCTGATAAGCCTCTTCCTGCACAATGTGTAACCAGCTCTCCATTGTTCTCCTCATTGACCTGTCAGTCACCTTTGGATACATCAGTCACACACTTATTATTTTATCCTCTGTTGATTTCCTTAAATCAGTCCTCTCCTGCTTGTCCTCCAACCACTTCATTCCCCCTTCAACTTTCTGAGGAGGTTCTTCAGAACAATCTTTGGTCCACTTCTCTTATCCTTCGATAGCTTGTCTGTGGGCAATCTCCTCTGCAAACATAAATCTAACTACCATCTCTGCAACTAATTCACAGACCTGTTTCCCTCCTGTGGACTTGTCTCCTGTCCAAAGTAAAATCTCAGCTTTTCTCTGGTATCTTATTGAGGATGTCCAGCCATTAGCATACATTCAAGATGGCCTAAATAGAACCTATATTTTTCCATTTTCACCCTCCCATAATATCTGTCTTTTTTCAAGCACTTTGCATAACATCAACATCCTGCCTGTCACTCAGGCTTGGAACCAGAGCATCATTTTCAGGTTTGCTCTCTCCAGATTCTCACATCCAGGCTGTGTCTAAATTCAGCTCATTGTTTCTAAATAGCATTTCTGTGGTGTTTCCTAACCTGCCCACTGCTAAAACTCTCATCCAGGCTCTCATTATCTTACTTCTCTATTACTGTAACATAATTTCTCTGGCTCTGTTATGTAGTCTTCCTCCTGCATAGCCATACAAAATGCTTCTGAAAAGATCATTTTCCTAGTTTGTTGTGTTGATCATGTCACCCATCTCTTGCATCCCTCCACTGGTTCCCATTTCTCCATTGCACCTACCATAAACTAGTCATTTTCACGTCCAAGCGATATCATCTCTCATTCACTTGAAATGTGAGCTCCCATCTGATTGGCCAGTGCCACTAGCCTCCCGTGCCAACTTGTTAAATTTTCATAAAAATGCCTTTTGCACTTTCTCCAATGCTCCCCTCACGTTTGGGAGAAAATTTTCATAAGCATTTCCAAAGGTACCTCGTTATCCTTCATATTTCTTTTTAAACTATCCTTTATTCTGATGCTTACAAAATTTGGTAACAGGCAAGCTGGAGTGCCAAGATCACCACCCACAAGCTGACCCAATATTGTCTCACTGTTTCTTTGTACTCCCCTGTCTAATTTTGTCCATCTGTTGTCTCTTGTCATACTTAAGTTGGCCTCTGCCCCAAGGAGCTTACAATCTGATTCCTTCCTGAATTCACTGCTAGTCAGTCAATAGACGCAGTATTGCAGGTATGTTTGTGAAAGAGATCAACTTTGTCCTGTCCCTTTGTATATTTTTCTTCTGAAAGAGCATCTCTGGTCGTTCTCACTCAATGTGAAATCAGGATTTTGAGAAGTAAATTATATGGGGCTATGTTAGAAGCATTAGGGACTTGCCTTCCCAAAAAGTTACTGCTCTTGTTGTGTCTTGACAACATTTCATTTTGGGGAGTGGTTGTTAGTAGGTTACTTGCTGTAAATCAGATTGAACTACATCTAACCCCTACTGGAGGTGACTCCCGCACTGTATATGTAAGTGCCAAACATACATAGATAAAGATAAAATGCACAGGAGTTCTCCTTCTTTAGTTCTTTTGGTGAATAACATTTTCATATTAATGTCTTTAAAAGAAGCAGATTGATTCAGTTTGTTTTATTGAATGAATAATTCTGTATTTATATCCTTTAGGAAGTTTGCAGTGTCTACAAAGATTCCGGAAACCAAATGGTGTCAGAAGTGTTGTGTTGGTAAGTAAAGATGTACAGTGAAAACAGCAGGAAGAGGAATAAACGGCTACAGTATTAAGATATTTGCAACGAATCACAGCCTGGAGAGGAACGAAGGATAGACTGAAACATCACTGTTCAATAAATGTGCATAAAAGGCAGGAAAATTATTTGCTGCATGACCTCTCAACCCAAGATGACGTGTGTGGAGGTGGAGTGGGGTCTTCTCAAATGGCTAACTGCAATACCTGGGTCCTTGTCATGGAGAACACAGCCACTTTTTCACTTTCTTTGACATACGTCATGATATAATATTGGTTCCATTGTGTTATGCGGGTGCCTTTCAAAGCTCAGATGGCAGGCAGGTGCCCAACTCATTCAAAGTTGGGAATTGGATGCCTAATCTACATATTGCTAAAACATCCTGTGTGTATGCAGGCTGTAGAAGGTCGAACTAAGCCCTCAGCGTAGACCAGGCCATAGTTTGTCAGAGGGACGCGCACATAGCATAGAACAGTGTTTTTCAAACTTTCCTTCTCAGCACCCAGTTGAAAGAAATCATTTGTGCCCATGACCCAACAGTTACAACTTTAAGCAATGCATTCCAGTCTTTCGGCAGCTGCAGCAGGGGTACCTGAGCGTCTGCGATCCGGTACTGGGTCCCGACCCATGGTTTGAAAACCGCTAGCATGTGGCTATGCTGCTTTCTGCAGCATTCAGAGAACTTTATCACCATCAAATGGAGAAATAAGCATCTAATAATTACCAGGCCCTAGAGAACCTCGCATGTGGTCAGAAGAGAGCCAGGGCCCGTGATGAGGTACAGGTGATGCAACAACAGTAACATACCCTTTGCTGTAGTGGAAACAGCATTGAACTGGCCGCCAAAAAGGAACTGAGTTTTAGTCCCATCTTTTCCACTTACTGGTGTTAGTAATTACATGCACTCACCATTTGTATTACCAAGTTGAACCTTACTTTAACAGTCAGGCAAGAGTCACTTCCCTCATTTTACAGATGGATTAACTGAGATGTTACACAAGGGACCAGATTTACAGAGGTATTTTTAGGTGCCTAAAGATGCAGATAAATTGCCTTTTGGAATCTCAAAAGACAGGGGTAATCCTTGACATTGAAAGTCATAGAGTTAGGGAGTTCTGCAAACTGCTCTGGGAACTTTTCTGTGTCTTTAGGCCCCTAAATGACTGTAAATCTAGCCCAAGATCACCTCAGCGGACTTTGAATCAGACCCTTAGACTGTAAGTTCTTTTGGGCAGAGACATTATCATTTTACGTCTTGTACAGCTCTCCTCATATTGTTGCCTTGCTTTACGCCAGTTTGAATGGAAAAGGGCTCAGAGGTAGAGCCACTGCCCAGGATGGAAGCAGTCATTAGATCCTGGAGGAGTCTTACAATGGTGGTCAGTTTGCTTGGGCAACCAAACTTTGACATGATTTTCCACAAAGCCCCCCGGTTGACAGAGTCGAAGACTTTGGTCAGATTGATAACGGCCATATACGGCTCCTGGTGATGTTCTTCACATTTTTCCTGGATCTGCCTAGTTGTGAAAATCAAGTTGGTGATGCCCTGTAATAGTCTGAAGTCACACTGGGCCTATGGGAGTACTTCTGCAAGAGGTAGCAGATGGTTCAATAAGATTCTAGCAAGAATCCAGCAATGGAGAGGATGGCAGTGCCTCAGTAGTTGCGCAATTGGCCCTATCTCCCTTTTTTAAAATGGTGATGTTAGCATTACATAATTCAACGGAGATCTCTTCAGTGCACCAGATTTTGAGGAACAGCAAATGGAGCTTGTTTATTTGTTTGCCCCTTTCTCCCCATCACTTTCATTCTGGTCTACCACAAGACCTGGTATGATGGTATGCCGTCAGGATCTGGTGCTTTATTATTCTTCATTTGTTTAATTGCTTTACGACTCTCCTCAGGTGTTGGTGGGCTGCCAACAGTTTCCCAGACTGGGTGCTGAGGGATGGAGTTGATGGTGTTGTCAGTCACGGAAGCTTTTGGTCGTATTCATTCCAGAGCTCATTGAAGGATTCGTTGCCTTAGAGAAGGGGACTACCATCTTCAGATGTCAGTGGCATGAGGCTAGATGAGCTTAGTTAAGTCCATACAGGGTCTTTATCTCACAGAAAAAGCTCTGCATGTTATGGCTGTCAGCGAATGCTTGGATTTCTTTTGCTTTGTCCTCCAACCATTTGTCTTTGATTTCTTGGCTCCTCTTTGAACTCAGCTTTAAGTTGATGGAAAAAGCTCTGCTTCTGACTAGAGGATGGATGGTTTTGTCAGTCACAGAGAACTTTTCTGGTCCAAAAGGGTTGTGATCTCAATGTTGCTGTGGTCAAACCACTCCTGATAGTGGTGAGTATCAAGCCCAAAGTATTCCTCACAAGTCAAGTTTTTGGGCTTCCCAATCATCTTTGACACTTTTGTATCATTTCCATGTGTGCATGTGGTCAGTTTTCCACTATGGTGTGCTTGGAAGTTCTCTTGGTGCGCTGAGGATTAAAGTGTTTGGATATATATTGGCAACTGAATGATTTGGATTGTTTTTTATGATTTGATGCAATCCTGATGGACACACAGCTCACCAGGCAGTGGTCAGTCCAGTAATCATTGGCTCCTTTCAGGGCATGGGTGATTTGGACATCTCTTTGATCCTGTGTTCTTACAGTGACGTAGGCCAAGAGATGGCATTGTTTTGAATGGAGTTGTTGCTTAGTTGTTTTCTCCTTGTTGCTTTATCTGATGGTTGTGTTCGTGAACACAAGGCCATGTCCTGCATCTTTGTTGAGTAGAAGGATGCCATTGGAATTGGTATTGCTCACTCTCTTCTCTGTTTCCCAGCAGCTATGAAAATGTTAATCCAAGACCATCTGCTACAGGGCATTAGCATATCTAGCATCAAAGTAACAGCAACCTCTTTCGCCTCCATGCTAAAACCAAAAAAAACCCCACCACAACAACTAAACTCTAGTACACAGATGATTGTGCTGTAGTTGCACATTCAAAGGAAGATCTACAAATAGCCCTCAACTGCTTCTCAAAAGCATACAAAAGCTTAGAGCTAATCCTGAACATCAGCAAAACAAAAGTTCTCCCTCAGCCTGCTCCTGGTCAGTCAGATGCAGCAAGGAAGATCTGCATTGATAGAGAGGAACTGGAAAATGTAGAATACTTCCCCTACTTTGGCAGGGGGCAGGTATAGACATTGAGGTTCAGCACAGAATCCGTTATGCTAGCCTTGTCTTTGGCAGATTGTCCCACCAGGGGTTCAACAATCATGATATCAGGACTCTCACGAGACTTTTAGTTTATAAAGAAGTGGTAATCCAAGCTCTCCTCTACAGCTTAGAGTCTTGGATGACCTATAAGAAAACACCTGTACTGCCAGCACCAGTGCTTTCTCTGGAAGATCCTCAACATAAAGTGGGAGGATGACCATACTAATGTCAGTGTCCTCATGGAGGCCAAAATCTTCAGTGTTGAGGTGCTGATTATCCAGCACGAGCCGAGGAAGAGTGGGCACTGTGTGTGCATGCCTGATGCATGCTTAGCAAATAACTGCTGTATGCACAACTTACCAAAGAAGAAAGGAAATGGGGAGGCCAAAAGAAACACTTCAAAGACACACTCAAGGCAAGAGTTGTGGCATTGATGTCATACACTAGGAGACAGTAGCCCAAGACAAGGCTAACTAGTAAAGACTTGTCAGAGAAGGAACAACCATTTTTGAGGAACATTCTCACCCTGGTGGCAGAAAATTACCAAAAATGAAAGGACAGACAACTGTCATGCAGTAGCTGTGGCCCAACTTTGCCTTCATCACCATCTGCAACATCTGTCAACAGATCTGCAGCGTAAGGCTTGGACTTCCCAGTCACAAAAGGACCCATATAAAATAAAACCTGTGAAGGGATCATCCATGACTCCTGGGATTGCCAACCACGATAATTCATGATTGAATAATGGGATGAATCTGCAGTGTTCATGGCATTTCTGGATTTTTCATTGCCTAGAAGTCCACTCTTTTCTCTTTTTAAATAAAGATTTTATAATTGAATAATGATAAAAGCTATAAGACAAGCAGATTTTAATGAAAACTATGATGACTAATATCCTCCATACATCATTTCAGTCAAGGTGTTAGATTAAGTAATATATCAATTGAATTTTAGACACTGGTGCAAAATACTCTGAGTTAACATTTTTAAACCAACTTTGTCATTAAAATTCAGCTTTGTGGGCAACTGGATAGTTCAAAGAACTGACAGTGGCTATATGGAACCTTTCTTTTCCTATGACTACTACATTGTTAAATGATTGCTGGCCTCTATTCAGTTCCTGTTGGATAAGTGTGGCTGTCATAAAAACTGTTATAATTGGCACCTTTCTTTAAAGTCTTAACACAAGAGGAGGTTCCTTGTGATAATTAGAAAATAGTTGGGGCACTCCAACATGATGGCAAATTGGTCCCTTCTGACTTTCAAATCTGTGAATCTATAATCCATCTGGAATGGTAAGCTTGCCTGTCAGTGTTCATGCTACAACTGCCCAGTAGGCAGCCCTATAGTATTAAGTCCCATTTATCAGTCGAAAACTTTCAGTCAAACTTATTAAAACAAGCTAAGTATGTTATGCCTTATATAAAATATGGTTTTATTATGATGTTTGTGATAGCACCTGTTGTACGCTAAGTTTTCTCCAAACTCTTAACAGGTTCCTAGGAGCTCACAATCTAAAGGATTGTACATAGTTTGAAAACTGACTTTTCAGAGTCCCTTTTCATATTGGGCACTTTCAGAATTCCAAAGGCTGTGTTCAATTAGATGTGAAATGTTTGTACTAAAAAGTGTTACTAACATACTTTACGTTTTCTGTCTTGACAGTAAGGAATCCTTACACAGGCCACAAATACCTGTGTGGAGCACTACAGTCGAGCATTGTTTTGTTAGAATGGGTTGAACTGATGCAGAAGTTTATGCTAATTAAGGTAAATAATACATTAAGATGTGCACATGCAGGAGCCACCTTCCTTTTAGAGCTCAACCTCTTAGTGTAAAAGTTGATTTTCGGAAGCTTTCAGCTTGAAAAAAATTAGTTGAGTAACCAAAATGTAACTAATTTCTTATGTCCCTGTAAGTTTTTCTGCTAATTTAGTTAAGTAAGTTAATTGCTGTTAGCCACGTTTTGAAAAATAAAATTCATGTTATGTCATTTTAAATGCCAGTTTAAAATGTCCCAAAAATTTATTAGATTCTAATTAAACATTATTTAGAGCCTTTTTCCTTGCACATATCCAGTCTAAAGGTGATTCTTTCTATCTGTAAGTGTTTTCTTATTAAAAAACAAGGAGTCCTGTGGACTTTTCAAGACTAACAAATTTATTTTTTGCATGAGCTTTCATGATTTGCTGAAGTAATCTGACCTGATGCAGTGAAATGGAATCACAGGATTTATCTTCTCCTCCCTTAGTGTAAGTTTTTCTTTTTCCCCAGTGTATGTGTTCTTCACTCTGACATCTGACGAAGTGGGATTTTGCCCATGAAAGCTCATGCGAAAAATAAATTTGTTAGTCTTGAAAAGTGCTACAGGACTCCTTGGTTTTTTGCTGACCTAGACTAACACAGTTACCCCTTTGGAACTTGTTGTCTTATAGATATTCAGTAAACATGTTCTGCCTAATCAGGGGTTCTCAAACTAACTTTGCTGGGACCTTCTTTGCAAATATTTGCAAATACTGCTGCTAATTACTCCCTCACAAGAAAGGGATGAGCCCCACCAGCCATACCATCTTTATCGGCATGTGTGGGGGCTGACAACTCACGACCTCCCCCCCTCAATAACTTCATGATCCTCAGGGGCCATAGCCCTAATTTTGAGAAGCCCTGGGCTAATCACTAGGCAGAGCCTTGGGAGAATTGAGAGGAGAACACTGATAGTTGTGACTTGCTGCCCCTGCTAAAGGGAAAAGATAGTCCATTTGTTTTGGACTGCCTGTCGGCTTGGGTGCTCCAAAATCAACAGTTATTCTTCCCAGCTGACTTCTGTGGGGCTGAGGCCACAGAGCTTCTTGCTGCTTGGATGGGCAGTAGTGTAGTGTACTAGTTACCAGTAGTGTAACTGACAGGGTCTGAGCTCTCTCCTGCAAGCAGCCGTAAGAAAAATGCTAGTGAAAGTTCAGATTGTGGATATTATTAACAAAATCTGCACTCGGAACCTAAATCTTAATAAATCAGATTTTCCTGCATCTGAATAGAGTTATCCCAGGAAATAAGCTGATGGTACATAAGGGTGCTAACTATGAATGGTAAAAGTACTTTATGCAACTTAACTCTGCTGGGTAAATGACTAATAATGACATATACGAAATTGTTTCGTTTCTAACTTGTTTGCTCTTATCTAACAGTTTATTTATTTTTTAATCTAGCACATAGATTTCCCTGTTCCTTGTCCACTGAGATTGTTTGAAATGCTGGTAGTACCTGAACAAGAATTTCCCTTAGTTTGTGTCGGTGTCAGTAGAGGGAGAGACTTCAACCAGGTGGTGAAGTTTGAGACTGTCAATCCAAATTCTACCTCGTCATGGTTTACAGAAACAGGTTTGTGCATTTTTATGATTGGATTCCCAACATGATTTGCTATCTTACCTTATAATTAGAGAACTAGTAACGGCTGGGTTCCGTACTGTCCATCATGGAGATGACAGTGTATGTAGAGCTATGTAGCTCCTAATCTAGCCAATAAACATAGAATGCTTTGTCACCAGTTTTATTTCAGGATTGTTGGCGTCAGTGATGTCTCTCTGTAAATGTAAAATTGGTATTCCCTTTTTAATACCTTCTCTTTTTTAATATGGACAACTTAACACTCCTCTGAATTACTGCATCTAGCCCAATTTTCTTTTTAGTCATTTGTGTGTCCTTCTCGTGCATCTGTATTGGTGGCAGGTCTTCTTTCCTTACCATATTGGCAGTGCATTAAACGGTAGTCTTAAATCAGTCGCCCCCATCCTCTACTGGCGAGACATTGAAAACGCAGTCAAAAACTCTGTTTGGGAAGAGAGAAAAGCATAAACTATGTGGAGGACATATAGGTTGCACCAAATGATTATTACTTTATATATTTGGAGTTGGTTTGGAAATGTTTTTAAACAATATGCTACAAAATAATTGTTGTTGCTCCATTTGTGTTATGATCATGAGTCAGAAAACGCACACACCTTGTGACTGACAGGCCAAATTATTGGCTGT
>ML685909.1:3429057-3549828 GCA_007922175.1 Pelusios castaneus | reverse complement strand
TAAATGTATGCAGACTGGCATCTTCTCCAGTTTTCATCACTGTGGGTGAAGAAACGTTTGAAATGTGATAGAATGGATTTTAACTTGTTGATGTTACTCTCTTGCTTTCTACAACATAACGAGAACAATTGCCCATGAAAATACTGTCATGCTGAGTACTTTACATTTCTTTCTACCATTTCATTTTATATCACTAGATGCCTGTCTGTTCAGCTTCAGGGGAGGAGGGAAATGTCCTGGCTCACGCCGTGGTAGTGACTCCTCCAGCTGTTTAAGAAATGACTTTAGGTCACTGTAGGGGTTGCCACAACCAAACCAACTGAATGGACATTTACTTTGATGAGCCTCATGGAGGTGGAATGTTAATGCAAATATAGGGGAGGGATCCGTGGGGGTCAGAGTACAATCTCTCTGTTCAAGAGTGAAAGGGGAAAGTACATTGTGGTTCTCAGCTATATAGAGGCCAAAGTATTGTTTATTAGTAATAATGTCTTTAAAATAATGGGCCTCAATCTCAGAATCCATCAGTGAGTCAGAGAGGAGGCTGAGGGGATGGAAATGGCAAAATTATTCTAAAACCAGCTTTGATTCAGATGACAGATCCAGATTGCCTTAGTGAGCACATTTCTGCTGCCCCATTTATCAAGTTCTCTCATTCTTTACTTTACCCAGGACCAAGGATTTGACTTTTTTAAAATTAGGGACTGAAATGTTTTTAATTGAGTGATTCGTTAGCTTCTTTTAGCATTTTATGTGATGTTTCGATTTCTCATCTTTAATAGAAACAAAATTAGCTCCACTTTTGATTTTTATTAAAGGTTTCTAGAATGCCTCTGGTATAGATATGAGGTTAGCAACAGTTGTTTTTATGCTTAAAAGAAATTATATTTTCTCTTTTGAGTTGACAAATCCACTGGTCCAAGCTTGTGAGTCAGATCTTCCTCTCGTTTGCTGTGATGGAGACACCTGCAGCTGTAATATGGATGTAAGGTTACTCTTTCCTTCTGCTATTCAGACTGTCTTAATTAACAGTTTGGAAAAAGGAGTAAAGAGCATATAAAATCTGCAGGTGAAGGAGAAGTTGCAAATAGGAGCAAGGAATGAGAACTGGTCTGTAGGGTCTTAGCAAGATTTAGAAACAAGGGCAGAAAAATTAGAACAGGATTCTGGATGGCAAAGTGCAAACCAATACATCTGGAGGAAATATACTGAAACATTCATTAGGTGGGAAGCAGATATACTGCAGGATAAAGAGGTGATGGTGGGCAGCAACTTGAACAAAAGTTTGCTTTGTAATATTAATACGTCAGTATTACAGCTTCATTTGCCTCTGTCTCAGCCAACAAATTGGCTAAGTGGACATGCCTTTCTAAGAGAAGAGAAATTTCATTGGTAAGAAAGTGTTTCTGTAGTTAAAAATGCAACAGTGCATTAAATCCTTTTAAACCTCGGATTCTCCACTTTCAAATTTGATGGTAATTTGCTTGTGGTGTATATAAATTAACTATAAATATTTTTCTTTTAGACACTACACAGGCGAGCGTTGTACATTTAACACAGCTGGAAAGAGACACCATTTTAGTATGTCTGGATTGTAAGTTTTAGTTATGAACCAAATATACATATTCAAATTAGGCCCCTTGTTTCAGAGCAGTGACTAAGTGATATGTCTTGTTTATTCTCTAGGCTGTATAAAAATAGTAAATCTACAAGGCAGATTAAAATCTAGCCGGAAACTCTCATCAGAACTCACATTTGATTTCCAGATTGAATCAATAGGTGAGTAGGGTTTTGAACGGAAGCTTTGTAGTTCATTAAATTTGGCGCTGTATTGCTAACGACGGTAATTTTAAAATCGTTGCTGCCATGAAGTGTATCAATTCCTGTGTTTTAATGTGTGGTAATGAGTTGGGCTCAGGATTCAGTGGACTTCCAAAAGAGAGACCAGAATGGAAGAATGACCTCAGAATCCCTTCCAGTTAGGCTAAATGGTCTGGTAACATTGACACTTGATCTCTAAAGAAAATCTGCCTCAGGCTATTCAAACTCGTTGAGAATTATTCCTGTTGCTAATTGTTTCTTTTCATTAATGCATACTGTTCGTTTGTCTTCAGTCTCAACACCCAAAATGCAAGAAGTATGAACTAAAATTCATTGCAAACTAGCCTCTGTTTTCTGACTAAATTTCAAAATGCCTTGTTAAATTTATATGGCACATCACCGTCTCATGAAAATAAACGCAACTCCTTATTTGGAGGCAGCGTGGTCTAATGGTTAGTCCATTGGCTTGGGAGTCAGGAGATCATGGTTCTTGGTGAGCTTGGACAAGTCACTTCACTGCTTTGTGCATCAGTTCCCCCGTCTTTAATGGGGGTAACGATACTCTCCTGTGTAAAGTTTGATGAGATCTGTGAAGGAAAGGCACTATACAAGACCTAGATATTCGTTTGGTTATGGCACAGTAAATTAGTGCAAATTCCTCATTTCTCTGCATCATCCTCTTCCCTTTCTGCTCTCAAATGAGGATCATGAATGCACTGGACCTTTTTTTCAGTTTCTTCGAAAAGCCTGCTGTGGTAACGCACACATGAGACATGTATCCCTTGGAAGCTCTGGAGATTTATTGTGACCTCCTATTGTGCTCTGTCTATCACAAATCATTATTTACAGTTGGGCTGTCTGGTGACACGTGCATGACATGTTGCCTAGCAATAATGCCACCATCAATTTCTCTTAGACTTAGTTCCATCAGATTCCAGCAGAATTTAATCCACAATAGATTGACAATTTGGAATTCTTCCATCTTCATAATGGGAACACTTATTTTACACACGTTCTCTGGAACTGACAACGCACTTCACACTGTTGTGGCATTCTGTTCATCACACGCAGGACGACAAGCCACTGTGTTACGTCTCTGCTTCAGCAGGAGTGAGCTTGGCTAGAGCTTAGGCCATGTGCCAGCTTCCTGTCACACCTGTCTGACTCACCGGCAAACTCCTCAGGGCTCTATGGGTCCGTCTCCACTGCAGTAAAAACCCCACAGCACAGAGTCCTACACCTGGGTCAGTTGACTTGGGCTCAGGCTGCAGGGCTAAAAATTGTGCTGTAACTGTTAAGGCTCAGACTCTGAGACCCACCCCACCTGTTACATTAGCTGGAGTTCAATATACAGCACTTAGATACTTCTGTAATAAGACAAGAATGAGTGCATTGATAAAGAACAGAGACTTAAGCAGTACTAAATAGAAAAAAGTTAGGTATGGTTACAAACAAAAGAAAATAAAACACATTTTCTAGTATCAGAAGTTTTGATCTCAGGCAATTACTGTTGCCTGTATTCAGTTCCCAGATACTTCATCCCACCTTTGACAGACTCCAAGAGCTCTGGCCTCTTTTGTCCCTTAAACGATGGACAAGTATGTTCCACAATAGAAAATTAGGTTTGTTTAACTACATTGGTCAGGAGTGTCAAAAAACCACACCTCCAAGCAGTGTTGTTAAGCAGCCTGAGTACCCATGTAGACAGCACTAGGTTGATGGAAGAATTTTTCTGTTGACCGAGCTCCCAGCTTTTGGGGAGATGGATCACCTTCACTGGCGTTGGCATATGTGGTGTCTACACTGAAGCACTACCGCCACACAGCTACGCCGCTGTACCATTTTAAGCATACACAGGCCCTCTGTGTCTTTTGGTTCCCCTTGTATTAAGTAGAGTCCATTGTCTTTGCTTCCAGAACCAGGAAGACTTCCTAGTTGTACAGACTGTGTCTCTGGAGTGCTTTCAAAACTTTCTTCCCTCACTTGTATCTTGATTGCTTTGCTTACCTTATATGTAAATCTACATTCATTGTCCTCTGCCTGTAATCAAGCCAGCCAGACAGGGGAATCCACATTCCTTTGTCTAGAGCAGGCTTGATTTATACACTGCCTCCAAAATACATTTTAAGAATGCAATTCCAGGACACGCATTCAGTTCTTTATACGCATTCAGTATACACAGCTCACATCCAGCTTACATCTACCTTAGAGGATACCTTTTGGATATGTATTACGACAGCACTGTTGGAGGTAGTGAGTGTCTCAGGCAGCCTTTTGCCACTGAATGTTGTGTGGCTGTTAAGGTCACAACTATAAAGTCAGACCGTCTCTTGAAAAGGAATTCTAAATCCTTAACATAGCTACAACCCAATAGATTTATACAACTCTCTCTTAAAAAGCTAGCGCTTTGGTGCTTCTGTAGTTAGAATTTAATTTAATTTAAAAGGAGGTTGGGACAGATGATAGCAATCCCCTTTTTTAAGACAGTAAAGAAAGTGAGGGAAAGAGGATAGAGGGTACGGGATGAGGAGGGTAAAAAGAGAGGTTTTAGTTGAAGATTATTTTCAGCTGTTCTCATGAATTTGGGAGAAAAAGATAGTATGAAAATTTTTCGTAAAGTTTTAATGCTTATGTACCTAGAATCTGTGCACATTTTCTAAACGTTTAAACCAGTGGTTCACAACCTTTTTGGCTCAGAGGCCACAGATGATATTGTTACAACCTTGAAGGGCCACCAGTCTCTGCCAGCAATGCATGTCTCTGCCTCCCTGTAGCCAGACAGGAGTTCAGTGAGGAGGCTGCTCCTATTCCGGTGGGTGCAGCAGGGAAACCGCACGCATCCTGTAGCCCTGGGTGCTCCTCCTGGGGCCCTAGGCAGTGGCTCCTCCTTTCTGTCATCAGGGGGATGGAAGATCAGTGCTCCCCTCCATCTGGCTGCAGCGGGGACCCCAGTGCCTATGGACCCAGGCAGAGCACTTCGCTCTCTGCTGAAGCCAGGGGAAGAGAGCACTGATCTCCCATCCTCTTAGCTGCAGCAAGGAGCCAGCACCTGTCTTTTAGCCCCATGGAAACCTATTCCATCTGGGTCCTTAGGCAGTGGCTCCTTTCTGAAGCCAGCAAGAAAGGAGCCATGGGACACTTGAAAGCTCCTTCGGGCCACTTTTGGCCCCCAGGCCAGAGGATGGGAACTACTGGTTTAAACACTTAAAGTTTTTGAGAGAATTAATTTAAATTTTGCAGAGAACATAGGACTCACATTAACAATAGGATTTGTAAAGTCCTTGTAAGACAAAAAGTGTAAAATGATATTAAATATCCATTTAACTTTCCCTTCAGTTAGATGTTGGTCTTCTCTTCCTGCAACACAAGCACTATGCTTAGCATGTAAAATGGCATCTGAGTTTTCTCTCCAGAAGTAGAGGTGGTTGTATTTTAGTGGAAGGTAGAGCTGGCAGTAAAATGTTGAATTTTTTTTTAAAGAGCTGATTTCTTTTAATATTTTTGACTACCTGGATGTGGATTAAATCACTGTGCTGAAACATTTCGGGATCTTTAGTGAGGAAATTGAGTATAATTATAAAACGTCTACAGACAGAATCTAAAGTTGCCATGGTGGGAAGGTAATGAATATTCTTTGCCTTGAAAGAATGAATTGGCGCTGTGCATCAAAACAAACTCAAGTGTTCTTTTCTTTCTAGTTTGTCTACAAGACAGTGTTTTAGCTTTCTGGAAGCATGGAATGCAAGGAAGGAGTTTTAGGTCAAATGAAGTGAGTAAAATATCTTCCCTACTATTTTTTTTACTCCTAATTCAATTAGAATGTAACAAGAAGTAGTATATAGCTTTATTGAACTGAGTAACTTTAAATGGGATTCAGTGTTGGTCATAACAGCTGGACATTTTAAGTACTGTTTCAACCATATCTAGATTTCATGATGAACCCAAAAGAACTTGGCTTGTCATCCCAAGATTAAATTTGAAATGTTGAAAACCCTCCCAAGAAGCAAATGGACCGTACTGTACTGTTCTGAGGAACAGAATGTCAAGGCCCAGGTTCCTCCCCAGTGGGATATTGCAGAATCCATGCTAGGTTTATTGGAGGCATTACATTCTGGTCTGGTAATGTGATATACCCACTTTGCATAGGTTTAAATGGCTATGTGGGAAGCAAAGCAGTGAAGAATCTGATTCAACAAGAGGAATTAGCACAGATCAGGAATTTGCCTGTATTGCTAAATGAGCTGTGTATGCTTTGAAAAGGCCATGTGCTTCTACTCATCTAGCCATGAAAAGAGGAGCTGCCTGACCTGGGGAAAACAGTGCCTCCTCACCTCTCTGTCATGAAAAGAGACAGCTGAGTCTGTGTGCTGCAGTGCCCAGATCTGCGAAGAAACAGTGACACCACGTGTCTTGTTCCTAACGTCAAGAGGCAGAAGTAGCAGGGTTAACCAGCTGCTGCAGCAAACTGTAAGGAATACATAATCCAGCCGACTTGAGTATTCAGTTGGCACTTGATACTGGGAAAGCGTTTAACCAAAACTCATCCGACTATCTATTCAAAGACTCACGTCAGGACCCCTCTCATTAACTCCTTGACATCAGTGGTTGTGATTTCCCAACAATTGACTGCTCCTGCTTTCAACTTTCCCATTGTGGTAGGAAGTTCAAGTTCCTGTTGCCGAGTAGTAAATATGACTGTCATATCAATGGAGAGAGTGAGCCGGTCACCTTTAAAATACAGGTAGTTATCTATGTATTTAAATCATGTCAAACTTAGATCTTCCATTTCATTACTAATTAGTCGCATTATTTATGGACCATGCTGAAACAATGCTGTTACTTTTTGGAATGACATGTGGGCTGCCAAAAACGTATTTTGTACAATTCATCGGACTGGTTTTAATTCTTTGAGTGCTTTTTGCATGTTTTTAGTCATGGGTCCTACTGCTGCGGCAGCCTCAGATGGTGGTGCCATCTCCAAGCAGTGCCTGTAAGTGCTCCTGCACTCCTTTTATTTCTCCCATCGGCGTTTGCTCATGTCCTGAGGGCCAAGCTATAAAAGAGAGCAAGGCACCATCTCCCCACCCCAGTTCCTTCCAAGCACAGCATCAGATGGAAGTGAACCTCTTCTGATCTCTTTGATCTGGAGCTCTTCTCCTAAAAATGCCATCAGCAGTGATAGTGTAATTTAGTATATCCGATTAGTGTAATTGGGTATTAATGAAAGTTAATTATTTAGTTGAATTAGTATTGGTAATTAGACCATGGATTTCTGAGACTTCAGGTAGTTATAGGCATGCTCCATTGAGAATGCACCCAGAAATAGTCTCTCCCCCCCCCCCCTTCTGGGGCTTATATGGCTCTAATGGCAGCAATAACATATGACACACTCTACTCTCACCTCAGGAAGAGGTCTCTGCTGCACTGGCTGTAAATTATAGCCCTAATATGGACAGTATGCACAAAACACACAGTGTTGTTGACATGATGATCTCAGAAGACAAATGTTTTAAGAAGAATGTTAAGTTCTCCAGCCCCATCATTAACAATCACGTTAGATGCATCCAACGAAGAATGGGGAACTCATCTAAACTCACTTGTGCTTCAGGGAACATGAGAACTTCCAGGAAAGGAGGCTATCAATAAACATATTGGAGCTGAGTCTGAGTCATCTGGCTCTCAGATCTTTGCCTCCTCATCTCAGAGAGGTAGTTCAAGCGGCAATGGACAATACAACTGCCATCTATTATGTCAACAAGCAGGACGGAGCTAATTTGTTACAGTTGCACAGGAAAGCAATCAGGCTATGGGATTGGTGCATCCAGTGTAACGTGTTCAGTAGCCCTGCAACTACCCACAAAGGATAACTTGGCAGACCAACTGAGCAGAGAGACACAACACACTTACACAAGCAGTGGGAAAAGAGGAAGTGATGCACAAGATCTTCAGCAGTTGGGGTTATCCTGTCTCAACTCAGTGTCATCAGTTCTGGACAAGGGCCGGACAGGGCATGCAGTACATCTTGGACTCATTTATACTGAATTGGGGAAAGGGTCTTTTGTATGTTTCTCCCCTTGCCAGTGGTACAGAAAGTAGTGAGGAAGGTAACGTAGGATGAGGGAAGGAATGACTTTAGTTCCTCTGGTGTGGCTGAGACAGGACGGGTATGTGAATCTACCTGGGATTTTACAAGATGCTCCAGTATCACCAAACTCTTGATTCAGTAGCAGAGCAAGGTCATTCATCCAGATAACTTGGCTGTGCCCCAGCAGCATTGGGTGTTGGACTTCAGTGGACCATGAAAGATGTTATCCTTTAGATGTGCAGCAATCAACTAACCAGAAGATACCAGTCTAAATGATCCTGCTTTATGAGCTGGACACAGAACAGATATGAATGTGCAGAACTGGTTCTGGTGTATTATGGAATCCTTAGTGCGTTTAAAGACTGAAAGTCTTTCAGAGTCTTCACTGAAGGTTGATTTGGGCACTATATCAACATATCATATGTTAGTAGATGATAAACCAGTATTTGCACATAATGTGTTCAAAAAAATTATAAAAGGACTTTCAAATCTTTATCCATCTGTAATGGATCCACTTCCGAGATGGGACTTCAATTTACATCTTTTAAAGCTGCCCTTTGAACTCTTGGCAGAGTGTTCTTTATTTCAGTGTGCCTTTATAATTGTAACTTCAGCCAGGCAAGTTAATGAATTACGTGCTGTGATGAAAATTTGTTGCCTTTAGAACTTCGCTTTTTATCTACCCTCAAGATAAGTAGGTCTGCAAATTTGGGGGACCTATTTTACCCCTTACTGCTGTTAGATAGCCAAATAGCCGCAGTCATTAAAAGGTTTATCTGCAGCTGCCCAGAACACCTGTACCTAATCCTGTCAGACAGAGACCTTGGCCATATTGATCCACAGTCTCATTATCTCAAAGAGATATTTACAAGTCATATCTAGGAATGAACCCACATACCACGATAAAGTTCTAACTGGCACAAAACATAGTACGCCCATCTGCTTAGCCACACAGGTCACTCTGAACATCTCATCAGCTCAAGTTCTCTGGTCTGACATTTGAATTGCAGAATGGGATTGGTTTTAGCTACTTAAAAATCACCACAAGTCTGAGTTGTCACCATTGCTACATTCCAGTGGAGCAATAAAACGGTTGACAAATAGGAAGAGCCATGTGAGTTGAGGACTTCTGGAACTAAATGCAGAATGTACTATTTTGAAATGACTTTCTCTCAATAAGTCCTAAATGCAAACAAACAAATTAATCCTCAAAGGCTATTTAAGCTGCTGCGAAAGAAGCTAGGAAGGAGTTGTTTCTTAGAAATTTGTAAATGACACAAATAGGTTGAACCATAAATATTGGGTGACTTTGGGAGTGTATTTTGCCTTTTTTTCCCAGTTGGCTGCACTGACTTGCGCAGCAGCAGCTTTATGCAGTGCCCTGGTGCTCACCTAAATGAAAGCTTATTACAATAATATGATTTCTCTGCAACAGACAACTCCATTTTTAAGTGTTTTAAGTCTTCTAAAGGAAATACATATTGGAATATAAATTTATATGTTCAGCAGATTTTATTGTACTTCCATAATTTGTTTTTCAAAATAGAAGCATGCTTTTGTTTAATAATGCTTTGATCCAGTAAATATTTTCCATACTTTCTGTTGTCTCTCTGCAATATCTTGGCTAGCAGTATTGCTCTGGGTCTCCCAGCATAATGTGCCTTACACAGATCAGGCTCCATAGGCCTATTTCTAATCCCTGCAATCCATCCAAATTCCAGTGGCAGGCCTCAGACTTTGAAATGACATTCTTGCCACAAAGTAGTGTCATACCGCTAGCTGGAAAGGCAAGCTTACAGTTCCCTTTATGGATACCCGTGTACTGCACCTGGGGGTGTAATTACAGCTGGGGTTGGACATACCTGTGCTAGCTTTGAAGCAAGTTAGCATGCTGAAAATAGCAGTGTAGAGGCATCTGTGTGGTGGTTTGGGCATGCCAGCAGTGCAGGTCCATCTACCTGAGGAGAAAGTTGCACCCCCTGCTGCAGTGTAGACGTGTCCCTAAGCATTCTTCATTGTTAGCAGTGTGTGTGCCCTCGATGAGAGCATGGGCCACGTTAGTAGCATCCCCGAGGAGATCCCAATGCAGGACATGCACAGCACAGCCAGCTGGAGCATGCATTTGCTAGACATTATGCATTAGTCCAGGCCACTGCTGCAGATGCGTACAGTACTGCAAATCCCACTGCATGCATCTTCCCTTCTGGCTTCCTGGCATGAGCTCCCAGTCTGAGCTGGACTTGCCAGTCACCCACATGTGGAATAAACATAAGGACCATCATTCAGAGAAGAAATGGAGGGTACTCACTGTACCTGAACATTCTTCCAGGCGTGTGATCCTTGTCTGTATTCAACTCCCCACCCTCTCTTCCTTCTGCTTTGAATTTGGTTGAATTTGGGATAAGAGGAACTGTGGGAAACTACAGTGCTTCTTGTACCTTCACTCTACTGTACATGTGTGGGCCCATGGATGCTGCACGTTAAAATCTCCGCATTCAGGCAGAGGGTTCACATGTGTACCTGCCTGTGGAATACAGATAGGGACCACGCATCTTGAAGAACCTCCACTTACAGTAACCAAGTGTCATATTTTTGCATAATATGGCAGAAAGTTCTGAAAAAACAGCCCTTTCTATGGCCTCGTTTAAACAAGAAAATTTTAAAGAATTCTTAGACTCTGACTTGGACAATTATTGTAAATTGATTAATTCAGTGAGCCTTAATTCCTTTCTGTAAGTACAATAAATGCTATGATACATCAGTTAAAAATAACTGCATTTGCTACATGAATAATTATTGTATGTTTTCATTAAATAGATCACACAGGAAATTTCTGACAATACAAGAATATTCAGGCTTCTTGGATCTGACAGGTATGAACGGTACCGGACATGGTCTATTAAAATGAAAGAGAAAAATACATTCTCTTCTCTCTATTTCTTAAAAGAATTTTCTCACTAGTACTTCATCCTTCTGTGATTCCCTTAGCAGGCTTCTTTTTGCCTCTTTTTTCCCTTCTTAGACCTTTCTTCAAATATGTTCCTTGTCTTACTTCCCTGAGGAGTAATAAAAATATCATTTGAGGTCAGCAGTATTTTCTCTCAGAATAATTGTATATTGCACAGGTGTTCATACAGCTCCAAAACTGATCTCTTTTTTGGTTCTAACATACAAGAACAGCCATGCTGGATCAAAGCCAGTGGGCCATCTAGCTCAGAATCTTGTCTGCTGACGGCAGCCAATGCCTGGTGTTTCTGAGGGAATGAACGGAACAGGCAGTCCTCAGGTGATCCATCTGCCATCATCCACTCCCAGCTTCTGGCAGTCAGAGGTTTAGGGATGCTGAGAGCATGGAGATGCATCCCTGAGCATCGTGGCTAATAGCCATTGGTGAACCTGTCCTCCGTGAACTTATCTATACATAATTGCATGGTTAAAACAGTACTCTAATGAATTTCAGATATTTTCTTCAGTTGTGTTATGGTGTATTAAACGGGATCTGCACCTCACAATGAATTCAGAATATTAAAACCATACATTTCACTACGTGACAGAAGTGTGGAATCCACCTGTTGTTCTGCCAACATCCACAGCCCAGGAAGTGTTTTTGGAGCCTCCTCCACTTCTCTTGCTCTTTGGAGCCTGTTTTGCACGTCCCCCAAATCTGTCCACTTCTCCCTCTCCTGCAGGACTAAATAGTTAAGTAAGATTCTCAGCTCTTCCAAAGAGTAATTGTCCTGCAACGTACAGGAGCTTCCCAAAGACCAACACCTTCCTACTTCCTCTGCCCTGCTTTGGTGCCCTGCAGTGTTATGAAGGCTATTAATGAAGCAAATGTTCTGTGCTTTAGGTATGATACATGCACTGTTCAAAGATAAACCTTAGTTTTCCTTTGAGAACTGCCTGTGCCAGTCCCCACATGTGGGAATTTCACCTGGCACTGCATCTCAGAACCATCAAAAGAGCAGTATCCATTGGACCATATGAGCACACACTTACAGATCTGAATTTGCAAGCATCATGTCAGTTCCGCAACAAGCTATAGTTCTTCCAAACAGCAATGAGTTGCAGAAGTGACGTGTTGCACTTTACCTTTACAAGCTACATTTAGCTTGTGGGAGGGGAGAGTTCCCTTAATTTATAATTGTCTGGAATTCTCGATTTATGGTGATAGTTGTTTTAAAAAGGGGCTGTGCAATTGCTAGAGGGTGTTTCACTTCCTCATTCCTGTTGTGATGTGTACTGAGTGCAGTGTTGTTAGGCCAGATATTTCATAGTTGTTGAGAGCCAGCACAGTCAGATTTTAAATTACGTAACTGACTTTAAGCTGAGACCATCATACCGCTCAAAGATCAGTATGTCCATTGCCTCAAGAAATAATTTATTCCCCAGTTGCTGTTCCATCTGAAATGGGTTTATGCCAGCTCCCTAACTGATCTGAGACAACTGATTAAGGACTTTGCATTGTAAAAAAACCAAAAATGTGGTCTCATCAGATATGGATTTATTTCAGGTCTCTCGAATGAGTTCTTTAGCTTTAAAACCCCCTTCAACAGCATTTGTCATTTCCAAGTCAGTTTTGGATTTGAAGCTATTTTTAGTTCCGGGACCTCCTGCAGTCGTGAAAGCTTCTGAAAGGTAGCGTTCTCACGCACTGTTTATGCCTGGCTGCCTGAGTCTGGACTACAGTAGAATCTCGTATGAACACCAGTCTTACAAATGGCCAGTTACACAAAACGGGGAAAGGAGAGGACTCACCTAGGGAAAATGAAGTTTATGAAGAGCAAGTCCACATTCCTTCACATTCCAGTGCCTTTCGTGCATTGGAAATGGCTTGCGGAGTCTGAAGGACAAGAAGAAACTGATGCAAAGCACTGTAATTGAGATGTTCCATTTTATTAACTTAATCTTCAGTTAATTCATCAAATAGAGTTCTGCTGTGCCTAGTGCAGGTAGGGCAAATAGTCTCTCACTCTCTGAAGCCTCCTTTAGCTGCTCTCAGGGGAAAAGAGTTACCTTGGCATTAGACCTTGGGGCTGTGACTGTGAACCCTAAGAACTGGCTGGCACCAGTCCAAGGAGAGGTTTTGTTGCTGGGGACTCCTCTGATATGACGATTCCATGAGGACTGGATTGCCCTATTCCATGAGTGTCAAGTAGACTTGGGCAGACTGTCCTGTAGGTGTCAGGTCTGAGGCCTGCACCTGTTCCTCTGCTTGGTTGAATTCAGACTATTTGGATAAGCCTAAATGAGCCTGAGTTCTCTGCAATTTCTGCCGTGTCTCGCATGTGTTGGTGGGAAGTCTGCGTCCGGAGACATAGAAAACCAAGAGCTGTGTGAGTTACCATTTGTAGCTGCAGCAGATGGAACGAAGGGCTAGTTAGCTTTTTCCATCAGCTGAGAACCTTGGAGGTTTATTTGGCACAACTCTCCAGTCTATGAAATCCCGTCTACTTCTAGGGGTATAGGGACATTTTGAGATCAGTTAAGAGTCATCACATGGGCTTCTCCTGCATTCTGGTGTTCTTGTGACCAGAACCCACTTTTAATCCTTTACCTGTGGGGACATTTTTTCAGTAGCTCTTGTCTTCGCCTTTAGTGAGCATTCATGGTGAGCCCTCTGCCACGGCTGAGAAAGTTGAGGGGTGGTCACCCTGAGCACTGAGTTGAACCTAAGTCTACCACATTCCCCAGTGAACAACATAGTCCATTGCATCTCCTCTCCAACGACAGTAACAACACATTGCTTCCTACGTGGCACATCAGGCTTAAATTTAAGCAGCACAGACCCCAGATTTATACACTTACTGTCAGTGGATGGAAGGCAGCAGGCCAGCGAGGAGAGGGTGGAGTCAGTTAAAAGTTAAACCAGTTTGGCAAGCGGGAAGCCTTAGAATTAAAACCTGTGTACAACATAGAGAACTTCATGCACTAAACATTTTCAATGAGGAAAACAACCTCGTTTAATTGTAACTATTCTTGGCTGCCAGTCCAGTTTAAATTTTAACGTTTGCTCAAACCACCCTTTGCTTCTTCATTCCCTGATCAGCCCTCCATGCATATACATGCCTCCCAGAGACCTCTGCTCTCCAGTCACAGGTCTCCTGTGCTCCTTGCAGATACTTTAGGCTCTTACTCCACAGTGCCCAGCACCATGGACCCACATGTAGGCTTCTGCTTGTCAGAGCTGCTGAGCTGCATAAAAACAGATAAGTGACAGGTGCCAGAGCATGGCAAAAAACAGTGGAGTTGTTTGTCAGGTACAGGGAATTTTTGGCAGCCGGCACTCAGGCTATCAAAGCAGTCAGGGCTTAGTGGGACTAACATTTGACTCTTTAGATGTGGAGATAACCAATTTACCTGAGACAGTTCGCTGGTTTTTCAATACCCCTGATGTGAAACCCAGAAGCGGAATCATTTTTAATCTCTGGAGGGCTCCTTGGAGCTGCAGAAGAGGGCTACCTACAGCTACAATTCCTGTTGTGTGCAGAAAAGCTGATCAGCTATTTCAAGTGCAACGAAAGGGCTGAGGGGGGGAGAATATTGGGGTTCACTAGTTCTATAAGCTGCAATAGATAGATTGAAAAGATAGTTAGGTCATCTTCATCAGACAGACACGAGACAAACTGGCTGCTTGGAACGTCCTGTACATCTCTTAACCAGGTTGGAAGTCAGACTAGTCAGCTTACAGACAATCGTGTCTCCATGGTATTTCCATCTGGGGGTGTCTGCTGCTTCTACTTGAATACCCGCCTGGTAAAAGGGCAGGGGACTGAGTGTTTGAAGAGCAGAGTGTATCTCAGTGCATTCTGGGAGACTTACTATTTTTCTGACTTTCTGGCCACTACATGGCATCAACGACCTTTCTTCAAAGACATTCATGGCTGAGATCATGCAGTAGTTCCTGGAAATACAGTCTGAAATTGAAGACATACCTTTCAAAGGGATTGACTTGTTCAGTGGAAAAATCAAAGTACTGCAAAAATCCAAATGCAAGGTCCACTGTAAAATATCCAGGTTTCTGTCAATTCTTCAGAAGAAGGAATCTCCATTCTAGTTCCAGTATTCCTATTCTCCATCTGCTTCTCTCTTTTCAAATCTCAGCCTTGGCACAAACAGAAGTCAGGACACTTGACATGTAAATAATGCAGAGAAAGAAAGGTCTTTTCCTGGAACATTCTCAGCTCTGGGCAGTCTTCATCTGTGAGGCAACGCATTTCACAGGAAGATACTTGTGAAGTGGAATTACCACAGATTGGTGTATGTTGTAAGGATCAAGTGTGATTATACAATCGACTTCCACTCCTTGCTGCTTATACCAATTCTCCTTCTCCATTCCTTCTCTGGCCTCTTTCATGCAAGATAACGCTGAAAGTAGTAAGCAGCCTTTACTTGATTTTAGGACTACAAGTAGAAGCCAAAGGCAGTATCAGGGAAAAGGCTTTATTACTGTTGTTTGCCTATTCCAGTGAAAACTGGAGGCAGTCTATAAGTGATTAGAAGAGCGTAGCAAATAAGTTTGGAGGGTCAGGTTCTAGGTGGTGATATTGGAATCCATTCTCCCAACTTTAAGCTGTGAGAATCGGTTTGGCCAAGTTTCTAGACCACTGCTCCATAGTTATTTCCCATGACCTTTCTTCAGTCTTGAGTGCTTCTGCCTGTTCCCTTCTCGATGGCAGTCTGCCCCACCTTGGTTTCATGGTACTGTTTTCCTGATTCGGTCTGACCGGTCCTTTAGTAAACCCTTGATGACTGACTGGCTCTTCCCCTCTCTCTTGGAGTCTCGGGGTACATCTACACAGCAAAAACACCCCAGGGCAACAAGTCTTGGAGCCTGGCTCAACTGACTTCAGCTTGTGCCGTGAGGCTAAAAATAGCAGTGTAGGTGACTGGGCTCAGGCTAGGAGCCTGAAATCGCATACCTGGTGAAGGGAGAGGACCTCGGACCTCATCCTCCAGCCTGAATCTGAATGTCTACAAGGCTATTTTTAGCCCCACAGCGTGAGCCCCATGAGCACACATCAGTTGACCATATCCTTATATGGTTCTGTTGACTCACTCCTCTTCTTTGTGCATCCAAGATCTCTAGGTGACAGTTTAAGTATGCTAATGAACACAGTCATCTGTGCTGATGATTCACAAAACTACTTCTCTATTTGTGACTTGCCCCACCTATTCAATCCTACATCCCCCATCTCCAACATTTCCAGACCAACTCCTTCAATTTCTTCCCCTCTTTGCTGAACACACCACCATTCTTGCCATCTCTCAAGCTTGCAGCCTGCACAGATTGTCTTTGACTCCTTTCTCTGGCTTCTCTCCACACACCCTTCTGAGAGCAAGTCATGCAACGACTTCCCCTAAGGCTTGTTCAATAGTCAACACTTCCTCTGCCTTGACAGCTAGAATATTCAAGTATGACCTCATCATCCCATCTTGATTACTGCATCCTTTTCTTCTTTATCCTCTTGAGAGCTAAGGCTTCGTGTACTCTGAAGAAAGGTGGATTTAAATTCTGTAGCAAAGCCCTGAGATTTCTATGGCACTCCTGCATGGCATTGGGAATCCTGCTGCAGCTTCAGGTATTTTGAATTGAGTATTAAAATAAATAATGTGACCAGTGCATTGTTCTTTGTCTTATTTATTTTGATATTAATTCACTTGATTTCTTCCCTCCTTGAAATTTTCAACATTCAGTGCATCTTTGATTTTTGTCTTAACAATGCATTACTAGGTTGTTGGCAGACGCCGGAGATTTGGCAGCCATTTGAGGACAATATGAGCTCTCGGCATCCAGGAAAATGAGTCCATTTGCTAGCTGTTCCTGTGAAAATGACCAGCAGTGACTAGCTAACCATATTACTGTTCAAATGGTTATAATTAGACTGAAGAGGCTATGGTTACAGGCTGTCTGTGGACATGGCTACAATAAATTCATGCTTCCCAGGTTATTTTCATAGCCATAATGGCTAGAAGCATTTTTAAAAAATGAAAACAGATTAAGGAGCTTGGGTCTCTCTTGAGGTGAATTGTGGAGTAAGTGGGTGTGGAAAATTGTACCTTGCTTAATGGTTACCTCACTGTCCTTCATTCCGTCTAAACTGTGGCTACTAACACTCCCTTTACCCATATCACCCCAGTCTGAATTCCTCCACGGGCTTCCCCTTACCCAGAGTATTAACAGCTCATTTTCAAGACCCCGCGCAGTGTACATCTCCACCGTGTCTCCTCAACTGTGCCAGTGATGACAGATTCACTTTACTTCTTCCATCTGCTCCCCTCTCCAGTCATTTCCCATAGCGTATGGAAAGGTTTCTCCATCTTCTTCATAGTCCCATCCCTCCCCAAGACTCATTACTTGTCTTGTACAGCACTGAGCATGAATCAATAATTGTTTCTCTCAGCCAGCAAGCCTAGATCATCCTTTACACACCTTTTGGATGTTTCTCTATTCCAGATGTACAAGACTGCCAGGCAGCTAAAAGTTGTAGGTTTGCCATGGCATAGGGGGCTGAGATCTCCATTCAAAAGCAGCAGGAAATCTCTTTTTTCAGACAATCTAGAAATACAGCAGGAGAGCCAAGCAGGCTGAGAACGAAGGACGGTTGTATCGGTGGTAGGATCTGTAGGAGATAAGACTACCACACGTCAGTGGCCTGAATGGTGATCGGAATAAATAATTATTGGTTTTCTCTACTCTCTATTTTCCGGGGTATGTTTATTTCTGAGGCGGGAAAAGAGTACGAGTCGGGAACGTGGAGATTCCCTGCAGAGGCATTGTTGGTGTGGGGACTTGGCCTTGTTGTTACAAGTTTGGGGAGGGAAAGCCAGACGTTTTCTGATGTTGAACTGCCCACGAACTATAATCTGTCCTGCCTATTCTTGTCAAGGGTTTTAATCTTTGGAGCACAGGGACCCTACTCTGATGTTTGTTGTTCGGTCCAAGATTGGTGACTAATAGAGTCTAACTCTCAGGGCTACCTGACTTGGTTAGTCTGCGTACAAAGATCTTGCCTTGTTGCATCTTACAGGGTATTGGGAAGTTTCTGCTTGCTTCCTGGATGAGAGCAAGTGCATCCAGAGATTGAGTCTGGAAGGAGACCATTAAGATAATCTGGTTTGATCACCTGTGTAACACAGGCCATAGCATTTCACCACATGATTCCTGCATCGAGCCTATAACTTGTGGCTAAACGGCAGCGTTTATGTTAGAAATTAGAAAAATACCCAGTCTTGATTTAAAGATTCAAAGTGACAAAAAATGACCACATCCTTGGGAATCTGCTCCAATGGTTAGTTATCCTTGTTGTTTGGAAAAAAACAAATTGCATTTTCCCGTTTGAATTATGCTTTGAGTTTTAGCCATTGGATATACTTATGCCTTTGTCTGCTAGATTAAAGAGCTGCCCTAGTATTGGATGTCTTCTTCCTGTGTAGGTATCATACACAGTGATCAAGTTGCCTCCCAGCATCTCGTGACTAAACGAACTAGATGGAGTTCCTTTTAGGCGCTCTCATGACGAGGTCTGTGTCCTCCAGGCCACAAGTCAGTTTTAAGCTCTGCTCTCAACCCGGGCTGATTTTTAAACATACTTCTTAAAGTGTGGACACCAGAATGAGAGAGAGCAGAGGTAATATTGCCTCTTCTCTCCTGCTAAATATTCCTATTAGTACAGCCAAGAATCTTGAGATTTTTTTTGTCATAGCATCACACTAGGTGAACTTGTTGTGTTCAGTCAGTTACCAAGAGTGACTACTGAGTTCTTGTCTGAGTCCTTGCTTCCCAGGATGCTGCATGTATGGGATGCACTCTTTGTTCCTAGATGTATGACTGGTTGCACTTAGGTACCAAGTTATCCATAGAACTGTCAGTTTCCAGGCTGGGTTGGCGGCTCTTGCGGAGACAGGTCCGTGCCCACACGCTGCCTTCTCTGAAGGTGTGTCAGCCAGTGTTACTCTAACCCTGCTGGACTTGTAGGCTGGAACCCTGGCTTTCATGGCTAATGAACGAAATGATGAGTTATTGGGTCCACCGATAGTTGATTAGTAGAACTGCAGCTTCCCTCGACCGCTGGCTTTTCCTTAAGAGGCCTGTTGCCCTGTCCGTCTGGTCAGTTATGAGTCTCTACTCTTCCTTTCCGAGGTGGGGGACTGTGTACTTAAAGGGAGTAACCTTTTCGCTTTTCAAGAAGAGGAAGAAAAGTTTGGTTTTGTACATCCAACCCTGCATCATGTTAGGTAAGCACGTTCTATAAGTGCAGTGTGATTTGATGAACAATTAACTTAGTCCCATAAAACCCGTCAGCAGATAAGTGTTCTGAAGAAATTGAGGGCAACTGACGTGTCAGGTTCCCATGGGAAGCCTGTGTCAGACTCGAATGAACAAAGGAGTCCTGATTCTGGGGGGAAATAGAGAGAACTGCAGTAGCCCAAGCAGTAGGGGATGAATGCACGAGTGAAGAATTCAACAGCAGTGAAGCTGACTTAATGGTGAGAGCCAAATTTACAGATGAGCCATGTGATGAAGGAAAGTTAGAGTAGAGGATGACTCCGAGTTTGAAATGGTATTTGTTATAATTGTTATTAGATTCTTTCACTTTCCATTCTAGGGTTGTGGTGTTGGAGAGTCGGCCAACAGATAATCCGATGGCCAACAGCAATTTGTACATCCTGGCGGGACACGAAAACAGTTACTGAGAGTCACGCGTGGCAGTTACCCGTGGCGAGAAAACACTACTGCTGCAACATCCATGGATGGTTGAAATTGTAATTTATTGTGGCATGAGAGAAGGGTAATCATTTTGTTTGAGTGAAATGGACACACGTAGCATGTTACGCCACAGAAATGCTTACTAATTCACTGTTATGTAATCTTTGTACATATACGCAGTATTTTTCAGTGAAACACATTTGCAAAGAGCTGTACTGACTTCATGTAGATAGTGGTCCTGTTATGTACAAGTCTTACCTGTACAGATGGAAAAGTTGCTGAGGAAGCAGAAATGCAATTGGGGTACTATTTTAAGGACTTCTCATGTGCAGTTGTTATAAACCGGGATGCTAGCAATGAACATAGAGCATTTAACATCACTGTTGTATTTTATTATCTGTAATTGACTAATACAAATAAATTGACTTTTAGAAATTGTAACCAGGGCTGTAATCCAATTACAATCTGGTTTTTAATTTTCATGCAACTACACTGGTGTGATTGTTTGTTTTGCACAAAGTATTTATCTGTGATGTATTTAGTCACAAAGGTAAGCTGTGACTTCGTGGGTATGACTTGGGCTTCAGAGTACTTTTTTCGTTTATTTGGGTAGGTTTTTTGTGAAACAAACCAATTAAACACCTGTATTTTTATATTTAAGTAAAATTCTGTAAAGATTACTTCTCTATGCTTGAATACATCATCTTCTGGAATGGATCTGAATTCCAGAATATTGGTACCTTAATGTAACACTGCAATAGTTGTCTGAATTACTAGTATATGCAATGGTAAAATTAGCATTATTATGAGTCTTCACTAAATGGTTTTATTCATGTCATGATGACGAACTGCAACATTCCACACTGTGGAAATGGTTCAAAGATCTTGTCATATTTTGACTTTTTTTGGCCTTATGACCATTTTCTTGATTTTAGGTGTTAACACATGGCCAAAATAATTTAGTTACTACCTCATACAAACAATATAGTGGTTATTACATATCACGGGAACATAGTTTGGATCAAAAGTATTTTTGATTGCTATTTTCCAATGGAGTATGTAAATGCCAAGTTTAGGAAAATGCACACATTTGGCTCTTTTTTATATATGTTCTTTATATTTTATTATGATGATACACACTAAGAACAAACTAAATTTACAGAGATTCATGGTCTGCGTTATTGTGATTGGTAATGCTTTGAATATGTTCCCTAATGTATATAATGTAAAATAAAACTTTTTTAACATGTTGTACAAATAGCTTACCACGTGCACTGATTTCCATATAAGACTAAAAAACAGCTGATAGAAAAGATCCATTTTTGAATTGCTATTAAATGTTTCTGTACCTTACACATTGGGCATTCTGAATGCATGAATGGTCAGTCTATTAGAAATCTCAATTTGCCTATATTTGGCCTAACAGCTGGGTTTGTGGGGGGATATGTAGCTTTACGCAATCAGAGAATCCTAGAAATGTAGGGCTGGGAAGAACCTTGAGAAGTCAAGTCAAGCCCCTACCCTGAAGCAGGACCAACTTGGCAGTGGTAGCAAGCCCCACTAAGGTCAAAGGGGCCCTCCACGTGGCCCAGTAACCCTCCACATGGCACAGTAATGTGCAACCCAGCCAAGGCCAGCCCTCTCTTCACAGTGACAGGACTGGCTGATCTGGTGCTTTCTGGCTGGGATGGAGATGTTTCAGCACCACTGGGAATTCAGCCCTGTCTGGAGAACCCCCTCATTGGCTGTCTCCCCACTGCCATGCCTGCTTGGAGAGCTGGGGGTCGGAGCGGGGGAGGCACAGAACTCACTGCAGCCTAACACCATTCTTGTGGGGCGTGGAGGGGGTAGGGAGCCCAGCAGCTGAGGGCAGCCCCATCCCCTCATGGGAGCAATGGAGACATTACCATGTCTGCCTCTACCTCCCTGGAGCACCTGGTCTGGGACGGGGGAGGCGGAGTAAAGAGCACTGGAGCTGCACCTCCTATGCACCTGGAAGGGGAGAGGGGGAAACTGCCTCCCGCCCCCCCTGGAACTCCCAGGTCTTGGAGAGGAGATGAAGAGCCCCAGGAGGAGCTGAGGTGGGGCTGGAGGTCTGAGTGGGGGCAGAATTAATTGCTGGACATGGGATAAGCAGACGAGGGGTGAGAGCTCCTGCAGAGGGTGCCAAAATCTTGTTAAGTGGAGCATTGGTAACACTGAGTCACTCACATGCGGCAAACAGCAAGAGACAGACCAAAAAACAGTCTTTGATGAGCAAAGATTTTGAGGACAATCTCGAGTGACAGTGCTGAATGTGGCAGGCAACCTGAAACTGTTTGGGCAGAAATTCAACAATGGGGAGCTGGCATTTTGAAAGCAGCAGGCTGGAGGGCCTTGGCTGGTTTTTCTCCTCTGCCTGTGGTGAAATACAGTGACCAGTACTTTCCAAGAGATTCGTAATCCGGAGGCACTGATCTGCACAACGCCAGTGCTACCTGTGCTTTGCATCTTTGAGAGTCTGGATCCAATTACAGATAATATCCTCTGGCTTTTCTCCTGCTCACCACCTGCTGGTATCTCTGATGGCCACTCTTTAATAATAAAATGAATAGAGGAAAACTAAAGTATTTGACCTGAAGATGGCTAATTTTTCATAATGTTTATTAATCTGAATTTATAGTTTCTTAACTTGGGCAATTGGTTGGAGAGGCATCAGTTCTCCAAACAGCTTAACCCGCTAGTACTACATTGTGACGTGCATGCGAGAGAAATTAAATGCTTGGAAGGTGAGAAGGGATAATACACTTGTCACAGAGCACCAGTTACCCACTTGGGAGAAGGAAAAATTAAGGGCAGGTAAGTATATTTTCACCTTTCCTTTTGCATATGCATAGGCACGTGAGGGTTTTCAGGCTGGTAGCGGAAGGGGGGCGGCGGGAGTTGATGGCAGCTGAAGAAAGTCCCTGGCAGATGTTGGCAAGTGCGATCAGTGGTGGCAGTTGGCTCAAATCTCACTTCTGCGGGGGCTGGTGTCAGTTGGTGATACCAGTTCCTGCCAGATCCTGGGATCGGATGGCCGGGAGCAGGGGTTCCTAGCTGTGGGTGTCCAGTCAGTTGGTGGTGACCACGATCGATTACGCTTGGTGGAAGCATCAAAGTTTAAGGCCCAAAGGGACCAGCAGATCATTCCAGTCTGACCTCCTGTCTAGTACAGGCCACCAGCACCCACATACTAAACCCAACGACTGATATTGGACCAGTGTATTACAGACAAAACTATTAGA
The DNA here is from genome assembly GCA_007922175.1 of Pelusios castaneus. Lineage (NCBI taxonomy): Eukaryota > Metazoa > Chordata > Testudines > Pelomedusidae > Pelusios > Pelusios castaneus. Next base: position 3,526,946 of record ML685909.1, on the reverse strand, counting down.
TGCCACAGGCAGAGAATTGGAGGGACCAAAGTTCTGCTAATGGCTGAGACCCTTGCAATGGTGGGGAAACAATTAGAGATTGACCTAGATAATCCTGACAAATGACCTGCATGAAAAAACCCCAAGGTCCAGTCTGCCTTGGGGAAAATTCTTTCCCAAGCCTCATGTGGCAAACAGACTCTAGACATGTGAGGAAGAACTGGTTAACCAGCTAGCCAAGCCCCTGATAGATACAACGCTTGGTGCCACCTCAGAGCCCTGGACCTCTCCATCCAATGCCCCATCTCCAGCCACGGCCATCCCTGAAGCTTCAGAAAGAGATTTTTAAAACCCCTCCTGAGATGGAAGGGAGGAGCAAGTGAAATCCCTTCCTGACCCCTGCAGGTGATCAGCTGATGCTCTGAATCATGAGTTTTTAGGCATGAGAAACCAGAAATGAGCCCAGAGAATGTTTAGCCCTGTTCTACCATCATCAACAACCCCGTCGTACAAATGAAATCACAAATTTGTCCAGCCCCCTCTTAAAACTAATGAAGTTGTCTGTCCCCATGACTCCTCTTGGAGGTCTGTTCCAAAACTTGAACCCTCTGATGGGTAGAAACCTTCTGATTTCCATCTTGAATTTGTTCATGGCCAGTTTATATCATTTGTTCTTGTGCCAGCATTGACATTTAGCTTAAATTGTTTTGTGCTACAGCTGGCGATTATTCAGAGGACTCGGCAGTTTCTTAACATTGGTAGCACTTGGTGATGGCGGTGTCAGACGAAAATAGTAACAAGCAGGTCGATCCTTGAGCAAAAAGTTCACGACCAGTGAGGAAAGTAACTCCAAAACAGCTGTCTAGCCTCCTGTGGTGGTTCATCCCCGATTCTACAAATCTCTGTCCCAGTCGCCTTCTCTCAAGAGCAGGGAACCATAAACAGCCTCACACTCGCTTCCGTAAGGGTTTAAAAACAAAACCAAAAAAAGCTGGTTTGCAACTTCTAATGTTTAATGGCAGGTGGTGGTAATCAAAAAAAAAAAAAAAGGAAAATTGAAGTTGTTTTCATTTAGGATTCAAAATAGACCCTATTTTAATTTTTTTTAATGTAAATGTGTGTATTGGAAAATAGAGAATTTTCATAATGGTTTCAAATTATCAAAAAGTGGGTTTTTAGCAAATGGAAACCCTTGACAGCTTTGTTAATGTTTTGGTTTAATAAATCTATACAGTTGCCTGTTCAAAATGCTGCAAAAATCACAAGAAGTGGAATGGTTTAAAAACATCATTTTTCATTGTGTATTTATTAAATATTAATATTAAATATTTAAATATTAAAAATTTTGCTTGAGAACTGCGGACCTGCTCTTATTGGCACCGAGTAATGCTGGGCGTGAGGTGAAGAGAGCTGGTAGTTGGAGAAAGCTGGCTAAAAGCACGTTTCCTGGCAGTGAGGTAGGCTAGTGACAAACGACAGCAGTTGGAGACATATGGTGACAACTGGTGTGTAAAAGGTTTAAGGCAGCTCCAGATCCAGCATTTCCCTGATCCTGGCTTCTGCCTAGAACCAAAGGCATTCCCAGTGTAAACAGAAGACGAGGAATAATCCTTTGCCTCAAGGATCAGTAGGCGTGCTGCTGTTCCCACAGGAGAGAGGATTTTGGCAACTGTGAGTTTGAACTTTGCTTTGTTGGACTTTCATTCCCTTGGAATGGGGCTAGGGTTTTCATTTAGCAGCACAGCAAGCTACTGGACGAGCAAGGAAACACGATGCTTTGCGGTGGCCACATTCGCATGATGAGAGTATCCTGACGGTGACATTCGGCCGCTCTTGATTCCAGTTCCTGAGAGCTGGCTTTTTGGGGAACAACCGGTGCCATCGGCAGTTGTTGGCGTCTTGTAGAGATGATGACTGTCAGCTGTATCGCAAGCCCCGTACATTAAAAAATGACAATTCAGGCCTAAAATAAAATAAGTAGTGGGGTTTTTTTATTGACCTGGTTTGTGAGCTATTTGGAGCCACTCATCACATTTTTAAAGGTTTTTCAACCATCATGAGGGCTAGACATGTCCTTTAAAAAATGAAAGCAGATTCATCATCACTTGACTCCAGCACGTGGGGCTTTAAGAAGAATGCCAATTAAAATCATGAGGTTTGGCAACTTCAGCAGTTGCTCAGTTGGTGAAAATCCTGGCACGTGATGCAGTTTGGCAGTTCTTGTCAGCTGGCCAGGTGATGGCAGGTGCCGCTGCTGATCATTCTTAATCTGCAACCAACAGTCGTGACTGGTCAGGAGATATTCAACAGTCGCTTCCATTTGATGGGTTCACTGAAAATTGTGCGCTGTTGGCGTGTCGGTGACAGTTGGTGTTTCTTTGGAGCTGGTGGAAGGTGGTAACAATTCATGACTGTTTGTCATTTCACAACAATTGGTGACATTTGGGATTGTGGAGATGGTGGCAACAGAAGCAATGAGTGGTTTTTGGTGACAGTTTCTGGAAGATGGTAACAACTTTTATAGATGGGGCAATTTGACTTCATTTATTGTCAGACGCAGACAGTAGGTGAGAGTTGTTGGCGTTGGTGATTATTTGTAAATCTTGTAAAATAGGACACATTTCTTTTTCCATTCCTCATCGTGAGTGAAAAATGTGAAAGTTGACATGTACAATGAACTTGGAAAATAATAACTAGGCAGGGACCAATGTTAACAGTATTTTTTTAAAAAAATACAAACCACACTAATAAAACAATCGAAACTAATGTTTTGAAAATTCATTTTATAACAGCCATGTGGTGACATATATGAAGAGTGCCATGGTATGGAAAGGCACATGATTCACAAACAGAACACTTCCTTTTACAAATTGTGTGTTGAGTCCAGCGAGCACCCAAAACCAGTTATATTTTGCAAAAATACCATAGAATCATAGGGTTGGAAGGGACCTCACGAGGTCATCTAGTCCAACCCCTGCTAAAAAGCAGGACCACTCCCCCTAAATTACCCCAGCCAGGGTTTTGTCTAACCGGGCCTTAAAAATCTCCAAAGATGGAGATTCTACCACCTCCCTAGGTAACCCATTCCAATGCTTCACCACCCTCCTAGTGAGAAAGTTTTTCCTAATATCCAACCTTGACCTCCCCAGCTGTAACTTCAAACCATTGCTCCTTGTTCTGTCCTCTGTTACCCTCGAGAACAGCCTAGCTCCCTCCTCTTTGGAGCAACCCTTCAAGTAGTGGAAGGTTGCTATCAAATCTCCCCTCAGTCTTCTCTTCTGTAGACTAAATAAGCCTAGTTCCTTCAGTCTCTCCTCATAAGTCATGTGCCCCAGCCCCCTAATCATTTTTGTTGCCCTCCGCTGGACTCTTTCTAATTTGTCCACATCCTTTCTGTAGTGGGGAGCCCAAAACTGGACACAGTATTCCAGATGCGGCCTGACCAGTGTCGAATAGAGGGGAATTATCACATCCCTCGATCTGCTGGCAATACTCCTACTGATGCAGCCCAATGTGCCATTGGCCTTTTTGGCAACAAGGGCACACTGTTGGCTCATATTCATCTTCCCGTCCACCATAACCCCCAGGTCCTTTTCTACAGCGCTGCTACTTAGCCGATCGGTCCCCAGCCTGTAGCAATGCGTGGGAATTTTCCAACCTGAGTGCAGGACTTTGCACTTGTCTTTGTTGAACCTCATGAGGTTTCTTTCGGCCCAGTGTTCCAATTTGTCCAAGTCTCCCTGGATCCTGTCCCTGCCCTCCAGAGTATCTACCATTCCCCCCAGCTTGGTGTCATCCGCAAACTTACTAAGCACGCAGTCTATTCCATCATCAAGATCATTAATGAAGATGTTGAACAGAACCGGCCCCAGGACCGACCCCTGGGGCACTCCACTCGTTACCAGTTGCCAACCAGACATTGAGCCATTGATTACTACCCACTGAGCCCGTTGATCTAGCCAGTTTTCGATCCACCTTACGGTCCACTCGTCCAACCCATACTTCCTTAACTTGCTGACGAGAATGCTGTGGGAACCGTATCAAAAGCCTTGCTAAAGTCAAGGTATACCACGTCAACGGCTCTTCCCGCATCCACAAATCCAGTCATCTCATCATAGAAGGAAATCAGGTTGGTCAGGCACGATTTGCCCTTGGTGAATCCATGTTGACTGTTCCTGATCAAGCTATTTTCCTCCAAGTGTTTCAGGATGGATTCTTTGAGGACCTGCTCCATGATTTTCCCAGGGATTGAGGTGAGGCTGACCGGTCTGTAGTTCCCTGGATCCTCCTTTTTCCCTTTCTTAAAGATAGGTACTATATTTGCTTTTTTCCAATCCTCCGGGACCACCCCCGTTTGCCACTAGTTCTCAAAGATAATGGCCAGCGGCTCTGCAATCACTTCCCCCAACTACCTCAGCACCCTCGGATGCAGTTCATCTGGCCCCATGGACTTGTGCACATCCAATTTCTTTAAGTGTTCCCTAACCTGACTTTCTATCACCGAGGGTTGCTCTCCTCTCCATTCTGCGTTTCCCCGTGTAGTAGCCTGGGAGCTGGCCCTCCCTGTGAAGACTGAAGTAAAAAAAGCATTGAGTACTTCAGCCTTTTCCGCATCATTTACCCCGAGGATGCCTGCCCCATTCAGTAAGGGACCTACACCACCTCTGATCCTTTTCTTGTTGCTGATATACTTGTAGAACCCCTTTCTGTTATCCTTCACATCTCTTGCTAACTGCAACTCTAATGGTCCTTTGGCCTTTCTGATTTTATCCCTGCAGTCCCGAGCAATATCTTTATATGCCTTCCTTGTCAGCTGTCCAAGCTTCCACTTCTTGTAAGCTTCCCTTTTATGTTTCAGCTCCCTGCAGAGTTCCCTGCTAAGCCACGCTGGTCGCCGTCCACATTTGCTGTTCTTTCTTCACATCGGAATGTTATCTTCCTGTGCCTTTAACAGGTTTCTTTAAAATACAGCCAGCTGTCTTGGACACCTTTCCCCTTCAGACCATGCTTGCTTCATTCACTGCGTTTATCTACTAAGCCCAGGCTCTATCTGAGTCATGTTTGATCCCAAACCCCTCTTCTGTCCACATACAAATCATCTGATTCGGGCCATTAAGCACTCAGGACCCAGGTCCTATGATCTGCTAGGAGGATGGATCAGAGTCCTAGTCCTGCTGTGACTTGGGTCTAAGCCCTGTCCTTTTTCAGTGCGGACGCAGCTCAAGCCGCATCCTCATCAAAAGGTCCGTGTAGTGCAAGAAGAACATGCTAGCACAGCTGTACGACCTGAGTCCAACAGTTATAAACCCCAGTTTACACTAGACCATGGACAACTCAAGCAGGAACATAGAAACACGAAGGCCCTGACCCAGGTTTAACAATGCAGTGTAGACCTACCCTCGAGACTTAACTTTTGTCCCTGAAATTTGCAAAAACATATTAAAAAGACACTAACAGCAAGAAATCCTTGCAGCCTTTGCACATGAATTTTGTAACCTTCCAGCTCATCTGTTGTATTTAAACCTTTGCCTAGAAATTAAATAAACTGCACCTGATTTCCCAGCTCGGAGGGACGCAGAGATGCTCCCTGAAGCAGTTGTTTAAGGTGAAGGGGCAGGAGAGCTGCAGCCGTGGTTGTGGAAGGGTGAGAAAAGAGCTATGTGGACGGTTCCAAGGGCGCTAGTTAAGGTCAGGGATGTATGCCCCCCTTATACTAGGCGTTATAGCTGGGCTATGTCTATACTTGAAAATTTAGGTCAACTTTAGCTAAGTTGACTTAGTGCATCTCCACCTAAATTTTAAGTTGACTTTGGGGGGAACTTACAAAGTCGACCTAGAGCGTCCACACCAGACGCCTAGGTCGACTTCTACGGGCTAGGGGGACCTAGGGCAGGTCCATGGGGGTAGGGGGGGCACCCTTTGCCCAGTGCCACGGGGCTCAGCCTTTGCCCCATTGTACATAGGTACAATGGTGCAAAGGGGGAGAGGGACCCTAGCTGGACGTATGGGCAGGGCTCTGCCCTGCCCTGTGTGGGGCATGCCAGGCTCCCCCTATGCCCCCCCCCCGCAGGGAGGGCAGTGGTGCAGTCCTGGGCTACCCCCAAGTCGACTTAGGGCTACCCCCCCGTCTACACTGGCTTAAGTCGACTTGAAAAAGTCGATTTAAGGCTTAAGTCGAATTAAATCTATGTTTAATAAAGTCGACTCAATTTTCATTAAGTTGACTGTTTTCATTAAGTCGACTTAATTTACAAGTGTAGACACACCTTTTGATACCACAGTATTTATCCTAACGACAGCCCTGGGCAGTAGGTAGGGCTCTCACGGGGGAGGGTATATTCTCTTGGGGCTCGGACCCAGGCCCCAATCCCCATTACCAAGCAGGGGCGGGGGTTTGTGTGGCACATTTGTAGGGGGCTGGGAAGAATGACCCTTAGGCCAGGCTTGTGCCATTGCCCCATTTTACAGAGCAGCTGTAGCTGTGGGTTTATTGGGGTACTGCCTAAGGCCCCATTGAGGTGCCAGGTCTGTAGGGAGGGGGGCAGAGTGTCTCCCCCAGGATTTTACAATCTCAGGGGCCCGGCCCAGCGCTCGGTAACAGGATGGCAGCGGGGGGCTGGTGTGCCCCCTTTTTTCTTGGGGCTGAGGGGCTCATTAGGAGGGCAGCGGTCTCCCCTAAAGCCACAATGTGGGGGGCCTTTGGCACCCTCAGCTAGGGGGCGGGGGAGCGGCCCCTGCGCTGCTACGCGCATCACAAAGCGGTCTCTGCGCCACGGATGGGGAAACTGAGGCACAGAGCGGGGCGGCGCCTGGCTCAGCAGCAGGGAGAGGCGGGGGTGGACTCAGGGCCCAGCCCGCTGGCTCCCCAGCCACGGGGCCGCGCTCCGCGAGGGGTCACGCCCCACCTCCGCTTCAGGGGCAGGGGGCTAGCGACCGGCCCGGCAGCTCCCGGCCCTCCGCGCCTGTAGGGGGCGCTCCTCCGCTCGCCCACTCGGCGCTCCGCTGATAGGTCTGGCCGCTCCGGCCGACTCGCGCTTCCGCCCCGCCGCGCCTGCGCCGTCCGCCGACCCGCTCACCGCGCAGGCGCGCCGCCCTGGGGAGTAACCGTCAGTCAGGGCCAGGGAAAAGCCCCGCGCGCGCATTCCAGCCGCTCGCCCTCTCCCCTCCCCCCCGCGCGCGGGGCATGTGAGGCGGCGCGTGACCTTCCGCAGCGCGAGCGGGCCGGGCCTGGGGATGCCCGCGCGGCCGGCGGGGCAGGTTGGCCGCTGCTTACCTCCCCGCGCCGCCTCGCCGCGCGCTCTCCGCCCGCGGGCGCTGAGGCGAGGCCGGGCGGGGGGGTGCGGGATGCCGCCGCGCCACTGACCCCCCCGCCCGCGCGGAGCCCGCCGGCGGCAGGATGCAGGCGCCGCCGCTGCTCTACGACTTCTTCAGCGAGGAGAACGCGCCCAAGTGGCGGGGGCTGCTGGTGCCGGCCCTCAAGAAGGTGAGGGGGCGGGGCGGCCCTGCGCGGGAGCGGGCCACGGCCTTCACTCGGCGCCCGCCCGCCCGCCGCGGGGTTGGGGGAACCGCTGTTCGCTCCCGGCCCCGCCAGTGCGCTGGGGAGACAGAGCCGCCCCGCTCCTGCCTGCGGCCGGGCCTCTCCTGCCCAGCCTGGGGCCGCAGCGGGCATCTCTGTATCCCTCTCCGCCTTGAGGTGACACCCGGGCCGCCTGGCCCATCATGGCGCGGCGGGGGACGGCTGAGCCCGGTACCGGCAGACACGGGACCCCCGGGCACGTTTGTGGCGGTGCTGGCAGGTGGCGAGGAGCCGGGTTCACCTCACTTCACTCGCTTGTCTCCCCCTCCCTTGCTCTGACAGGACACGGGGTCAGGCCCCGCTTCCACTCCTGTTCCTCAGGAATCGGCTGTTTTTGTGGGCCGCCTCCTTCTCCCAGTTCATTAGTGCCAGCAGTGGGTTTTATCGGCCCAGTCAGAGTAGCTTCTCCTCAGTCTTGCCTGCACGTAATGAATTAGTTGGTGAAACGCATGTGCAGTTTAAAACAAATGTGTAACCGCTGGTTTTTTTTAAATATATCCGTTTAAAACAACTCACACTAACAAATAAGTCCCTTTAAAAATTATAACGAAATATTTGTTTATTCCCCTCCATGTTTGTGCACGTGAAACAGCACGCCTGATATTGAAATTTCTCAGCTGTGGAAGTAGCTTGTTAACCTATCTTTTAAAAATAACATTCAATGCTTTATAAAAGGAAAAATAGAATATTTGCTTGGGTAAGAACTTGTATTATTAATTCTTGTAAACTCTACAAGAGTTTATGTGGGAAAATGATATAAAGTATTTTACTTGATTAGAATTGCAGTTTAGTGACCTTACTTTAGGTATATTTTTGTAAAAATGCCTTTTTGCTAAGGATCCTTCATTAGGAAGGAGGGAATAGTAAATCTAATTTCCCTGGAGTCATGAGAATTTGTGTGTGTTGGAGGAATGGGGTTTGGGGGAAATGGTCAAGTTGTCCCTATGATCCACTTCAAAACTTTTGTCTACAGAAAGCAAGAGGAAAGGGGTTCTTTCAGGAATCCATTTCTTGAGATGGCTTCAGACTGCAAATCTTGCTCCACACCTAAAATCAACCCACTTGTTTCACATACATCGGACAGCCTAGGCATTTTAACAGTTAACGAACTTCTGAGTGAAACACTGGCTTTCAGGTCTGGCTGAACTAACTGGTGCACCTCACGCTGTGGCGTAGCAGTCTCAAGTGTGTCATTTGTATCCATACAGTCCGTCTTTCTGATTGTATCTCACAATTCATTGCTTCATGTTCCAGCATGAGCACGTTTTCCCAAGGTCTCTGGCACTCTGTGCTGTTACACTTCTGGTAACAGGGAGGCTTTTTATCTGTGTTTCCTCCCCAGCATTTGCTGCTGCAATGCACACAAAATCCCCGAGGTTAAGATTTTGTCATGGTTATTTTTAGTAAAAATCAGGGAGAGGTCATGGGCAATAAACCAAAATTCAGGGAAGCCGTGACCTCTTCCTGACTTTTACTAAAAATAACCATGACAAAATGGCTAACTGGTGGGTGGAGTGGGTAGGATCCCGCCTCCCTGCCTGAAGAGGCAGTGAGGTGGGGGCCAGGGCTGGGAATTGTGGGTTTATGGGCCCCCCACTGCCCTCTGGGGGCTCCCCACTGTGGCAGTAGATCAGAGCTTTAGGGGGTCCCTGCCACCCGTGGCAGCTGGGAGCTGCAGGGACCACCAGCAGCAGCTGAGATCTTCTGGGGGCTCTGGAGACTACCCTGGCCAGCAGCACTGCCTGGGAGATGCAGGGACAGGACAGAGAACTCCAGGTCCCCCTTTTTCTCCTCTTTTCTGTGACATAATTTTATCCTTAATGATCACAATTTGTGGACTAGTTACCGATATCTTTGCTTCTTGAAGTACTTCTAAACCTTTGAGCAGCAAGCTGACCTAAGGCTGTCTGAGACTTGGTGCAGCAAGGTGCCAATCTGTCAGAATACACACAATTGGCCGGCAGATCATTGGAGGATGTCTCGGATGTTCCCAGGCTTAGGCTGTAAGCACAGTGCCAACCAGTCCTAGGCAAGATCAAGCCGACTAGCCGGAGTTCCAACAATAATACTCCCTTTGGGACAACTCAGGCCAACTTGGTGCTTCTGTCAAGGGCTTTTTTTCTGTCTTAGTGAGCAAGCCAGCCTGTATTCTCAGTGCATGCTGGAAAAACTCTGATGAGGGTGAATGTGCTGAGGGCCAGCATGAAAGGAGCCATGGAATTTATTGCCAACTGTCAGAAGAAGCCAATGAAGAGAGAGCCTGCCATACTAGGTAGCATTCCTTTTGGTTTCCATGTGCAGTACTTCATTTGTTCTTGTTCATTGTGTACGTCTGGGAAATGAGAGACAGATTTTCTTGGAGTTAGCAAATATTGGAACTGGGTGGGTGCTGAAGCTTCCCCACGCTCCCCTCCAATAAATTAATTTGCAATGATGTGTCAAATCTTAACTGCTCTAATCTGGATTCTTCATGAGACCGTGCTTTCATATTTGCATTCAAGATATTGCCTACCATACTGTAGAATCATAGGCTCCACTTGCTGCCATTGTTGTTATAAAAGTAGAAATGGAAGCTTTGCCCTTAAGTAGCATCCATCTTAGTAAAATCCTATGGAGAATGGGCCAGAGTTAAGCAGCTGAGTACAACTGAATTACATAACATTTAAATATTAAAGCTCCTGGAAAAGCCAAGCTTGTATATGTTGCTATATTCAACAAGCACAAATACGGTGTGGGAGGAGCCCCAAAATAAAGCCATGGGTATGTCAGTGGATGGACAAAACTGGTACGTTGCAAATAATTTGACCTTGGAACTCATGATTATGAATGCATCAAATCTCTCAGCAGTCCAAGCATTCAGTTTTGCAACTAAGAGGTATCTGGTAAAAGTTTCCTGCTTTACTCACTGGAGGACTAAACCTATAACCTGAGGCATGCATGTAGAATTGGAGATGGTGGGCAGCGTACCTCGGGTAGATCCGGAGACAGTGGCTAGTGCCATGAATCCTGGCAGTTCATGGATCTTACCTGTATGTCCCTGGGCACATCTGCAAGGTGTTTTGGAGCCCATGGAAGTGAGCCTTCCAGCCCAGGTCAACAGACTCAGATTCAAGGGGCTGGTGCTAGTGCTGAGTTCGGCAAATTTGCTGCCTGGATAGGAGCCATCCCTAAACTAAGGCGCCTCACTGTGCTGCCGAATGAAACAAAGACACACCCTCCCTGCTGCAGGGGGAAAAAAGCTGCTACTGCCAGTTTGGACGGCGCTACAGTATGAAAAAGCCCCGGGCCTGCAGTTCCAGAAAAAGAGCTGCCATCCAGGGTGCTTTCAGTGACAGTGCTGAAAATGTCAGCCATGTCAGTTTTTTATTTTCTGAGGTGGTGAGGGGCAGTCCGCTTCTGAAGTACCGCAGCACAGCTAGGCACCATGGTGAAACTGTGGGGTGCCATGGTGACCGGGATTTGTCAAGCCCTGCACTAGTGTGCTAAAAATAGCTACGTAAACAGTACTTTAAAGTTGTAACATAGGTGGGAGTTTGGGCTCTGACACATGCTGCAACTTCAGTTGCTGTCTACGCTACTATTTGTAGAGCCCCTCTCACTTGAGTCTGAGAGGCTCACTCCCACGAACGCCTAAACTGTGTATAGACATACCCTGTCTATCAATAGGTATTATATACATTTGAAAATTGCAAACAGACTGGTTGGTAGAAGAAAGAAGGAGCTTTCTCTTCACTGCTCTTTTCCTAGTTATCTGGCCAGATTCTAATACTCTTACCATGGTAGTTAGCATATCTGACTTAAAAGAGACTATCTGGAGAATAACATACTGTATAAATTACAAGAAACCATCATTTTCCTGTGATCAATTCAAATGTTCATGTCATGATATGATGGGAAAAGCATTGTCAAACATATATTGTTGAGGGTCATTGTGCTAGCTAGAGTTACTGTCATTTATGACATCATACCAAGCATCATATAGTGAAATTCACTGTTATGGCTCAATCTTGTGAATCCCAGTTAGATTCAGGTAATGCACCGCTTTGTGCATCAATGTAGAGTTTGATATGTGCTAGGGTGTTTTTCACCATCTTGGTGGCATAGCTGCTTTTGAATAGAATGAGTGATTGGATGAATGCCAGATCTCTGAGAGCTGGACATTTTGCACAAAGTCAGAGCGCTTCATTCTCAGGATTTAGCACTGACAACTGCCCCAAGTCTGCCTATAAGGGGGTCCAGGTTTCTGACTTGTATAGCAAAACAGGTTTGGGGGAATGGCAGGGTGTGTATTCTTAGGTGGAATATTCTCAGCCAGTGAGGAAAGCAACAGACAATATTGGAATATTCATCATTATGATGTCTATGAATGGTCTGCCACAGGGCTCAACAAAATCTGGGCACCAGGTTATCATGGCAGCTGGGGTTTGTAGCCTGGCTTCTAGCTCCACTGTGGAAATGCAGCAGAGCAGCACCCTCTGGCGACCAAAAATAAAACTGCTGGCGCCTAGCTGGGAGCCAGTTTTGTCGAGCTCTGACCTGCCATTCTCACTATATTTGGTTGGCATGTCATACGGGATATTTAAAGATCTAAAATGACACTAATAAACCACCATACAAATTACACTTCCAAAGTATCACTATTTTCCAGTTCTGCATCTTTAGAGTTTTCAGTCTTCAGTGTATAAGCCAGTTTTTCTATTTCAGGTAGGTTAACATCTACTTCTGTGGGGCAAAGATACAGAAGCCACTCCTTCCACTCATTATTGAAAATAAATGATATTCAGAAATGTGGATTCTTTGCTTTGGCATTAGGAGATTGCCCTGTATCCAAGTAAATGATGAAATAAAGCCAAATTTCTAAATACTTTTCTTTTCCTTTTTTAGTGGCAATATCAATCTTTCCATTACAGCTACTTCCCCAAATTTTGATTTGGTGCTGTGGGGGGCAGTGGAGGTTTGTTTTCCTAGAGTTGTGCTATACAAGCATTCCAGCTGTGTGATGAGTCGTCCCTGAGTCTGCCTATTTCTGAGTTATCCCATGGCTGTTTAAGCCATCTCTGAACCAGAGACTGTGATGAGTCATCAGAGGTAGTTACCTACAAGTCTTTTAATAGGCCCTATGCCATTCAGCTAGGGTTCAGCCAGTCCCAAGGCGAGGACTCAGTGATCCTAAGGCAGATATATAGACTTCTAAGCTAAGTAGTCTCTTTTGTCTGCTGAGCAATCTCCAGTCATTACCTGGCCAGGAGCACTCCTGTTGCTGAGTAGTTCTGACATACTGCCTAGGCCCCTGTGCTTCTGCTGCAGCGTCAGCCTGCTCTTGGTCCATCTGGCCTTGCTTCTGCGCCAGTGTGTCTAGTCCCATGTGAGCCAGTATCTGCTCCTGCCTCATCCTGCAGTTCTGAGAGTTGGAGCAGACTGTCCTCTTTGTGCTCAGCCCCCCAGAACATCCACTCCTGAGATGTTGGAGTTAGTTCAGTCCCTTCAGAGCCAAGCTGCAATTAAAGAATACCTCTGTCCAGTCGCAGCAGCCTCAGTGCTTCCAGTGCAGCCAGCTGCAGTCTCCATAGGATGAGGCCCAAAGATCCTGTTGTCAGAGAGGCTTATCAGATTACTGACTGGTGATTCCTTAGACTGGGTCTCACTTTCCTAGAACAGGCAAGCATGTTCCATGGCCATTTTGACATGTTCATCTGTCCCTTTTCACTCCTATTAGAAGGGATGGAATTGCAATTGTATTGCTGAAGCCACTTTCAGTTTTTTAAACAAGGCCATTGGTCCATCTCCACGTATGCTGCTTGCTTTCAACGTCTGGTCACTGAAATAGAGTGGAACGAGGCAGCACAGTTCTATTATTTTAAATGATAACATAAATGTGTTGGCCCAGGTTGACCCCTGCCCTCCAGTGCTGAGCTCATAAACTGAATTATACTTATGGATTGACTGTTGATTGTCAGGTACATGTCCAGTCCCAGTCTAGGCCATTCCACAGGCAGCCTCAGAGCTGGAACCTGGGCAGATCAACATGATGAAAAGATACCACACAGAGTGACAGTGCAATATCAACAGTTGAACAGCCTTTGTACTGTGGTGGGTGAGGCCACTTTGCCACTGAATATACCATCAAATCCAGATGTCTGCAGATCTGGGAAATGACCATGTCTTGCTCCAGTAGAGGAATTGCAGCTGGATGTAATTATGGAATTTTGTTCTCCAAACAGATCCTTCTTCTGCCCGCATGCATTTTTAAAATTTGTATATAGTTGTCATCTCCACCTGCAAGTCTTTCTCTGTCTCTGCATCTCATCTATACTTGAGGTGAGCTTCACCTAGCTAACACTTGTGGATTCTGGAGTCTTTAGCACTTTTGTGGACACTGCATTCATTAAGGTTAACCAAGTTCTGGTACCAAAAAAGTTTGCCCCAGACCTAGTGGAGTCAGTTGATGATAGCATGTCCATTCAGATCCTGTCACCCATGACATTTCACTCCTGGTCAAAATATAAGACAAGCAAGAAACTGCAATTTAATTGTTTAACTCAACCCACTTCCCAACCATATTTGACACCCCTGGCTCTCAGTCCATGATCCAAATATCTCCTGGAAGTTGCAGGAGGTATGGCTTGAGTCTATCTACTCCCCAACAGGGGTGTCTAGCCAAGTCAGGTACCAAGAAAACAAACAATGGCATGGAGAAGGCCACTGTCTTCTGTATCCAGCAAATTCAAGGAGGTAATGTCTCACCAATCCTTGCAAAATACGTGTTTGATATAAGAAATGCTGATGTCTTGCCACTGTGTAAGTCTTACAGCTGTCCTTTCAACCTCCAGCCAGAGGCCAAAATTTCATTTGAGCCAATTTATCCCTAGTTGGAAGCAGAACACAGAGCTACAGTAGTGGTTTTCAACTTGTTCTTTGTGGACCCCAGGGGTCTGCAGACTTTGTCTAAGAGGTCAACAAAAGGGTGTCCTTACTATAGAATGGTAGTTTTCAACCTGTGGTTTGCAAACCCCTGTGGATCCATGGAGTATATCTAAGATTTCCAAAGAGATTCACACTTTCATTTGAAAAAATTTTTAGGGGTCCATAAATGAAAAAAGGTTGAAAACCACTGCCCTACAGGAATACCTCAATGATGAGAATCTGACAAAAATCTTTTTGTCTATTTATACCCTCTGCAGGGGCCCCAGTTCTGTATGCCTAAAAATAAAGGACAGTTCTTTGCATTTCTGTGTAGAATATTGAGCCCCAAGTCACATTACCATCAAGAATAAATACCCCTTCCTTTTGATCATTGAATTATTAGAAAGGGTCAGCTCTTAAAAAAGCCACCAAACAAAAAAACCTCCCTACAATCTATTCTGTATTTGAATGGGAGATGAGCGGAAGACAGCATTTCACATCCAATATGGCCATTTGGAATACCTCATCCTGCCGTTTGGTATTTCCAGCACTCCAGCCACATTGCAGCATTTTGTCACTAACATCTTGGGGATTTTGGACCAGTTTGTAGCTATCTACTTAGATATCCGCATCTCAGGAAACTAAGGCCTTTGTAACAGTCATGTCTGCCTAGTACTCAAGCATCTTTGAGGAAATAGCTTGTATGGGAAGCATGAAAAATGTGCATCTTATTGCGCTTTCATTTTGGGTTTTTAGGCTATATCACTTCCCCGAGTGGGATAAGTATGGATTCCTGAAAGGTATCTTCAATTGTGAACTGAGCAGTGATAAGAAATGTCTGCAATGTCCGGTGCTTCCTGGGGTTTGCCAACGGTTCAGCATTTCAGCAATGGGGTTTTCAAAGGTAATGACCCCAGTTATCTAACTGCTGCCAAAAGATACTGCCTTTGCATTTCCTGTGTCCAAACAAGCTGTTTTTGATAAGCTGAAAGAAATATTTTTATCAATACCCATCTTGGGTCTCCTAGAACTGACTAAACCCTTTACTGTCGAAGCAGACTCATCCAATTATGTGATCGGTGCAGTGCTGTCACAGTGACCATAGGTCCATGAGTGTTCTTCCTCCCTGCGTGTTCCGTTCCCAAAAGTTGATGCCTGTGAAACAAAATCACAAAGCCTGTGACAAGGAACTGCTGGTCATCAAAGCTGACTTTTGAGGCCTTGTGTCATCACTTGGAAGGCATATGTTGTCTTGAATCACAAGCTCAACACCAGATCTCTTGGTCACCTTTTCCCCTCTTGATTTGATTTCACCCTGACCTACTGCTCGTACCCAAAATGCTAAGCCCGTCACACTGTCTTGCAAGATCAAGTACCTAAACAAGGGGGTTGACTCTGGCAGAGCTTGTCATGGTCTTTAAGCCATGCCATCTTGTCAATGTACTAGCAAACAATGATTTACTATCTTTTCAAGTCTTTCCTGTTTTGTGATTGATTTGCAGTGCAATTACGGTCACCCAGTGCAGATCGGTTCCCGGACTTCTCAGTCAAGAATGGAATTCTCTTGTTCAAAGATCAGATCTGAGTCCCTGATGGTCAGCTACATCTGACCATACTCCAACTACATCATGACTCATTTCTGTCACAACTCTTCAGTCATTAGAAAATTTATTAAATTGGTCTCTCAATTTCTGGCAGCCACACCTACTTTGGTCTATAATGTCTTATAGTGTAAGAGTTGGTGTGCTTGACCAACCCCCTCCTCACCCCCACTCATGTTCCAAACCCCTTGATTGATGCTTTAGTTCCTTTGTCAACTCCGTCACAGCTATGGTTATTTCTATGGGTTTTATCATCAACCTTTTGAATTCCCATGGCTACACTGCCTTACTAATTATTGTCAACCTTCTCACAAAGCTGTCTTATTTCATATATTGCTGGAAAATTCCTAATACATAAGTAACAGTCCGCTATTGTTTAATTCTTCTAGCTTCATGATTAGATGTTTGTATGACTGAGGATTGCGGTTTGTTTGTAATTTTTTTGCGGGAATTGTTTTAGCTCTTGTATGCTAATTTGTGAGCCTCCTTTGCTTATCACCTGCAGTTTGACCGGCAGAGGAAGCAAGTGAACTAGATTTTGAAGCAGTGTGTTCATTGCTTTGCCAACTACCTCAGAATTATTGGGTGCAGTGTCTTCCCTTTACTGAGTTCATGTACAACAATTCTGACCACAGATCAATTTGCCCAAGTACTTTTTATGCTAGATATGGTTTCTGCACTCCTTTTCGTCTGTCCATATTGCCAGCTTCCCACATCCCTGTAGCCTCTAACCAGTGTAAACACCTGCACCACATCAGTTAAGAATTGAAAACTCACCTAGAATCCGCCTCTGACCTCCTTTGGCAGGATACCCCTCAGAGTGTGGTAGGCAGTAAGCTATGGCTTGATGCAATGCCTGAACGCAGCCTGGCCTTCAAGGAAGATGGACTATGGATATCTTGACCCATTCCAGGACATCCAGCTGATTAACCTTCACACTGCAGCCACCCAAAATGATCTAGGTGTACCTAGTGCTCTGTGTTTTCCTGCTGGTAAAAGTACATCAACTTCTTTCTCAGACAGATGCAGCCACCCCCACCCACCCCCACCCACCTTTATGGTTCAGGGGGAAGAATACCTGGTAAGGCAGATCTTGGACTCTAAAGTTCATCAAGGGAAGCTCTTAATATCTCATCAATTGGGAGAGCTTGATGTGAATCATTCTACCAGGTTTCAGTAATAAAATTAGATTGAATTTATATTGAGAAATGAGCAATTCCAATTCCTTGTTTTGTTACTCAGGATCCTAGCATTGGTGTGTGACGCACCGCACAACCATGTACACCCTTATGGTGTGATTGTGTGTTGTTTATTGCAAAATACGTCATTAAGATGTTTTTGGAATGCTCATGGCATACTGAGCACTATTGTTATAATAATGTCTGTTGCAATGGCATATGTATGGGTCGTGGCTTTGCTATGTAATATTCCCAGATGTTTCTCTTGTGGCTTGAGACAGACCTAGGCAAAAACACTAGGGTAGTTCACGCCTCACTAAGGCATGCATAAAACAAACCAGCTGTTCCAGGAACAATGGACTAGCATTGATAAGGGAATACTTGTTGACTCAAGCGGAAGAAGCCATATAAGGACATTGTTTGTCACCTGACCCACAGAAAGGGGGGCAAGACCCTAAAGGGAGGTGAAAGAACCTTATTATATCCACGAACCATTTCTTGTGGATGCATATTGAAAGAACCTGTTGAAAAGGGGAGAAATTTTGCAATCTCCATCTCTCTTCCACGTCCGTCTAGAAACAGCATCAAGCAACTAAAGCATTGATCACAGAGGGAGGGACTGGCTGGAGGTAGACCAGCCAGCCTGTGGTGAGCATCATCTAACTTTGTACGGTTGCTGAAAGTATTAAGCTTAGTTTAGCATGTGTTTTATTTTTTTGTGTATCTTAACTAGATCTGACCTGCTTTCCTCTGACTTTATAATCACTTAAAATCTTTCTGTACTTAATAAATTTGTTTATTTTACCTAAAACAGTCCATTTCGTTTAAAGTGTGTTAGACACTCCATTTAGAGGGACCAGACTGGCACATGTCAATTTCTTTCCTAAATTGACAAACTGATTGAGCTTGCATTGTAAAGTGGGCAGCACTGAGCATTGTAAGGTGGATGTTCTTAGGGTTGCATCTGGGACTGAGGGTGTTTGCAGGGGCCATTCTGTTGCATAATCCCGTAAATGGCTGGCCTAGAGCATTCACTCACTTATTTAGGAACAGCTTGTTTGCAGTAGGCTGTGCATGGGTTGACCCAGGGGTTTACACAGCAGAGGAAGTGTAAGACGTGCTCCAAGAGTGAGGAATTGGGGTGACACAGCAATACACCAGTTTAGATTTCAGGGAGAATGTCACATGATTTCTGTGTAGTTTTATTTTGTTTCATTTTGTTTAATCTCATGGGCTACTTTAACAGCAATGATAGGGTGCGGTGCTTGGGGGCCAGCTTGGGGCTCGGGGGGGGGGCAGTGCGGGGGTCTGGCCAGCCTGGCTCGGGGGCCGGTGTGATGTGGCTTGGGGCCCGGCCTGGGTACTCCCAACCACTACCCCGGCACCTTCTGAGGGTATGGGCAGCGGGGCTGGCAAAGGTTGCCAACCCCTGCTCTATTGATAACTGTGAATGAGGAGTATTATTTTTATTTTATAACTCGTTGTGCAATTTTTAAAGAGCACTTTTCTCCTATAACTTGAAATTACATAGTTTTGAGTTTGTTAAATGAATCATGGAGGCAGAGAGTTCAGATGTATTTTATTGATCCGACTTTTTGTAGTAGTGCCAATCCATAGGTGATAGTCAGACTCAGAGTTCTACCACTCTTACTTGGCTATCTTGAGATACCTGTTTTTCAGTACTGGATGAGCTCCCTGCTGCATATCAGTCCAGACATTATTTGGACTGTTTTGTGACTAGCCTATAAATATTTAAAGTTGACATGTCTAGGATCAAGCTTTTAGGTATGGTAGACAAATAATCCTTGTTCTTGTGTCTGAACAGTGTTGCCATTTTTACTCTTGGTGTTAAGTTTATGAATGTATTATGTATATGTTGTAACTTATAATTTAAAGTTTAAAAAAAAAGATGAAAATACTTTTTTTGACAGGTTAGCTGTCTGATCAAGAATGTGTCTGCTCAACTTTTTCTTACCTGTATCAAAGTAGGGTTACTTATGATTCCATAATTTGAAGCTCACTGACACCTTCTAACAACAATCACATGCCTTTGTATTTCCTCATTTCTCTGTATATACATCACTAACCTGATGGCCCTAAGAAATTTGTCCACCTCAAATGTATTCCACCAAGTTATACTTCCAGATTTGAACCCAGATACCACAAAATACCTGTTTGCTTTTCTACTGTGTATCACATTCTTTTGGGTAGATCTGGTCTAAAACAAAGTATGAAATATTTTTCAGTAAGAGCTCAGTCCACTCAATTTGTATCTTGCAGGTCTCCTCTACCTTGGTAGACTATGAATAAGGCCCTTCCGATCTCATGGCCATGAAATCTGGTGGCCAGCTGGGGACTCCTCTCTTTGCAGAACTCCAGCTGTTAGTCCCACCCAGGAATGGAGAGTGACAGAACTTGTTCCTCTGCAGAGGCTGTTCTGTGGGGTGGAATCTGATCCGACTTCAGGAAACTCTGTGGATCAAGCTGTCAGCCCCTTTGACTTATGCAGGGAAGCTGCTGGGAAAACTGGACATATAGTAACCCACTGCTCTACTGTTCCTGGCAGTACTGCGGGCCTTAGAGCTGGGCATCCAGCCAGCAACCCTCCCCGCTGACTGCCCAGCTCTGAAGGTAGCATCTCTATCAGAAGCAGGGCAGAAAGGTGACAATCTCATGATCCCTCTTTTGTGACCTCTACTCTCTGAGTGCCTCTTCGGTCAGGGTCCTGCTGGTTACAGTACCACGAATTTTCAGATTTTAAACATCTAAAACCATGAAATTGACTTGTTTTAAAATCCCCTGCCTGTAAAATTGACCAAATGGACTGTGAATTTGGCAGGGCCCTAAGTGTGATTAAAGAAATAGTGAAGTGATAACTGCACAAGACAAAGGAGCAAAAATGGGCAACTAAGAGGGAGGGAGATTTTTAGTTAGTTTAAAACTTTAAAAATGCCTGTGAAACTTCAGTGACTAGTGCAGCCCTCTCTGAAGGCTTTGTGAACGATTTAAGCAGTTGTTTTAATAGTCTCCCTTATCTCATCAAGATAAGCATTTCAGAACAAACAAGCTCTCTCTCTCATTTCAGGGTGGGGTCAAGTGTTCAGATAAATAGTGATCTTTGGTACAGGAGTGTGATGTTTGTCTGCATATGAACTCAGCAAACTGAACATTAACTTGATCCTCTGAGTTCATGTATTAGTGTGTGTAGGGGACAGCTTTCTGAAGAAATAATTAAGGGGTTGTCCATTTTGGATCTGGTTTTGACTAACGGATGAACTAGCTGCAAACATGAAAATGATTGGGAATCGGGGGCAAATGGGGCGATAGCCCCGCGGTTACACGGGCCTTGCGGCCCCCCCCCACGGTCACACTCTTCCCTGCTCCGTGGGCGGAGAGCACTAAGCCCGGCCTCTAGGCTAGCCCTTCCCGCCCCCAGGGCGGAGCAGGTGGCGGGGGTCCACCTCTGCAGTGGCTGCCTTGGGTCCCCGGCTGGGGCACTGGCCGCAGCAGCCTGGGGCACTGGCCGCAGCAGCCTGGAGTCCCGGCTGCGGCCGGCTCCCTCCACCGGTGGTCCCCGTTTCCGGGGTTCCCCACCAGTGGCCTCAGCCTCTCCACCTAGGCTGGCTCCCTGGGGGGGGGTGGAGCTGCCCGCTCTGCCCTCCAGCACGGGGGGGGGGGGAGGGCGGGGCCCCACCTAGGCCAGTTGGCCCTGGGCTCCTCTCCCCCCACAGGACAGTGCTGTTGGGAAGCTGGGTGAAAGTGATCATGATCTGATAAAATTCAAAATCCTATGTAAAGGAGGACATGAGAAAAGCAAAAATATTACAAGAAGATTTTTTAGAAGGGACAATCTTAAAGGAACGCACTTGAAGGGAGAAAAGAAGTAATTCACATTTGGTAAGTTATACAAGGAATTTTAATCCCATTGAATGCATTTGTTTGCAAAAGGTCAGATAGCCAGTTTAGAGAGTATAATATCATGGTCACATTTACAGTGGCCATCCAATCTTTTGCAAACAAATGCATTCAAGTGGATGAAAATTCCTTATACAACAACTCTTAGCAATGTGAATTTCTTGTTTTCTCCCTTTTAGTGTTCCTTTAAGATTGGCTCTTCTAAAACACTTGTTTTTATATTTTATTTTTGACTTTTTAGTCTTCAATCAAAAAGAAAAGTAGAACAAATCATGAGAAAAGACCTCTATTTGTATCATGCAACTTATCTCTTCTTCTGCGGTTACTTCAGCTAGACTAAGTTCTGCTCATTGTATCTAGGCAACTTACAAAGTCTGTTCACAGACATAGGGTCTATTAGTTTTGAGGAGGGGATCTTATCAATTTGCAGCTTGTCTAACAATCAGAATTTGCTCACTGCCACAAAAGCAGATTCAACTACATGCAGCCTCATGATCTTTGCGAAGCCAGCTTCATACCTTATTTGAATGTGTGCACTTCTCTTCTCAGCAGTTTCATTCTTTTTCCACATCCTATTACACACACCCAGGGTTCTGCTCACTAATGGTTGCTGAAGCTGCACTGACTTAATTACCAATTTGGAGTTTTTATATACGAGTTTTGACTGGGCTCCTACACTGTTGTGACCAGGCCCCCACCAGGAAGGAGAAGGAGGTTACTTCTGGCAGTAGGGAGGCTGCCGGACCCCTTAGTGGAGGCAGGGGACCTTTAATTCTTAACTAACTTTTCAGCCCCAGGTGGGATTTGAACCAGTGACCACCTAGGTGCCCAGGCACCTGCCCTAATCCCCACACCATAGGACTGAGTTCTACGCAGGGTTCACGCTGGGAGCAGGTTGACGCAGGTGCTACAGTCCCTTACACTTTCTCTTCTATACTTGCGGTAGGGGATAGATACGGACAAGATGGACCGAACGTAACATAAAGGTCATCTAATAAAACCGTTCTGGGCACACCCTGGGCCTCCCTCCAGAAGCCACCCCTGCACCACCTCATTGGAAGCCACTCCCCTGAACTCCACAGCTTCAGGCCTGACCCGGCTGTCACTAGCAGCACCAGCCCCAGCGGCTAGCCCTGGGCCTGATCTGGCGTGCCGTCCCCATCACTGGGCCCAAGACCCAGCCAGCTGCCTGCCACTGGCCCCAGGGAGCAGAGAGCCAATCCCCAGCACACCTGCCTGGGCCAAGTCCCTTTCCTCACCCACCCCCTTGCTGTACTCCTGAGCCTGCACCCCTGTCCTGCCCTCACCACCCCACAGCCCCGCTGCAGATACTGGCCCCACCCCCTTTCTTTTTCTTCCTCCACACCTCTTCCTCCCCTACTTCTGAACACCACTTGTCATTGAAACCGATGAACACTACTTGCCAATGAAACCTATAAATATGCCCTCTGCTGGAGAAAGGTGGGAAAGCACAAGGAATACAGACAGACAAGGTGGAGTGAAGTTAATATAAAGGTCGTCTAATAAAAACAAGGACACTGTACTTTAGAAAAGTGGATGTCAGCCAGCTCAGAGAAATAGTAGGCAAGGTGCAGCTGTGGTCTGCTTCCCAGCCCTGCAGCTCATCCTCCCTCCCTGAGCTGAGCCCATCCACAGCTTGCCCCCTGTGCTGAAATCTGCACTTTCATACCACCCTGTGGCTTGCCTCCCACAACTCCTTTACTACTCATTCATTATTAATTAGATAATTTCTTGTAGACGTTATAGTAGAACTAAGTCAACATGAAACGTTTCATATTGCAAAATGTGTACTCTTAGGTACTGTGGTTTTCGGTTTGCACAAACGTATGTATTTCCACTGATTTCAGCCTGTGAGCTATGCTGGTTTATATCAGTTACATTCTAGCTCTCTTAGTTTTTTGGTCTGTGGTATCATGCTCCTGAAATTTTTTTCAACTTCTGTGGAAATAAAACATGTACTCATGAGGAAAAGTGTACAAGATTGAAGTCAATTTTCTTTTCAATGTAGGTTCAAGTGCAAGTCCATCCTAAACTTTCTTCAGCTGAAGATGCTTTACAATATGTTGAGGAGCTAATTCTGCAGTTGTTGAACATGCTGTGCCAAGCCCAGCCGAGAAGCTCTCTGGACGTCGAGGTATAGAGCGTGTCTGATCAGTATTTTTCAGTTTAATTGGGATTGCTGTGGATGAAAGTATATTAAATTAGCACTTTAAAATGTCATGAGTAATACACATATGGTCAAATTACAAAGGATGAACATAAACAAATAACACAAATATGTAGGGAGAAAATTTGAAAGGCAGAGGCACAAAACAAGATTAAACTAGCTAGGGACATAAAAGGTAACAAGAAAACATTCTCTAAAAATATAGTAGAAGCAAGAGGAAGGCCAACCACGAGGTAGGCCATTACTCAATGAGGGGGAACAATAACAGAAAATGTGGAAATGGAAGAGATGCTAAATGGCATTTTTGTTTCAGTTTTCATCAAGAAGTCTAGCAGCAATTGGACATCTAAAAACATGAATGTTAGTAAAAATGGGACTAAATAGGAAAAAAACAAGTTAAAAATTACTTAGACAAGTTAGATGTCTGCCTGATGAAATACATTGTAGAATACTCAAGAAGCTGATGGAGGAGATAGCTGAACCATTAGCAATTATTTTTGAAAAGTCATGAAAAACAAGAGAGATTCCAGAGGACTGGAAAAAAGGCAAGTACCATGCTAGTCTATAAAAAGTAGAGCAAGGACAACCCAGGGAATTACAGATCACTCATCCTAACTTCAGTACCTGGAAAGATAATGAAGCAAATAATTAAGCAATCAATTTGCAAATTCCTACAAAACAGTAGGTTGATAAGTAACAGTCAGCATGGGTTTGATTATGTCAAACCAACCAAATAGTTTTCTTTGTCAGGGTAACAAACCTTTTGGATGAGGGGAAGCAGTAGATGTGATGTAGTAAGGCTTTTGATACTGTCTTACACGACCTCATAAACTAGTGAAATACAACCTACTGTAAGGTGTATGCATAGCTAATTGGAACAATACCAAACTGGAAAGGTCCAAAGGCGTAGTTGAAGAAAATCATTTATGCCTGCAACCCAACAATTACATCTTTGAGCACGACCCAGTACCTGAGGGTCTATGATCCAGTATTGGGTCCCGACCCGTGGTTTGAAAACCACTGGTCTAGAGACAATACTTAGTCCTGCCTTCCGTGCAGGGAACAGGACTCAAAGACTTCTTGAGGTCTCTTCAAGTCCTTCAATTCTTTGCAATGTTGTAGTAGCTGTGTTGGTCCTAGGATATTAGAGGAACATGGTGGGTAAGTTCCAAAGGGTAAGGTTATAGATTTTATTGGACCAACTTTTGTTGGTGAGAGAGTCAAGCTTTCTCACTTATAATATGCCAGTATTTTATTTTAACCTTTACTATGTAATGTGTGGCTCCATATCTTAGTTACCACACACTATTCAGACCCTGCTTTGAAGACCAAATTATTAATTTCTTTGTGGGATTTTCTGTGGCACTTTTCATTGTCCCATCTTAATGCTTCACAAATATTAATCAACTTAGCTTCACAACGCACCTTGGAGGTAAGGGCGTTGTTATTCCAATTGTACAAACGAGGAGATGAAGCAGAGAGTCATAAGTCTGAAGTGTCCCCTTTTTATAGCTGCCCATTTTGAGATGCCTGTGACCTGATCTTTCTGAGATTTCTAGACTGATTTCTAACATTTTATAGCACTGTTTGTTTAGAGCAAAGCTCGCATGGATTTCTGTTGCTGTTATGAATATTCAGCATTTATTCAGATCAGACCCAGAATCAATGTTCCCTCTAAGGTTTGGCGGCTTGTGTGCAAAATTTTCAAGCCGTGTGCAAAACTTTTTCAGAATAAAATTTTTGTGCAAACACACGACAGAAATTATAGGCATTAATTGAAGTTAAAGTGATTGTAAACAGAATTAATTAATTGTGTTTAATTAATTGAATTTGAATGAATTTTGAATTGAAATTTAATTTTTAGAAAGCTTTTTATTTAAAATTAATTTTTAAAAAGCTTTTTAAAAAGGAAGGAAGAAAAAGAAAAGAGAGAAGGAAGGAGGAGAAAAAGAAAAAAAGTAAGAGAAAGGAAGGAAGCAAAGAAAGAAAGAGAAGGAAAGAAGGAAAAGAAAGAAGGAAGAGAAAAGGAAGGAAGGAAGAGGAAGATGAGAAAGAAAGAAGGAAGAGAGAAGAAAGGAAGGACGGAAGAGGAAGACGAGAAAGAAAGAAGGAAGAGAAAGAAGAAAGGAAGGAAGAGGGAGACAAAGAGAGAGAAAAAAGAAGGAAGAGAAAGAAGGAAAGAAAAAGGAAGGCAGACAAGAGAAAGGAAGAAAAGAGAAGGTAGGAAAAGAAAGGCGGAGAGAAGGAAAGAAAGAAGGGAAGGAAGGAAAGAGAAAGGAAGGCGAAGAAGAGAAGGAAGGGAAGAGAAAGGAAGGTGAAGAAGAGAAGGAAGGCAAAGAAGAGAAAGAAGGGAAGAGAAAGGAAAGAAAGAAGCCGAGGCTGCTGGCGGCGGGCACCCAAACACGGTCCCGGGAGGCCGCCGGCAGGGCAGAGCAGACCCTGGCACCAGAGGCTGATGTTCGCCCCGTGCCGGGTGGCCGAGGCTGTCGGTGGAGCGGAGCCGACCCCGGCCCCGGGCCGGGAAGTCGAGGCGGCCAGCAGGTGGGAGCCTGGGAGCCTGTCCCGGCCGCAGCCACCCCGCTGCCCCGGCCACATGGGTCGGGCAGGCAGGCGTGCGCACATGCCCTGACCCTGAGCCTGCCTGATCCGCCCTGGGGACAGGGAGGGCCAGCCCAGAGGCTGGGCTCAGGTCGGGTCTGCTGCGGCAAAGCCGCAGCCCTAGGGATCTGGAGGGGGTAGTGGGGGCTGCCAGCCTGCGCGCGGGTCCCTCAGTGCTGCGTGGGCGTTGCGACGGCCGCTGTGCGGTCATGCACCCGCTCAGCTTAGAGGGAACACTGCCCAGAGTATGAGGAAAACTGTCAGTGGAAACTTGTAAAAAGTTTGGTTATGTAATTTGCATCACATCCTACAGAAACGGAATCTGGTTCTCCATGGTGGCAGTTTGCTGCCTCAATTAAGAGACCACCCTCTTTTTTCTGCAGTCCCTGCCTCATTCACTACCAGACTATCCAACTTCTGCTACGAGTGAGGCAGAGTTCCTATTGGCAGTCTAACTACACAACCCCAGTTATTCTGTGAGCACCATCCGTCTTGTGCATTGATGTGGCAGAAGTCCTGGGGGGGCCAGGAGGAATAGGGTGTGATGTAATTAAGCTGTCATAATATATATGCCATGTGGACTGAATTAGGGTTGCATAGGCAACCTTTAATTGTGATGTTTCTTAATTGTTTAATGCTTGACTTTGGAACCTTAATGTTCTTTGTGTAGTTTTTTGTATGCAATATATACTTAGCGAAAAATATAATGTATGTATCTGTATAGTTTCTGGTATAACTTTAGTTTCTATCTGTACATTAAAACACTAAGAATTGCTTTTAGTCTGTAAGTGCAAAATAGCTATTTAAACAAGTGTTCTTCTTGCTGAATACATTCAGATTATGCACTTAGCCCTTGGTGCTTGTTTTTTGTCTCCTAAGGATCGTGTTCAAAAAAGTTTTCCCCATCCTATTGATAAATGGGCAATAGCTGATGCCCAGTCTGCTATTGAAAAGAGGAAACGAAGAAATCCATTATCTCTCCCAGTAGAAAAAATCCATCCTTTGCTAAAGGTAAGTAACCAATTATGATTTGAATACTTTGCTACTTAAAATTAGGCAAACCTGCCTTGTACAGAACTACGTAATTTAAGGTTTTTAATTTTTTCATGGTTATTAGTAAATGTCATGGACAGATCACAAGCGCTAAATGCAAATTCACAGGAGCCAGGGCTTGGGTGAAAGGAATGGCAGCCGACCCCCATTGTAATGGTGGGAGGGGAGTCATTGCCCTGGCCACAGGTGGGAGCGGGGGGGCCCAGCCACCTCTGTGGGGGAAGCTGGTACGGGAGGGACACTGCGTAGCCCTGGCTTCAGCCACTAACAGCTGAAGCCGAAGATATCATGGAAGTGTGGTAAACCACCATGACCACCACCACTAACTAGTATTGTAATATTTCTATTTCAGTTAACAGTGTGCTTGTTAGACACATTTGGGGCTATGGGGATACTTCCCAGAAGTTCTTTAAGTGATTCCAGATGTGCATTCCCCTCTTGGTGTGCATGTGTGCTGTACACGCAGTTGATAGAATTTTTCCCTCAGTTGTACCAGTCTGGGCAGCTCAATCCTCTGGCACTAGTATAAAGATTGTAGCCAGCCCTGACCTCTCTCTTCCTTCCTACTACCTGTGACAATCACTGGAACAGCTCTTCCTGCTTTTCCAAGTATTCTCATGGGTCTGTGTTATCTTGTATTTTATTGTAAGTAATTTAGTTTTATTATGATGTAGTAGTTGGCTAGTTAAGATTTTACACCATCTCAGGGTTTCGGTTCATTCCCAATGCCAAGGAATGCCTCAGTCACCAGGCTTCGCGCCTGGTGTTTCCTGAAATAAGTGAGCAACTTGTACTCATGTTGCTTGAAGTGCCTTGGAGAAGATCTTATTGGGGAGCATTGCCAAATTTGCAGGTACTTTGTCTCTCAAAATCAAAGATAACAAAGCCAGGCTAAAGTTTCTACTATGGAGGCAGCCTTGAGACCTTCTAGCTGAGCGAAGTTGGTCAAAGTCAGCATTAAGTGCCCTCTCCACCTCTGCACTGATAATTGGTGCCACCTGGAATGGCACCTTCATGGTCAGTGGAAGGAGAGTCATATTTGGAATCAGAGGTGGAGTCCTACTTTTCCTGCCCTTGGAGCCTCTCTCATTACCCCTCCTTTGGACATTTCCACCCTTTCATGGATCCTTGGACAAAAATCTGACATCAGAAATCACAACATTCAAAAACCAATAGGGGAACACTTCAGTCTCTCTGCTCACTCCATTGACGACTTGTTAATAGCAGTGCTCAGACAAATGAATAACAATTCGCAGCTTCAAAGAGAAACTGCAGAATTGGAATTTATATGTAAATTCAACTTAGTTGCCTCAGGGTTAAACAGGGACTACGGATTTTATTCTCATTACAACAGGTGATTTGACCTCACCTTCCTCTATGCTGTTCCCCAGTGTTTGAATCCCAACACCTATCCTGATTTGCTGTTACAGCCTGACCTGATCCTGTGTCATACATTTCCCTGCATTCAATTTCCTCCCATTCTGTAAGTTCC
The DNA here is from genome assembly GCA_007922175.1 of Pelusios castaneus. NCBI lineage: Eukaryota > Metazoa > Chordata > Testudines > Pelomedusidae > Pelusios > Pelusios castaneus. The sequence goes on along the minus strand of ML685909.1, from coordinate 3,498,463 downwards.
CTGTCTTCAAAGCATCTGACAAAGTGGGATTTTCTCCCATGAAAACTCATGCGATAAATAAATTTGTTAGTCTTTAAAAGTGCCACAGGACTGACTCCATGTGTATCACAGGAGTATCATCGAGTGGTTGGCCAGGAGATCACTAGGGGCCTACATCTGTCCAGTGGCCTTTTTGGAATCTAGGGGGGCTTCCCTCCATTTCCAGATAATATTCCAGACACTGCTGTGGCTTTGGAAAGGCATGCTGCATTTGTCTACTGGGCAGCATGCATTCGAGACTCCAGAATTGAGCATGGTGCCAGACATCAATTGCTGGCTCAACAGGACCCTGCAGATCAAGAAAGGAAGCCAATGCTGAGTATCCACAGCTAGTTCTTCCTTCTCCCCAATGAAACAGACTCAGGAGGGGGCATGTCACCTCCCTCAGTTGACTGTAAGGCACACCAAGAATTGATAGAGAGTTGCCGCAAGTCTGGGCATGTAGGTGGAGGAAAGGAAGCCAAAGAATCCTCACATCTTCTGGTCGATATTTTTACTACTATAGATGGTTCCAGAGTGTTCCTACCTCTGTGAGGCCATTATGTGGCAGATTCCTGCTTCCCTTCTCCCCCCCTCCCCCCCCCCCCCCCCCCCCTCTGGACACACTTCAGAAAGGGACAAGTGCAAGTATTATGTATCTGCCCAAGGATATGAGTTCCTCTACTCCAATCCCTCTCCTGCATTCCTTTTAGTATCTGCTGCCTATGAGAGGGAAAGGCAGGGGCATCTAGGCACAACCCCAATATCAAAAGACTCAAAAATGTTAGACTTGTTTGGTAGGAAAGTTTATTCTACCATGGGGTTGCAGTTCAGGATTGCAAACCATGCCAGGCCCGTCCCGCTGTGCCTCGTCACCACCTTGCCCGGCCCCTCATGCCCTGCTTCTTCCGCTGTGAACTCCATCAGCCTCAAGCCTTGCCACCCCCGGCCCCATCAGTGGTCTCAGCCTCCTCCGCACCGTGCCTCCCTGACCTCCTTATCCTAAGGGGGCTAGAGTCACTCCCTGGCTAGGCCACTCCCATCTTTAGCCAGGTGCCTAAGTGTGCTCAGGGCAGGAGATCTGAAAAGGCCTGAGCCTGGCCACAACTCCCAGGCACCCTACAGGCCGGATTCCGGTCCCTGGTGGGCCAGATTCTGGCTTGCGGGCCATAGGTTGGACAAGCTTGCTTTACATTGTTAGGTAGAACTGTATTTCATGTTATAAATGCTTGCTTCAAAATCAGTGTGAACTATGCTGTGTTATGTTATACCACTGTTCTTTCTATTGTACAGATAAAGTCTTTCAGTATTACCAATACTTACGGTGGACAGCTGTTGACTGTTCAATGACTATTGCACCAAACATCTGATTTCATAGCTTTATTCTAAAATACATCAATTAGTTATTTGACTGGTTATATAATATATTTAATGATGCACTTTTTGTTTGTTTCTTTACTTTCAGGAAGTTCTAGGTTATAAAATTGACCACCAAGTATCTGTTTACATAGTAGCAGTATTAGAATACATTTCTGCAGATATCTTAAAGCTGGTTGGGAATTACGTGCGAAATATAAGACATTATGAAATTACAAAGCAGGACATTAAAGTGGCAATGTGCGCTGATAAGGTAGGTGGCATCATTCCTACTTGTCAAATGTATGGAAGAAAAATGTTTCAGTATGAAATTTTTTAACCAGATCTTGCCTAAAAATCTCCATGTTGAATATTAGTTCTTAATTCTAAAATGTATTGTGTATTACCAAATAGAATTTTGAAGTGGTTTAAGTAATAGGGCTAACACATGGGGACACTATCAGTTCTCTAGAAATGCTTTGTATGCAGGTTAGTAATTGGAATTGCATCTTTCTTTTGAAACCCTGCAGCAGTACATGAACTTCTGAAATTATTGCTATTTTGAGACTAACTGTGACTTGAAAATAGATCGTTCTTTGGTGTTGATGGTATAGTGTTTTATTTGTGGTCACTTTGTGCCATCTCTGCATTCCCCAGTGCTCCAGGAGTCTGTCTGTCTGACTGTAGTTGATGAGCAAGTTCATTTAGCCTGTCCTCAAGCTTTTGCTGAATACTAGCTGCATTGGACACACGGTTTTTCATTGTGCTGACCTCTCTTGCAGGACTGATACTCTTTTGGTATGTTGGAGGGTAAACAGTCTGTTTTTCCCTTAAAAAAACAAAACAAAACAAAACACCCCCCACAATTTGGTATCAGTCCTGCAACAGAGGTCAGAGCCTCTAGTTTTGTTGAAGTGTTTATCCTGTTATTGGCATCACTTTTGTGAATCAGCTCATTGGGGCTTTGATGTCCTCTTGGTCCAGTGAATGATCCTGTCTTGCTTCAACCTTGTATTGGCTGTTCCCTCTTCTCCCATCCATTTCTTCCTTAAAGGAAAGGAAAGTACCTTGTCAGACCATAGTGATCATTAAGACACTTAGTAGTTTGTCAGCTGTCTTCATCGCTATTGCTTGTAGATCATAGAAGCATAGAAGATTAGGGTTGAAAGGACCTCAGGAGGTCATCTAATCCATTCCCCTGCTCAAAACAGGACCAATCCCAACTAAATCATCCTAGCCAGGGCTTTGTCAAGATGCACCTTAAAAACTTCTAGGAATGGAGACTCCACCACCTCTCTAGGTAATCCATTTCAGTGCTTCACCACTCTGAGTGAAAATGTTTTTCCTAACATCTAACCTTAGATTTCCCTCACTGCAACTTGAGACCATTGCTCCTTGTTCTGTCATCTACCGCTGAGAATAGCGTAGCTCCATCCTCCCTGGAATCCTCTTTGAGGCTGTTTTAAAGGCCACTATCAAATCCCCCTTCATTCTTCTCTTCTGCAGACTCAACAAGTCTAGTTACCTCAGCCTCTCCCCCTACATCATGTGCTCCAATCCCCTAATCATTTGTGTTACCCTCCACTGGAGTCTCTTCAATTTGTACACATCCTGTCTGCAGTAAGGGAACCAAAACTGGACACAGTCCTTCAAATCTATCCTCATTAGTGACGAATAGAGGGGAATAATCACTGCCCTTGCTCTGCTGGATGTGCTTCTAGTAATGCAGCCCAATATGCTGTTATCCTTTTTGGCAATAAAGGCACGCTGTTGACTCATATTCCACTGTAGCCCCCATGTCCTTTTCTGCAGAACTGCTGCCTAGCCAGTGGGTCCCCAGTCTGTAGCAGTGCCTGGGATTCTTCCATCCTAAGTGTAGGACTTGTCCTTCTTGAACCTTTTTTTCCCCTCAATCCTCTAATTTGTCTAGGTCACTCTGTCCTATCCTTACCCTCCAGTGCATCTACCACGCCCCCCGACTTAGTGTCATCTGCAAACTTGCTGAGGGTGCAGTCTGCCCCATTTCCAGATCACTAATGAAAACGTTGAACAAAACTGGCCCCAGCACTGACTCCTGGGGCAAGCCACGTGTTATGGCTGTCAGCTAGATATGAAGCTAATTACTTACTACCGGTTGAGCCTGATGATCTAGCTGTCCTTCTCTCCATCTTATAGTCCATTCATCCAGCCCATATGTCTTTAACTTGCTGATAAGAATATTGTGGATGGCTGTATCAAGAGCATTGCTAAAGTCAAGGTATATCACATCCACTGCTTTCCCCATATCCACAGAAACACTTGTTTGTTTATGGAGATTAAGCAGAAGCGTGGTTACCAGCCATATAACAGTGGGAATCGTGCTGATTCCTTCCGCCTCCTTCAGCCATTGGTGGAACTAGAGAAATGCATTGGCCAAGAAACTGGTCTTTTGCAGGGTTTTCATTTGAGGCCCAAAACACTAAAGTCGGGTTTCTGAAGAGTGGCAGCAGCCCCCTCCCTGAACAGCAGAAACCTCCCACCCTGATCAATGATGTCAGTCTTGGTGTATTAGTCCAATATCCCTCAAGTTCCTTCACACTGCTAGGCTCCTGCCTCCCCATAATGTAATCCTTATCTTCTGTCCATACGAGTTTTAAATATGATCGTTCTCAGATAATGTAAGCTTTTTCCTTTTTTCTGCTTCCCTCTCCTGTTCCCACCACAAATAGAGGACAGACAAATTAACCAAATTGCATATCTACAAGCATTTGACCACATGGATCCCACTTGTGGGTGTGTGCGCCTCAAGTGCGTGAACCTGGCACCCCATTCCGCATGGCATTTATTGCATAGAGCAGCCCAAACTGCCAATCAGTTCTTGCTCATTGCCTGTGACAGAGAGTAAGGGCCACGGTATCCTCCTGCTTCCCTGTAGCTCTGAGCTAGAATGATGTATAGTTTTGTGTTTGGAATTGCTTTTTCTTAATTCAATTTCTTTTTTTATCAAGATCACCTGCAAAGCCTCCCATTAATAATATTCAGCTCCTGTCTTTTATAGCGACAACTTATTTCCCTTCTGTATCTAATTTTTGTGTTTGTTTGAAGAAACCACTAACTTTCTCCAATTTCACTTACACAGGTGTTGATGGATATGTTCCATCAAGATGTAGAAGATATAAGTGCACTAACTTTATCTGATGAGGAACCCTCCACCTCAGGGGAACAAACCTATTATGATCTAGTGAAGTCATTTATGGCAGAGGTTCGACAGTACATAAGGGAATTAAATCTCATTATAAAAGTGTTTAGAGAGCCTTTTGTCTCCAATTCCAAATTGTTTTCAGCTCATGTAAGTATCATATAGATGTTACAACTAGGTTTACATTAGTGTAAGTGAGCATTTTTGGGACCTAACTTTTGTCCACCATAACTTTCCTATAGTACAGGAAGAACTATTAGAAAGCCATCTGTATCTCAATACTTGTTGCTCCAGCCAGAACTGCTGATGAACAAACAAAAAACAGTACCAGATTTTCTTATTTTGATGTTGTCCATTACCTTGCGAAGGCAACTTTGAAAGAACAGACTGAGAAAAGTGGTGTTTGCATGCATACACAGTGGAAGGATTGAAATGCAGATAAGAAAGGAGAAACAAGAAAAGGGGAGAGGCAGCACAGGAACAAATTATAGCTTATCTTAAAATAAAAGATGAGGGATTCAGAAGATGTTTTCCTCCCTCCCAGTGCAGGAAACTAGAACCCAGAATATAGAATTGTAGAGCAAGATGGGCTGAGTGTCCCTGTATTATGCACTCTGTATTCTCCTTGCACTTCTTTGGCATCTTAGAAAGCCAGTTTAGTGCATTGGGAACTATTGTACGGCTTTCAGGGGCTTGAAGGACATTTCTCCCATACTATTTTTCAACCCATTTGTGGAGCTATTACATAAACTACAAAAACAGAAAGTACAAGATTGAAATTGAAACACCAGGACCCAGATTGTTTGAGCGCTCTAGTCTATCACTTCATCATGCCTATTTTTGCTTTGTAAAGCCCTACTACAGTGCCTTGAGGCTTAAGGTTAACCAAAAACAAACACAGGCAGTATTGTGGAGATGTTCAAGGACTGAGAGTTGGGAGACCTTGGTCACTTACTTTGCCACTGGGTCATGTGACATTCTGCAAGTAACTTAATCTCTGTGCCACTGTTTCCTTTAAATGTGGGGGGGGAGAATAAAAATAGTTCTTTGTAAAACACTTTGAGACTCTTATGAAAGATGCTGCATATCTGCAAAGATTTAAAATCGAGAACGATCGAAACATGCTTCAGATCATAAACGGACCATGTTTGAGGAACCAGCAGGGTATTCTTCCTCTTTTTTGGTGTTGCATAATTAAATAAAATTGCATGATTGGCTAAGTGCATTACTGAACAGGAGTTTAGGAAGTGTGCAGAGTTTGCTGTTTTTTTGAAACAGGAATTGCTCCCTGTTTTTGCAATATAGGCCAGTAGCCTGTCATGGTATGGCAACTGGAATTTCTGTTTTCCTCTCTCGGGGTGCGTCTACACTTGTAAATAAAGTCGACTTAAGCTTGCTTAAGTCGACCTAATTTACTCTGCGTCTACACTACACTTTCCTTAAGTCAATTTAAGCAAGCTGCTTAAGTCGCCTTAAGGCAAATTAAGTCGACTTTATAACACCTTCTTTTAAGTCGACTTTTGGCTTATGTCAACTTTCTAAAGTCAACTTAAGTCAGTGTACACCTGGAGTAGCCCTAAGTTGACTCTAAGTTCACTTAGGGGTCTTCAGGACTTCCCCACTGCCCTCCCTGCCAGGGCAGCTGGCACAGGGAGAGCTTGGCATGCCCACCTACAGGGCAGGGCAGAGCCCTGCCCACCCTGCCCCCTATGCCCTGCCAGGGTCTCTGTCCCCCTTTGCCCCATTGTACCTGGGTACAATGGGGCAAAGGCTGAGCCCCCTGGCACTTGGTAAGGGGTGCCCCTCCGCTGCCACTGTGGACCAGTCCAAGGTCCACCTAGCCCGTACAGGTCGACCTAGAGCATCCAGTGTGGATGCTCTAGGTCGACTTAGTAGGGTCCCCCCAAAGTCAACTTAAAATTTAAGTGTAGACATGCTAAGTCAACCTAAATTAACAAGTGTAGACATAGCCTCGGTGCCATGTGCTTTTTTAGGTACGTAAGATTTCTGAATGCTAGAGCTCTGTGTAATGAAAATGTCTTTCTGATTCAACTTTCTAAGTCCTTCCTCCACCCATTCTTTTTATAAAGGGTACTGAGCTGTTGGGTGAAATTCTGCCTTCACTGAAATCAGTGGAATTTCTGTCATTGACTTCAGTGGGGCCAGGATTTTACTTGTAACCTACAAAGTGGGGTATTTGCAGTAGATCCAAGCCGAAGAAAACTGGATTATGTAAGAGTAACAAAGCTGGAAAGTTGGGTCACCTCCTCGATATGTTCATCTTTCTTCCCTTGTAGGCTTTGACCAGTAGGTTCAGAACACAGACTGGGAAATTTCATGGTACTCTGATTGTGTGTAATACTGTGGGTGCTGCCTGTGACAGGCCGTTACTATTCGTAACTCAAATTGAAATGGAAAACCAAAAGGCAGCACTTGCTGGAAACACTAATGAGTTTGATTCTGTGAAAAAAATAGCATTATTTGCTAAATTCAGTGGAAAGGAATTAAGTTCTCTATTTCTTCTTCTGTTATTTTTCTCTCAAACTTGAGTCACAGTAATTAATTGCTTGGCTGTTACCTACAACATTTATAACTTTGTTTTAGCTGAGAAACTAATTGTTTATTCACTACTATAACTGAATAAGTAGCTTTCTTTGTGTACTGTATATTTTGTTTTATGGAGTTAGTTTCTTTTTTAACCATCATTGATATTTATTGTCTGATGGTTCCATTTCTTTCCTCAGGATGTGGAAAACATATTTAGTCGTATTTCAGATATTCATGAACTTAGCGTGAAGCTATTGGGCCACATTGAAGACACTGTAGAAATGACAGATGAAGGCAGTCCCCACCCCCTAGTAGGCAGTTGCTTTGAAGACCTAGCGGAAGTAAGAAATAGCATTTAAGTTTATTTTTGTAATATATATTTTACTTTTGGTATACACCTTCATGTCCTAGATAACTGGAGTTTTTTTTTTTTAAAAGAACAAACTTTTTTTGGTAGTTCAGTGCATCTTTGTTTCAACTGTGTTGACTATGTTGGCATGTGCCTCCTTCAATGATCACAAGGTAGATTTTCTCAAGGTTCACGCCGCTGTCCTACCCTTGATTCTGGGTTTGCAGTCCAGTTTGAGTCACAAAAAGGCTGTGGGACCAGTTTCCGTAGGGATGTCTTCCACTCATCATTCCAAAGTGAGTTTTGTTTTTTGGGGAGTGGTGGTTCCCCACTAAGTGATTGCCTGGTTGCCAGGTCTTTGGAATGTTTGTGAAGGACTTTCACCATTTGAGACTGCATGAACATCCGCCTCATGCCACCAAACATTATTGCCAGTGAGTGGTGATACCAGGAAAAGGTGTTACCAGAAATTAAATGAACCAGAGCTTTAAAAGTTAGAGTTGTCAAATTTGGCTTTCATGGACTGAAATTAACATGGGACTCTCTGAGACCTGTTTCTGCAAAGATTTGAACATGAGTGCAGCTTTACACACGGACAACTAACAGTGCATGACATTAAGCATAGACCTAAGTCTTTTCAGGGTTAAATCTTAAATCTGCATAAATGTGCTTATTAATAAAATGATATATAAAATGTTTCCTATGTAATATACTTTCTGTTTTTATTAATAGCAAGACGCTTTGATAGGAAACAATTTAAAATTTTACTTTACATTACTTCTTAGGAACTGGCTTTTGATCCATATGAATCATATGCTCAAGATATTTTGCGATCTGGTTTTCATGACCACTTTCTTAGTCAGTTATCAAAGCCTGGAGCAGCATTCTATTTACAGGTACAAGATATATATATATATATACATACACATGCATATTTAAATGTTAAGACTATACCATTGTGTTACCACAATGTATCTATTGTTTTACGATTAAGATCACTTTTGTTTCCAGTCAATAGGAGAAGGTTTCAAAGAAGCTGTTCAGTATGTTCTACCGAGGCTGCTTCTTGCCCCTGTTTATCACTGTCTTCACTATTTTGAACTTTTAAAGGTAAGGAAAAAATTGTATCGCTCATCTAAAATGTTTTGTTTCATATTAGCACTTGTCAATTTTAATTTTGACAGAGCTTTCTATATTTTCTTTTAATCAATTAACATACCTCACTGAGGTTTCATGGATAGAAATGGAGTGATGATATGTGCATTCTATGCCATTGTAGATTTATACATATGCAGTATCCCAGACCATACTTTTATCTATATTGTGCCGCAACTAACATCTGGGGGGTGGGGGGGGGGGTTGTATTTGGTAATATTGTAATGATATTGTTTTGATGTATTTAAAATGCATCCCTCATATGGAAGAGGGAATTCTATTTCCTGGTAACTAGTGACTTTGCTGATATTTTAAGAGTAATGTTATGTCTGGATGAACAGTATAAATCAGAGAGAGTAAATATTAGTGTTAATATGGCTGCATCTCTTAACTAGAAAACCTGAAAACAAAATATAGCTGGAGTTCTCTAAGGTTGATGAAATTTCGTAAAGTAATTGTAATTCTGGTTTCATTCTGGGTGAGAACTGGACTCCCATGAAATTCACTTTCAACCTTTTTTTTTTATTATTATTTTGAGTAGCTTCTGCACATTTCTGCACATGGGCTATAAGCATGATGCAGCTTGGGTCCTGGGATGAGTTAGTGCATCCAAGCTTCACTGTTGATGCATGCCAGGAGTGAGAGAATGTGCAGAGTTAATCTTGAAGAATTTAGATTACAGGTGAATAACCTCCATTAATGAAGTGTTTTCCCCAGGGTGTTTTGTGTGATGTGGTGAACTATCAGTGGTTTGATTGTAAAGATCTTATGCATTTAAAGTACTGTGACTCAACACTACAAAACAAATGAGCAAAGTCTTTTGAGTTAACAAATCAGACATCTTTGTTAAGTAATAGTCTTTAGTGAATAGAGTACTTTTGCTTTAAGATGGTTTCCCCAAAATTAAATTTTACTTTAGGGGGAATTTTTAAGAGAAATAAAATGACTGTCTCAGAAAAAAATCTGAGAGGTCATGGAGAAAGTCAGATGAGGAGAATGGAAAATATTCTTCCTGTCTCCCTATTGGCAGCACCATTTTCTGTTTTGGAAGCTCAATGTCAAAAGATTCAAATTTACTTGTAATTTTGGTTATACTTGAAAATATTCTAACTCAAATTTCCATGAGGGGAAGGGATAAGTCACAATATACAGTTTCTGTATTAAAACATAATACTGAATGAAGACAGCTTTTTGATATACTCTTAACTGTAAAGAATACTGATTTATCTGAAATACGAAAGATTATATTGCTACAAATTAGAGTCCAGGTTTACAATGGCTGCAGACAAATTAGTCCCAGCAATGAAAAGTCCAATTGTCATTAATAGTTTAACATGTTCATGTCTCCTTTTATCCATAGATGTTAAGTAGCTCAAGTGATATTTTACTTAATGAACAAAAATGTCTCATTTATTTTCCATAATTCTCATAGTCAGAGTATTTAAACAAATTGGTACTAGCAATGTCTTTATTCCATCCTTTATGGAACACATGTACTTTGGTTCTAAGCATCCATCTGCCAGTGTGACTTGTGTGTGATTTGAAGCTAGGTTTTAAAATTAATCTCTTGCAATTGTTGAACAAAAGATAAAAATACCACCGTGACGGTTATAGTTCAAAGCACTGGTGTACTACAATTATCATATCATTTTAAGAAAACTAAAGAGATCTTAAAATCTGATGGACAGTGTAGCAGGAATGTACAAATATCCTTTTTTTTTCTTTTCTTTCTTTAAAGGAAGATCTGTGCTTAAGTATTGGAGCAGGACTGACATATAATTGACTGATATGGAGAGCATGAGTAGTTGGGTTGTTGTTGTTGTTGTTGTTTTCTAAGGCAGTTTAATAACTACTCCTGGGGAAAGTCTGCACCTAAAAATTCTGCACACAGAATTTTAAAATTCCACATATTTTATTTGTCAAATTAACACTCTATAATCACACTAGTTTCAGTTATTTAGGTAATTTATTTCACAATACCTGTCAGCAACTATATCGGTAACAATACAGACGCAAAAATGATTCCCTCAGGAGTACAGAGTTAAAGAAACTCCTACAACAACCAGTTCTCATTTCTCTGCTTCCCCCCCCGAGCCCAGCCACAGGGCCAGACACCCACACCCTCCTCACTCCCTAGAGCCCTGAGATCCAGAGGGAAAAACAGCCTAGTGCCTGGTCCTTCGCTTGTATGGAGTTTCCTGCATGCTACCTCCTTCAGGGCATGCTGAGAAGTGCAGCTGCTAGGAGCTCACCCGCTCTATTTCTCAGGGCATTGTCTTCTATTTGCAAGTTGCAGAGCTGGGTTCTGCTGGGTTTGGCTGACCCTAGTGGCAGCCAGCAGCTCTGCAGCATGAATAGATCTGTAGACACAGGTACCGTCTCCGTCGGAGTAGATGGATAATACTTTTGTTTTGCTAGTTTTCTTTTTGTAAGAAAACTTTTAGGAAAACTCTTTTGAAAATTTCCTTTTGCTTAGAGGTAGGTCTTAAGCAATTTGCGAACCTTTCCTGCACAGAAAAATATAGTATGTGAAAGAGTGGGATGTGTGCATACTCTATCATGCATTCTAAGTCTTCAGTCACTTTAATTGATTTCAGTTTGGGTATCGGTACTGCAAGTGTTCAGATGCAGGGAGTGCAATATTGGACATTGCTTCTCTTGAAAAAAAGAAATCTTGCTAATCTCCACAAGTAATGTGTGAAAACTTAAGTTTTATGACCTCATGGGAATTGCTGTGTTTTCACAAATATCTATAGGTGTTGGAATTTCACATGGGCTTCTGCAATTGGTTGATTGTCCGGTATAGTCTCATTTCATAATAACTTCAGTTGATTTCTTCTAGCATCACTAAATATCAATGACAGACCCCATTCATCTCCTCTTAAAGCCTGATTTAACATCTACGTTTCATCTTAGTACAATTCTCCAGTCTTCGCAGAGTTGTAACTTAGTTTCTAGTTCCATGGGTGTTGGAAACATCTTTCTTAGTTCCAATGTATTTTTCCTGAGTCACTTGCACTGTCTTAAGTCATATTGAATTCTTCTGATGCAACAAGGGCGTCCAAGGTAAGAGTGTTTTGTTTTGTTTTTCCAGCATGAAATTATTAAATTTATTCATGCTGCTGGATATCTGCTGGCATACAACTATGGAATAATACCAGTTGCACTAATATATGCTGCTCCCTATATCTATATATAAAATACATACACATACACACACCCCGCTCACTATATATATGTATCTATATATAAAATACACACACAAACACATACTCTGCTCCCTATATCTATATCTAAAATAAACTCACAAACACACACCTCGAATTCTTTACAGAATTTTGTCTCATCATTTTGATGATCATGACATAATGAACATTTGTCCATAAGCTCTTGCATTCAGTACAACATATCATTAGTTTGTAAGGGGTCAGAAGCTGTGACAGTGTTTGTTGCATCTTTTAAAAAATTTAACAAGGCTTCATGCTGTCTGATTCTCACAATTTTTGTACAACATATTTCTTGACACTGGTGTCTGAAGTTTTACTTATGTCAGGTAATTTTTATAATTATCTTGCGGCTTTATGTACATTAATAGGGTCCTTATGTATAGTATACTGTTTCGAAATAAATCCTTAAATGACATTTACACACACACGTAAAATAAAAATATTTTAATACCAGTTGGAGGGGAGAAGGGGCTTCCATTTAATATCTATTAGCGACTGAACAGATGTAAAGATTTAAAATAACTGTACAACAGACACAGGATAAACTGTCAGGAAAGAGGGTTTTATAGTTGCTGTATTAAATCCACCCCTTTTGAGAGGCAGTGGCTAAGTCAATAGAAGAATTTGTATGTCAATGTAGGTGTGTCTACACCTAACCACGTTGCCCAAGGCACAAAATTTTTCGCGTCTCTGAGCAATGTCAGTCTTAGTCAAAATAATTTTTAGGTGTAGCCCAGGCCTAAGTCATTATAGGGGGACTGGGAGGTTATCTGGCACTTTTTCCTCTATAACAAACTCTCAATCTTTCAGTCCCCTCTCTATTGTTTGACATGGGGAAATGTTGTTAGGCCCGGAAAGTGCCTTTTCTTTGTCCCATGAAATACTGTTCAGCTGTTGCTGAGTTACAGCCTCTTAGACAATGCCTTCTTTTGCTTGCATTCCTCGGGAAAATGTTGGCAGCATGCTCATAGCTTACTCCGCGCTCATTCTGCTGCCACAACAGCAGATGTATTGAGAACTCCTAGGAGCTGTTAAATCTGCTTTAGAGGGGAGGGCAAAGAGCTGGGCTCCCCTCACCTGGACATGGCCCATGGCCTTGTTGTCCCATCCCCTCCCGTGGAGGCACCACATGGGGCAGGAATCAGGCTGGTCTCTGCCTTTCCTCCCTCCCACCCATAGACCCAGCAAACATTCTAGTGGCCCACCTCCTTGGCCCTTTTTTGAGGAGCAGCAGGAGCTCCCCCAATTCCTGAGGAATGGGTGCTAGACCTGGTGGGCCACCCATTCCACCACTTCCTGACAGAACTAAATTTGCACAGGCAACCCTAAGTCTAGTATTTCCTAGCTTACAAATTCTTGATTGGCAACCTACGTGTTCTTTTAACATAGCTTTTTTGTACATATGTAATAAGTATATTTAGCATACGATAGTTGAAATGTCTTCTGATCAGAATGGTTTCTCCTGTCACCCAAACTAAGCAGCGTGACAGGGATGTGTCTCTCTCTTCTGCATTTACAGAAAATGTGGCTCTACTAACATTTTAAATGGTCTGCCCAGTGAAGACATCTGGAAAGATATATTAAACAGCTTAGAAATAGGAGTAAACAAACTAGCTGGTCACACCCATTGCTTCTGTTTGCTGAGCTTGTTGCACACACCAGAGGCTCTTTGAATCCTTCCCCTACCCATCCACCCACCCCCTGCTTTCTGCAGCCCGCATCTCCTCTATGTCTGGGATTTTGTGGTCTCCTTTTCTATCATGCTAGATCCACCATTTCTCCTCCCTCCCACCCCGTGACAGAGATTCTGTGCGATCCCATTTCCCACACCATTCTTCTACTTTCTCTGTTTTTCTTTCTCTTTCAAGGTTGTCAGCATTTTTAAACTGTACTGGGAGGATGGGCAGAGCTAAGATGAGGCCTGTTTTAATATTGGAAGGTGATAATGGCTGCTATCATTTGGTTCTTGGATCTGTAGACAATTAAAGAGGTGGCTGAAGCTGGTACTTCTGCAAACCAGATGCCAAGAGGCTCTGTTTCTCTCCCATTTCCCCTTTTGGTTTTTCCAGTTTTCACCAAAATGATTAGGGTTCTGCCTTAGAACACTCCCTGAAATTTTGGAATTGATTGGACATGGCATTCAAAAGTTAACATGTTGTACATCCAAACACAGAATTGCAATCGAGTTGAGTGTAAGGCCTCACAAACTCGGCCAATAAAAATCGTATTCAGTGCTGAATTATATTGAAGACGCTAAGGTGAATTTTATTACAAATTGGAATAACGTAAGAAAATGGAAAGACAGTGTTTTAAATCAACCTTTACTGTGATGGAGTATTTTTGGGAAGAAAACGGACATCTCGAATCCCACATGTGGAATCAAATAGGTAAATATTTTGTGATGTTTCAAATATAGATATAGCAGTGCATGTTACCAACTTAGTTATTGAAAAATTGAAAAATAAAATGTTCATATATATTCTGCAGTGCTGCTCCAGCTGAAGAGGAAAAGACAGGATGACTCAGAGAAAGAGGAAAGGACTCACAAGAGCATGGGGGACCAAGGAGGAGAATTGGTGCAGGTTTCTGCATTTATCTTCCAGAAAGATAATGCAACTTCCATGGAAGAGACAACAGCATGTGTGGAAGGAATTGATGAATCTGAAGTTAGAAAGGAAAGTGTAAAGAAGATGGATTTTATTAGTTACAGTAGCCTCTTCGAAAGTGCAAGACACAGACAACATGCTTCAGTGTTGGAATCTTGAGCATACAGAATCCATGCAAAGAATCAGCTAATAGTTTTTTGAGTCTAATGAAGACTTTCCAATATTTTGTAAATGCTGGAAGCATCATCTTTATTGCCAATGTTGCCTGATATATTTGCAAACAATGCTAATGTCACCTGCTCCTTGTAGGGTTAGATTACATCTGTATATGTTCAAGTAATTATTTTTTAAGTTAAATATTTTGGTACCTGTTTGTGGATATTTAAACAGGAATTTTTGAATGTACCTTTTAGTTTAAGAAATTATAAATGTTCGATAAAATTGATTTTTATGCATCTAATACTGAGTTAACATTAAGAGATTTCTTTCTAATTTCTGATGATGGGGAAATCTTTCATTCTGAGGGAGTAGCAATTACAAAAATACGAGTCTCTAACCTATCTGGTATATGATAATGCAGGTCACAACCACTTTTTTTTTTTTTAATGGCTAGGTGAGTGGGCGGTATCTGGAAACTTTTTTGTTATATTGGACAACGATATGGAAATCTTTCAGAATTGATCACCAGCCAACATCAGCCTAAGGCTTGACGTACTTAAATCTGCATGAAATTTGTGCAGTGTTTAGAATATCAAGTCAGAAGCTGTTAAATGAACTGGCAAATGTTAGAGTAAAACTTAGGAGATATAGGATTTTTTTTAGTTTTATTTCTGTCATTGTTGCCACTTTTTAATTTTATTAAATGTGAATTTTGAGAGACCAAAAAAAGTCATCTTGTATCTGAGTTATTTGATTTACTAGGAAAAGCAAACTTCAGCGGCTCTTTTTCTCTTGCTTATACTAGAGCAACATGTATTACACTGGGCATCAGTTGTTTTTACCTAATTCAGTTATTCATTGACTCTTCTTGGGTTTGGTATGTATTGACATGTTCATACAAAGAAAGACCATGCGACACAATGAATATAATTTAATTTAAAGGTCTAGAATTAAGTGAGTCAATGTAGCCCATGAAAAATAAGCTCTATAAATCTCTTAATGTGTAGTTCATTTTTCTGCTTTTATAAGTAGCATGTTAACTTATGTTATGAAAATGAGAGCCTTGCCATCTGCATTGACCTATTAAACTCAGATGTGTATTTTTGCTGTCATGAATTTTTAATTAGTACAGAGCATTGAAAACAGGGTAGTGTTTTTTTTAAAAGTTCAGTGGTCTTGCTAAATGCTACATTATCAATGCTGTGAATGTGACATGCATCCTCTGTTAGCTATGCCTCCAGTTTTATCTAGTAATTGGCCACCTCCTAAGTCCAACAGCTGCTTTAGGCAGCTTGTGTTGATGGGGCCCAGGAACTGGAGAGCCTTTTGTGTCTTGGTGACAGGCTTACTCCCAGTAAATTAGTTTCTTGGTGCACAGAGAGTCTGCTCAGATTGGGGGGCCCTCAACATGCAGAGGAGGACTCCATGCGGTATTGGTCCTTCAAGGTCTTTAGATGTTCTGGGACACAGATGTCTTCTGTGTCTCCAGCAAACCAGGGATTTAGTGGCCACCACTTCTGTAAGGCACCAGTGTTTCTGAGCAGCACCCAGTGCACCTGATTCATCAATATGTCTCCCTGGCACAATTTGCTGCAGGTGCCCTGACCACTTTATGCATGGTGAGATATTAGCCTTGTGTCCAGGTCCATGGAACCTCCTTTGGATCTTCTTTATTGATCAGGCATGAGGAAGCACTGGTGTCTGAGCTGAGTGTTTTGAGAAGTGCTGTGCACAACTACCACTTCTGAGGGATCCCTTCTGCCCTAAATGCCTCTTTTGCTTCTTGTGGCTGGTCCCAGAATCATTGTCTCCTGTTAGGGCTCAAGACATCTGTGCATTCTAGAAAATCTTCAAAGCTGACAAAAGGAGTATGATCTGCACCACAGAAGTTAGTAGAAAAGACCGTCTCTAGGGGAAGACGTACGGCATGACGCAGAAATAAAGGGTCTGGTCTTTGAGAGCCTCACTGACACCAGTGTTGGTTGCTCTGACTCCCCCTTGTTTCCAGGCCAGTGTAGGGTTCAGGCTGCAGCTCCCCTGCTGAGGAAGGTGACCCTACTTCAAATGTGGACTCAAGCCAGCACATTGAAACACTTGAGCTGATCTTACAAAAGTCTTACACTCAACTCACTGGCATTTCTGTTGCATGTAACATGACAACTTTCCCGGGAATTCAGAAATGTGCTAGGCGTCAAAGGCCAGAACCCTACTGATGTGGAGAAAATTGGGGACACATGAAGTCCCTGCCAGCTCTTTACCACCATCTCAGCTTTAGGTGCGTCTGCAGTTGGTTGTAGAGTATAAGCTGGTTGATAGTACTCATGAATGTCTGCTACTGTAACAATACCTCCTCTCTGTTGGAAGGATGAGCAGAGAGGAGTTTAACAGGTCAATATCCTAGTGCTTTGTCTGGAAGGGAATTCAAAATACTGGGGATGAAATGGGAATACCTTTGATGTGGGGAAGAGAATGGGAAACCCATCAAGGGGGCCAGAAGAGCCCCTGCTGTGGTGGGATGGGGTTAATGGGGGGAAGAGGGAAATGGGGCATAGAGAGCTTTGCAGTGGGAGATTGGGGTACCTGGTGTAGGGAAAGTGGGAGTCACATGGTCCCTGGGGGATACTGCAGTGAGGGGTATGTGGAGAGTATGCAGAGCCCTGGTAGGTGGATATTGGGGGAACCTGGTATGAGGGAAAGTAAGCACAGAGTACCCCTGGCATCAGGGTAAAGTAGGGGGCACACCACCCTGCCATGGAGGGAAGTGAGGAAAACAGCATCTCAGTATCTGTGAGATGAGAGGTCACACAGAAGCCCTAGCACTGGCTATGTCTACACTTGTTAATTTAAGTTGACTTAGTTAAGTCGACTTAGTGTGTCTACACTTAAAAATAAAGTCAACTTAAAGGGGAACTTAAAAAGTCGACCTAGAGCATCCACACTGGACGCCTAGGTCGACTTCTAGGGGCTTAGGGGGACCTAGGGGAGGTCCACAGGGGCAGGGGGGCACCCGTTACCCAATGCCAGGGGGCTCAGCCTTTGCCCCATTGTACCTAGGTGCAAAGGGGGACAGGGACCCTGGCAGGGCATAGGGGCAGGGTGGGCAGGGCTGTGCCCTGCCCTGTGGGGGGGCATGCCAGGCTCCCCCTGTGCCCCCCTCCCCCCCCCCCCGGCAGGGCATTGGTGTAGCTCTGGGGTAGCCCTAAGTCGACTTAGGGCTACCACATGTCTACACTGGCTTAAGTCGACTCCTAAGCCTTAGGTCTAATAGAAAGGTGGTGTTATAAAGTCGACTTTATTTTGCTTAAGTCGACTTAAGCAAGCTGCTTAAGTCGACTTAAGGAAACTGTAGTATAGACGCAGGGTAAATTAAGTCGAGTTAAGCAAGCTTAAGTCAACTTAATTTACCAGTGTAGACGCAGCCAAAGTGAGGAAGGTGGAAATGGGGCAGACAGCTCTTGGAAGGGTGTACTGGTGGGACCCTGGTATAGAGTGAAAGGCAAATGGGCCTGTGCATAGCCCCCCTGTTGCCGGGAGCTTGGGGGAACCTGGTAGGGAAGAAGCATACACACAGAGCCTCTGTCAAGAAGGGCAGGGGGGGGAAGTGGGAATAGGGCTGCACACAAAGCTGCTGGTGTAGGGGAAGAGAATGGAGGAGCCCTTGTGTGGGATGAGGAGAGAAGAGAGGTGCCCAGCCACAGTTGCAGTTGGAGAGATTGGGAGGAGTTGCAGGGTCTCCCTGAAATAAAGTAGGAAGGGGCATAGAGAGCTTATGGGGGAATGAAGGGATGAAAGGATCGGTGATATGTGCAGTGGACTCAACTGCCAGAAGTGGTGACTTATGTGCCATGTGGGAATCATCCAGCCAGAAGAGGTACGGGACGGTGTTTCATGCTACAGAAAATACTGTTGATGTTAGTGTGGCACAAGAGATTTTTGGTGTTGGTTTCCCATCCATAATACAAAACAAGATTACATAAACTAAGCTGGTTGATGGTGGGACCTCTGAATGAACTGGTCCCTGGGTTGGTGAATGGGATGTAAGGTTTCCTCTACTGGGGTCACTGGATGTGAGTCTTTGTATTCAACAGAGAGTGCATAGCATATAAGAACATCAAGAAAAGCTTTTTTTCTGAACCTCTTACGTTCTCACTGCCTCCTAGTGTTTTATTATGTAGAATACATTGCATGGAAAGAATGGCCATTTCAAATAGACTCTCCAAACTAACCTTTTAGTAGATGGGATGCAACCGTTTGATTGAGGAGGGTCCCTTCAAGTTCCCACTTGCTCTAGGTTGCCTATCGCTTGTGCCTATGTGATGCCCTCTCTGATTTCCCACGGTCTTGTCTAAAGCAGGCTTAGGGGCTGCTGGCTGGATCCAAAGACACTGCTAAATCAGTTGAAAGTCTTGTTGACTTTAAAGGGCTTTGAGTCCAGTCCCAAATGGGCTTAGAACTGTGGTTTTCAGACTATGGGTCCGGACCCAGTACTGGGTTGCACCCCTTGCTGCAGCTGCTGCAAGACTGGCATGCAAAGATGTCATTGTTGGGTCGTGGGCATAAACGATTTTTTTTCAACTGGGTCCTGAGAAAAAAAGCTTGAAAACCACAGGCTTAGAATATTTTGCCCTTGTTGCCATCTCTTGGAGGAGTTGTAGTTCAGGCTGTAGCTAATCTTTGTTTCTCATACTTCATGAGTTGCTTAGCATTTGTATGTGTTACACCTGAAGGCCTTGTCTCAGGTTTTTCTTGTTGTGCCTGTTTTGGGTCATAATTCAGGCCGAATATATTTTTACCTGAATTTCTGGTGCATTCAGCCCGCTATAACTTTTGGTATTGGTTGACTGCACTAACCCTTGTAGTTGAATAGCCTCCCCTTACAGTGGTATTTCCTGTGTTTCCTCCTGGGTCAGACCCAGGGTTGTTTAGTGACCAGTATTGTACGCTTCAGAGGAAGGAATAAGAAACTATTATTATAAGAAACTGATCCTAATCCGTAATAGCTAGAGTGTGATTTAAACTGAAAGCATGAGCCTTGCTTCACAATTTTTTGTTACCATTAGCTATTATTATTCTTGATACTCTTGCTCTTCATACAAATGTCCAACCCGTCTCTGAAGATGGATCTTCTCTTATTGCTGTTACCATTTAGGATTGATTAATATCTCAAAGGTCTCATACTGACATTCACGAGGACATTAGATGTGCTATATTCTACGAGGACACTAGATGTGCTATATCCTGTTTGCCTTCAAGTCTGTTCTGCTCTGCAGTACTTATTTTAGAATGTGGATGAAATGAAGTACAGTCAGTCTCCAATTGCTGGAATGGTGTATAAATATTTTCTTGTATGTATCTTCATTGTTGAGCTGTGGTCAGGGTTCCCTTGGCAGGGTGCCTGTGAATACTACGTGTATGGATCCCTGTACTGTGTCTTATGGATGGGCTGCACCTTACTGCAACTGAGAACTTTTGATGTGCATGCAACTGAACCTGTTGTTGTATGGAAACTAATGATAGTGTCTGAGTTCTTGCCAGCTGGTTATTCGCTCAGACCATAGCCTGTTGGATCAGCAGACAGAGGTGCACCATGACTTAGACAGCTTGTGGAAAGAGGGTATGAACTCTTGGACCTGGCAAAGGATACAGATAGTTTACAAATAGACCATGATACCCTCACTATCCCAATCATGCTTAGCTAGACTTCCCCTGCACTCTGCAATCCTTTATATATATATATATATATATATATATATATATATATATATATATATACTTAGTTATTTCACTTACTCAATAGATGGCACTATACATCTGCAATGGAATTTTTAATGGCAGTTTGGATTTTTTTGTGGTATACGTCTATTGACATCCTGTTTTTCTCATGAGCCCATATGTTCCAAGGATGTAGGTTTCAAATTTGACAAAACCCTCCTGTATCCTCCCTCTTATCAATTTTCCCTGTACTGGCTGTATATTTTTTTTTTTTAATGATTTTTGGAAGAAAAAAAAAACAGATGAAGGCAGAAGCCTTTTTCTTTTGGCAGAGGGCTATAGGAAGGAGAGCTAAAAAGCATTGTGTACATTTATATAGGATCAGATTTTTGTAAAGTATTTCATTACCAAAATGACTTGAAGAATTAAATATTTTATTTGTCACTCCTACTGGTTTTACACAAAACTGCATAGGTTCATGGATCTGGTTTTATTTTCTCCAGCCTTCAACCTGAGTCATGAATTTATAGCAGTAGGCTGAATCAAAGTCCTGGATGACATTACATACATCTCTTAAGTAGGTGATGGAATTACTTCTCATTTGCTTAAAGATCAGAGTCAAAGTAAGTCAGTCTGCATTTTCCCATGTGCTTAAAAGCTGCCTCCAGCTTTTTTCATTGGAAAGAAAAGGCTGCAGCCTCTAAGACAAACATGGAAACTGACTGCTTCTGAAAAATAATCATCCAGACGTAACAGGAGGCTTAAGTCGACCTAAATTACTCCCTGTCTATACCAGACTTTCATTAAGTCAACTTAAGAAATTCCTTAATAAGAACCACCCATTAGGTCAACTTAAGCCTTAAGTCGACTCCTTAATAAGGTCAGCTTTAAGTCGACCTTATAAAGTCAACTTAACAAGTCGACTTAACTTGTTCTAGTGTAGACATAGCCAAATAGCTTATGGAGAGAAGTAGCTGCACCCAGGTTTCTCCTACAAAGTTGGATGCACTATATTTGATCCAGTTTGGAAGTGGAAGTGCATATCAAGGGGGATGCCAAGCATGGTCACACCACCTCCGCACTGATTCAGCTTGGGTTCATGTGGCACTGGTACCTGCCTGACACCAAAGGTGACAAATAAACCTTGCAACTTTGTGAAGCCACTAGTTGGTGGTATGCAAGAACTTAACCCCCCTCAAATTAGTTATGTATTGCTACTTAATTGACAACTGATTGACTGTCTTTATACACATAACCCCAGTCTAGGAATCGCTTCCATTGTTACCCTAGCCCCTGAGACAAATGCAGACTAAACCAGAAGAGCTGAAATGAAAATTGCAGTTCAGATCTAAGTCTAGCACCATTTTTTAAACCTGCCTTGTTTCATCCTGGCTTCCCCATTCACCACAGGGATCGAAGGACCTTAACCTGCATCTTAACCCACTCCCATCCTCTCCAACTCTATGGGCTCCATTCCGAAACTCTTGGCCATTCAGCCTTACTCTCTGAGCCACTTTAAGGTGGCCCTCAAAGGGACTTAACTGTCACAGCAAAATACCAAAGACGGACATCCTGGGTAGACTGCAAAAGACACCTTGATCATGTTAACTAACCCTTATTCAACAAAAACCAAAGGAGCTTGTAATAACAAACCCTACTGGTCCATCCCAGACTAGCCAAATAGACAAACCAAAACAAGGAAACTCATTATAAAAGAGGGCTTAAAAAACCCCAACCTCTCCTCCCATTATTCCTCCCAAAGACAAAGAGCCCACTCCTCCTTGTGCCTCTCTCTCAAAGAAGTGTGACCTCACCCGGCCTCATATTCCAGTCCTTCTCCCACAGAACCATGAACCAATCTACTCCCCAGAAAATCCATTTGTATGTACACCAGACAAATATATTCACATCTCTTAGAAAGACACGTCTCTGACCCACAAGAACATAAAACATCCAATCTGCCCCCCTCTCACGTGGGCTGTAAACCTAACAAAACTCATTTAGAAATAAAAGCTCATGCCAAGTTATGTCCCTCCCCAGTGAGTCCTTCCAGTCGGGAAGGCTACTCTCTTAAAAGGGGCTGTCTTCTCCCATGCTGCAGTGGTATGAGGGGTACTGGACAGACAGGAGGTAGAACAATAGCTTCTTCCCTAGTTCAGCTGAGTCCCCAAATGGGCAAGAGATCATCTCATAGTTGGTAATGCATCTAGTTAATGTAGATTACTCTGTGATTTAGGTAATAAGAAAAAACATGCAAACCACTATGTTAAACAGATTATTTGTGAAGCTTTTGTATATGCATATGCCGTCATTCTTTAACATTTGTAATAGTTAGCTTTCAATATTCACAGCAACTGGAAGAAAAGAGTGAGGATGAAGAGGACAAAGAATGTCTGAAGCAAGCGATAACAGCCCTGCTTAACCTTCAGAGCAGTATCGAAAGAATATGCTCCAAAAGTCTTGCAAAGAGAAGACTTAGGTAAACATGTTTCAATTTTTTCTGCTTTCAGCTCTTAGTGTTCTGCTATAAATCTATGGTTCCCAGTTTCCTCTCTCAGTAAACAATGAACAAAATAGTTTGTGACAAGCCTGCTTTTTCAGAGGAAGTGACATCAAAGCTAAGATAATTTGTTATTGTTTTAAAACCTTTCGTATTTATATGTGTCCTTGCACACAACTGGTCAAGACATCCTGAGAGCCCAGTGGTAAGCAGAAGGAAAGATAAATTGTATTTGTAGACTCTTTTTCAGCTGGATTTGTAAAATTATAATTATTAATGTGCGTTTTCTTATGGTTGAAAGTAGATACTTTTGTATTGAGGAACCATTTAAATGATCTGAACGGATTTTTGTGTGTATACCCACTCAAGAGCCACGCTCTCTAGTGTGAACCAGTAATTAATTGCAACGTTATGTACTACATTCAGATATGTTTGGTTATGATTAAAGTAAATAATATTCATGTAGTGCCAGTTTATAAAAATTCTGTTCAGTACATTAATTTAGGACTATTTTTTAATGTTTTTCTGATAAGTAATCTAATTATGTACTCTATGATGAAATTTTTAGGCTTAAATATAAATGCATAAAATAATTTAGCAGCTAATTAAGGAAGATATAATTAAGTGCATTCTTAATTATGGAGATAAATTGAGAATGTATGTTAGAGCATGTAAAATGTGCTTCAACAATTTGCCTTTTGCTGATGAGGCAGTTAGTTTTAAAACATTTAACATTGTGTAGTTGATAACATATAGATTACTTGTATCCAAACGAGGCACTTAGGAATTAGCAAGGACTTTCTCATTAGAATACTGTCTACATTAAATTAAGTCTGTTGTTAGCCTTGCACTTACCTTATCATTTGGAAGGAACAGATTAGTTTTATCCTCTTTGTACTAATGTGGCATTTCCTTTTTTTTATTATTCTCGTTCGCTGAAGTGAATCTGCATGTCGGTTCTATAGCCAACAAATGAAGGGGAAACAGCTAGCAATCAAGAAAATGAATGAGATCCAGAAAAACATTGACGGTTGGGAGGGTAAGGACATTGGACAGTGCTGCAATGAGTTCATAATGGAAGGAACTCTTACACGTGTTGGTGCAAAACATGAGAGACATATATTCCTTTTTGATGGACTGATGATTTGCTGTAAGTCCAATCATTGCCAGCCAAGACTTCCGGGTGCTAGCAATGCAGAGTATCGTCTGAAAGAAAAGTTTTTTATGCGAAAGGTACAAATCAACGATAAAGACGACACTAATGAGTACAAACATGCCTTCGAAATCATTTTGAAAGATGAAAACAGTGTGATTTTTGCTGCAAAGTCAGCTGAAGAGAAGAACAACTGGATGGCAGCACTGATCTCTTTACAGTACAGAAGCACTCTGGAAAGAATGTTAGATGTAACAATGCTACAAGAAGAGAAGGAGGAGCAGATGAGGTTTCCAAGTCCTGAGCTTTATAGATTTGCAGAACCAGACTCTGAAGAGAACATTGTATTTGAAGAAAACATGCAGCCCAAATCTGGAATCCCTATCATCAAGGCAGGAACCGTTGTCAAACTCATTGAAAGACTGACCTACCACATGTATGCAGGTGAGGAAGCCTTTAAGCTATTTTAGAACATTTGAAGCTGTTGATTTTTTTATTTTTTTTTTTTTACTAAATTCCTAACTTCTATGTACCAAAATTTATTGATTCAAAATGTGAAGCAAGATGCAGTTATGTTTGGGGGTTTTCCAGAGCTCCCTGTATGTGCAGGGTCTTGGTTAAGAATATAAGACCTCTAACTTTTGTGTCTAGACCAAGCCAGATAATAGCTTCAGAGCATCTCTGTGGAGGGCACTTCAGTTCCGTGACTGCAGTCACTCATATACCACTGTCATGGATGGAGAACTCATGAAAGTGGTTTTGTCTCTTCTGGCTCTCCTCCCATCCTGCCTTCGCTTTGCCCTTCCCCACCCCAGTGCATGTACAGAGCGGGTGTGGAACAGGGCCACACACACTTGGCCCACGCAAATCCTACCTTTTCTTCTTGCTCATCAGAACCACAGCTGTTCTCTTGTCATGTGTTCCCTCTGGCCTAATGCTGATCTAAAAAGCATACTAAACATTGGTACAGTAAAAAAAGGCTGTATTTATTTTTTTTTTATGAAAAGCATAAAATGAGTATAAAATCTCAACTAATCAACATGCTTGACAGTGCAAAAGACATTCTGAAATAAAATTGGTTGTGAGTTAGGGTGTGGATTCCAGAGAGGCAATCTTTCTGTCGCTCTACTACTGCAGAGATAAAAATATAAAATCTGGTCCATCAAACTCACTGGCACTATGTACGTGCATTAAGTTATTCTCTTGCATGGATGCCCAAAGGGCTAGGACTGTACACAACACTTCTTCCTGTATGTTCCAGGCTTCAAGAAATGACATCTGCTTGGACCTCATAAGCAGTGTTGGTACATGACGGGCCCCAGTTCAGAATTTGTGGGCTCAGTTCTCTGTATTAAAACTACAACCCTGAATTCAGTCTGTGCCCACACAGACTGCTAGTGTAATAAACACACAGCAAATAGGCAAGATGTAATATTAGTTTGGTAGTTACAGAGGAGCAGACTGTTGCAGATTTCTTGCCTGAAATTTAAGATTTCAGTATAAAGGCTTAATCAGATTATTAAAGGAACAAAGGTCCTATATTTGACTTTAGGGCTTTTTAATACAGATGGTTGTGCTAGGTGAAGATGTGTAATAGCAGTCAACCTTAATTATCTTGTTTCCTAATAATTTATGTGCTGTGTTTGCTGAAAGGTTAACCATGTTCTCCTGTTTACTGCTTTAAATGTGTAAATTGCATAAAGAAGGTACCTCTTCCCAAGACAGAATTGGTTTGTTCATTTTTTAACATACAAAATCTTATGTTTATTGGTCAAAACAGTATGCAGTACAACAACTCAATGCTGTATTTTTTCCTTTTAATGTAAAATCAATTTGACTTAGTATAACTGAATGCTTAATACTCCAGATTTGTTTTAGTAGTTTGCCAATTTAGACAAAAGGATAAGGATGCTCCCCCGCCTACATCAGGAAGTTATAACTTTCCATTTTTATAACGTGTTGCATTATTGAATAATACTTTGAAATTTTTAAAATATGTATTTATTTACTTTGAAGACGATGTTTTCTTGAATACAAGTTTGGGGGTTGGTGGAATTTTCTGTTCAGTTCTCTGATTTTTTTCTGTGTTGTAGATTTTTATAATCACAAGATTGAATTTAGATCCTATTGGAAAAACAGGCAACTGTAGGAGAGTTTTCCCAACTCATTTGGAGACTTTGGCTTTCATTAGGGATAGGCGAAGGCAGTTCTTTGACTTGGATAGGTTTATGCTCGCATTCAGTATCAAAGCTTTATCAGAGGGTGGGCTTGGATTCCATGGCAGGTCATCCAGTCCAGTCCCTGCCCGTGTGCAGTTTTTCTTTAGAATACATTTTCCAATGTTTTTGCCAGTCTAATTTGAAAATCCCAAGTAATTGGGCTTCCAACACTTCCCTAAAGATACTATTCCATACTCAGCCTAAAACATCTTGCTATGAGTGTTTTCCTCATAGTCAGCTGTAATTCTTTTCCTTTCTCAATTTCATTCCATTACAACTGTTGTAAATTGCTCTCCATCCTTGGAGCCCAAGCCTTCAGGGATCTGATACGCTGCACATTTTAAGATTAGACCCTCAATATTTATATCAGTTGAATATTGGCAGATGGCTTTCAGTTTTCCCCTCTCCCTCTTTTGCTATGTCTTAACCAAGTTATGTATATTTCACTTGTTAATCTCTATTGTAAATGGCTCTCTCCATACCCTCATTCACATTTATGCTCTTCTCTGGACACCTTTGCATTTATTAATATGCATTCTGTTAATATTCATTCTAACACGTGGTATGAAGAAATAAACACAGTGTTCCAGATGCTGTTGCAGCTGAGCTATTTTAAGCCTCTGTTCTCATTTGGTCATAACTTTTCAAACCTTTTTGCCTCGGGGGTCAAAATTTTCTTTGTTTGGTCTCTGTCTTGTGAAATTTTTTGGAAGTTGGAGCAAAGGCATTTCAGCAGTGCTTGAGAGCAGAAGCAAAAAGACTAAAGAACTGTTTTGTGATGTCGTTTTGGTAAGTTGAGTACTAGGACAAGTGTGGAAATGAGGGTATTATTTAGCAGGGCAACAGCCCCAAAAGTCAAAGTACTCTTTTGAGTGTGCTGGTGAACACTTGTTTTGATTTGGCTGAGTATTAGGCCTTTGAGACTCACCCTTTGCATATACACAACAATTTGATACAAGTTATTTATATATTTGGTAATGTTCCAAGTGTTGGTACGCGCCCTGTCTGTATGTTTTTGTTCAGTGAGCCATGAGCTTCTCTCCTGAGTTCTGTCTAACCCAAAAGGAACAATTTCTAGATTATTAATAGAATACAGGATCTAGTAAAAGAGATCTTCCTTCTAATGTATTCCCCATCGAAATGTTTCCTTAGTACTAAGGACAAGTTGGTAGCCAAGAAGAATCCTGATTTTAGGTCCACTTCTTCCACCAAGCACACTTAAAATTCCTGCACTTTACAGCCCTATTTAACAAAGCTTACAAGTGGCATAACTGAGGTACAGAGAGGTTTGTTCAGAGTTGTACAATTTTATGGAAGACCTGAGAGCTTCAGTCCCATTTGACAGGTTCAAAAATTGGGACAGAAAAATTGTCTAATTTGCCTAGGTTTCCCTGTGGGGTACTGTGATTGGCATTGCGTTATAATCTTAAAGACCTGAGTTTGGCCACTGGATCTAACACGTGCTGTGTGAAACGTGGTGAATTAGTAACCCTCTGTCACTCATTTTTAATACAGGATTATTCGTGTACACTCATCTTTGCAAAGGGTTTTGAAATCCAAGAATGAAAGAAGCACAGTATATGCTAAGCATTATTAGCCATGTTTTTCAGCTGAACAAAGGAACACAGAGGCTCAGTGACTTAATCAGGAAGCACTGTGGCAAAGGAAACCAGACCAATTCTGAGTGGACATATACTGTGCCTATACATGGGACTAATTTAGCTTTTCAGCAAATATACATGCTGCATTTTCGGAGATGCAAAGGGAGAGAGGCAATCCTCACAGTATCTCTGCCCTTGTTGTGCTTGAGGGCATGACTCTATTTGCTCACCTTACAAGACCTACTGAAGTGCCTAAGAAAAGGCATTCTGATGACATCTAGCCAAAGAATTCCAGATTGTGGAATTTGTTTTCCCACCATGCATAAAATTCTGCTGAGAACATTAAAAATTGTGTGTGCAATCTTAACTCTATCGCTTTGTGCATATGCATTACGGTAGTCTCTTACTGCACAATGACACCTTTTCTCAGATAGAGTATTTGCATGCAATATTTTGCTGCACAGAAAGCTCTTACCACTTCAACTTTAAGGCATAACTTCTTCAGCTGCGAGTGTTCTATTTTATTCACAGTGCCTAGGATCCCTAAACATGGTGCAGGGTGCTGTATAAACGCAGAACTGTAATTTGGTCCCTACCTCAAAGGACTTGCACTCTATATAGCGGGTTTTTTAGTGTGGTTACGCCTGCCACCATAAGGTGACATACACCCTTTGTCAGCGTATTGTAAGTAACGGCATAGTGTAGCTAAACTCAAGGGCTATGTCAACACTACAAAATATTAGGTCGATTTTGTTAAGTTGACTTAATAAGGTTGACTTTAATTCGACTTAAAGTGCAGTCCATGGACGTGGACTAAGTCCATTTTAAGTTGACCTAGCTGCCTTTAGGTTGACTTAACAAAGTGGACTTAAATGTCCACGCTGGGCTTAGGTTGACCTAAAGAAGGGTTAGGTCGACCTAAGCAGGCTTAAGTCAATCTATCCCGCGGTTCTTAGTAAGTCGACTTAAGCGTTCATTAAGTCGACTTAATTGAAAGCCTAGTGTGGATGCAGCTTAATTCAAGTCGACTTAAGTCTCCTTAATTTTCCAGTGTAGACATAGCCAAGATGAGTATTGCTTGTGGCAAAATCAAATATCAGATCTCAGGTTTTTTGTAAACAGGCCCGTAATGAATGATTGACAGATTTCATCTTTGGGGTGTACTTGCCTGCAATAAATGTTTCCACTGGCACCAGAGTGAAACTCTGCTAGAGTAGCTCCAATGGAGTAGTGTTCCCAGAGAGTCAGTCATTCACCAGTGGCCAGATTCAGTGAAATGACACAGCCTTTTCCATGGGGCCTGGTAAACCACTGCATCCTCCCTGAAATGGGACAGTTAGATAGATCTCTGCTTGGTGAAATTTCCCCTGCAAAACCCCCTTGCCACAGACCATTTAAGGTTAAGGGCTCCTACTTTTAAAAGTCCTGGCCTTTCATTATCTATAGGGCAGTGCTGTTCTATTTTTAAAGCTTTGATATGTTAGAAGTGTTTGTGCGTCAGCATAGTGTCCGTTTCCTTTCTTAAGGAATTCAAGGATGATTATTTATAAATCCTTGCAGAATAAGTTATTGTTCTTTTTTAGCTTTTAAAATGGCTGTATTGAAAGGAGAATTTTCACATGAGCGGACATCCTGACTAAGTGGGGTTGTCTGTATATTTTGCCTACAAATTGCTTAATTATATAATATACACTATTTTAAGTCACCAATTTTATTAGTAAGATAACACTTGTAATCAGAAACTGAAAGAAAAAAATGTTAGATTTGGTTTGATTTGCTGCGTTAACATCAAATAGAGCTATGCAGCTGTGGATCTAAACATTGATATCAAATTCTACTGTAAATAACAGTAACTGAGACTCAAAAGTACAATAGCCAGGAAATTTTCAAGTTATTCTACTCTTTGGTCTAAACAAAACATGTTCAGGGCTCACATTGTGTGTTTTAATAATGTATAATGAGAATCATTCTGTGGAAACATTACTACCTAGGGGTGAATAGTTGAATAGTTTTGTTCATTGTTTCTGAGTGAGGAGTCAAAAGTTAGGCTTCTGAATAGGGGGCCTGAGTTTCACAATTGCCAACTGCCTACAAGCTACCATTGTTTGGCATCCAAAAATTCAAGTACTCATGGACTCCATAGTTTTGGCACTCAGGTTCGAAATGATGTGCTTTTGTGCGTAAAAGTGCAGTTCAGCTCTAGGTAGAGTGGAATCCATTTTCATCTTTATTTGCATGACAAGGTTCATTCACCTTGAATGAAGTAATATCTTTATTTGGACCAACCTCAGTGGGTGAAAGAGACACGCTTTGGAGCTTACACAGAGCTCTTTTTCAGGTCTGGAAAAGGTAGCCCATTTGTCCGCTCTACAAGTTTAGGACAAAGCAGGGTTAGTGGCATGGGAGTGTTCTAGAGAGAGTTTGATGGTGGTTGCTGAAATTGTGATGGAATTTTATGAGGGAGTTGAATGAACACAGGAATAAGGCAACACCTCCATATCCCCTATGGGTGAACACTTTTCACAGAATGATCGCTGCATGTCGGATCTCTCCGTCCTCAAAGGGAACATGCAGAACACTTTCAAAAGATGATCCTTGGAACTTAAATCCATATCTCTGCTAAAGATCAAAAATCATGGACATAGAAACAATAGTATTTATGTCTCGTTACAACAATAATCTATATCCCACTAACCCTGCTTTGTCCTAGAATGGTAGAAGTGTTAATTGTCCACTTCACCCCAAATCACCTCTGTCAACATAGAATCATAGATTATTAGAACTGGAAAGGACATCAGGAGGTCATCTAGTCCAACCTCCTGTTCAAAGCAGAACCCACCTCAGCTAAATCAATCCCAAGGTCTAGGTTGGGTATTAGGGAAAAAAAATTGCAGGAGGATGGTGAAGCACTGGAATGGATTACCTGGAGAGGTGGTGGAATCTCCATCCTTGGAGGTTTTTAAGCTGTGGCTTGACAAAGCTCTGGCTGGGATGATTTAACACGTTGCTTCCTTATCTATTTCACCTTGTATTTAGGTGTGACACTCTGAATATATTTTTCTGAGCTCTGTGTGAGAATTAAAAAGGAAAAAAGATCATGAAAACATTCAAAGCTACATTTTTGTCTTATCTAAAGTAAGATAAAGACCCTAGTGTTTGAAGACATAAGCCTACCAATTTAGCAGATTCATAGATTTTTAAGGCCAGAGGGGACTATTGGGATCATTTTGTGTGACCTTCTCTGTGACATAGGCAATAGGACTTCCCTGTATTAATTTCTTCTTCACATTTAATAGCTGTGTTTGAACTAGAGCAGATCTTTTAGAACTAGAGCAGATCTTTTAGAAAAATATCCAGTCCTGATGCTTAAAAATTTCCTGTGATGGAGAATTCACCACATACGTTGGTAAGTTGCCCCAGTGATTAATTGCCCTCACTGCTAAAAAGTTGTGCCATATTTCTAGTCTGAAGTTGTGGGGCTTTAACTTCTAGCCACTGCATCTTGTTATACCTTTGTCTGCTAGGCTGAAGAGCACTCTTATCAAATTTCTGTTCCCAGGGTAGATAGTTCCAGTCTGTGATCAGTCACCCCCACCTTCTCTTTGGTAAATTAAATAGATTGAGCTCCTTCAGTATATCAGTATATAACGTTTCCCAGTCCTTTACTCATTTGCATGGCTCTTCTCTGCACTCTCTCTAATTTTTCGGACAGCAGAAGTGGAACCAGTATTCCAGTTCTAGTCACACCAGTGCTGGATTTAGGAAGAAACATCCCCCTATGAAAGAATTATTCCCTAATTGCCCACTGCAGAATTTCCTGCCTTTTCTCATAACGCCTGGCGCTGATCACTCTCAGAGATGGGGTCCTGGACTAGATGACTCACTCATAAAATGGAATATATTTATGTGGGTTTATAAAAATGTACTAAATACAATGTTGTAAGAACTTTTTCCAGTTAATTCTTTTAATAATTGAGGGAGAAAAACAAGTGCTTTTGTGAGTAATTTTAAAATGCAATTTAAATTGATTTTATTCATTCTGCCTCATAGTACCATGCCTGAAGTTCTAACTTGTCACAAAACTAACAAGAAAATGTGATGAATGTACTGTATAACAGGTTTCAATTAATAGTCAAGGTATTTTCAAGTACAATTAGATTTAAAGAGCACCATTCAATTTGAATCCTTGTAAAATACTAAACTTAGAGAATTTGTTAAAATTAAAGCAATGGAGTTTATTTTTTTGTGTGTCCTAGACCCAAATTTTGTTCGGACGTTTCTCACGACATATAGATCATTTTGCAAACCTCAAGAACTACTGAGTCTTCTGATAGAAAGGTATGTATCTTTTTTATATCTTCACTGAAGTGCTTGTTAAGAAATTGTTTCTATTTTAAAATGTAACTTTTAAAAAAAAAAAACTTTGATTTTGTCACTTAAAAAAGTTTTCAAATCCCAGTATTTTAGAAAATCCAAAAGGTTGATCCTCAGCTGGTGTAAATTGATGTAATTCCACTGAAGTCAATGGTGTTGCACTAAGCTGCACCAAATGAGGACCTTGCCCCAAATGTTTTGTCACTTTGCTGTCTGTATGGGCACATACTGTGACTGTGCTGCTGTCCTCTATTTTACGGTTTTCAGATAGTGTCATAAGTTACATTATTTCCAGGGCAGTAAGTGGTTGTGCTAAGCTACTAACAGGATTTAATGGAAACCCTCTAAACTTCTTGACTGGCGGTGAAGGAGCTTCTGCGTGTGTTTTTTAATGCGAACAGTAAATACAACAAATGACTTGTTCTCATTTGCATCATTTAAATGAATTTAAAGGGTTAGACTTTTTGTTTCTGTTTTCCTAGGTTTGAAATTCCAGAGCCTGAGCCAACAGAAGCTGATCGCATAGCTATGGAGAATGGAGACCAGCCTCTTAGTGCAGAGCTAAAACGATTTAGGAAGGAATATATACAGCCTGTACAGCTGCGGTGAGTAAAACTTCTTCGTAGAGTGTCTTTGAAGAGTCCCACTGTCGGAGACTCTTGTCATTCTTTATGAGGTGGCACTTGTGCCTGACTTGCATCCCAGTAGTAAGGAACCCTTGGCTTTAAGTTCTCAGCTGATAACCCATCCTTAGTTTTGTCGTTGCAGCTTACAGAAGAGAACCACCACGCTCCTTTCTTTACGTTAGGTATTATCATTGGATAATAAAAGAGAAAAAGTTGCTTTCTTGTAAACAGTGTTTTCTGAACGTATTGCCTCTGCAGATGCACTTTGATTCCCCCCACCCCCACCTCCTCTGTCCCCTAGAATCCTTCTGAATTCTCTCTGAGATACAGAAGAAGTGTGAGGACATGTTACGTACGGGTTCAGCCTTTATAACACCTTGGGTTCGAGAATGCCGTAATGCAAATTAGGCACTAGAGCTCCCTAACGGATTTCTATGAAATCCAAGCTTCTCTGGCTTGAGGCGTAGACCGAGGTTCCTGCAGCATGGGTCTGCAGAAATAATGCATTCAGAGAACACTCTAAGGCAGTGGTGCCCAAACGTTGTGCCTCCCCCCCAGTAAGGGAATCTTTCCGTGACCCCCTCCATTACTGCACAATTGGCTCAGCAGACGATCTTGGCCTGACAGCAGAGCTGTGGGTGGAACTGGGGATGGGAGAGGAGCTGGGACTAGAGGCAGAGCTAGCCTGTGGATGGAGAGGGCATGAGGTCATTGCTGTGGGCCAAGCAGAACTGTGGCCACAGTTGGGTTGGTACCAGAGTGGAACTGTTCTGGACCATGCCGTGCATCCCCTTATACATTTCTCGTGCCCTGCAGTTTGGGGACCACTGCTCCACGCCCAAGGCTACACTCCAAGCGTTAGCCAGCAGAGCCATGGTTAGCTGGGGAGGGGTGAAGTATAATTTGTGAGTTAGACAGGCAAAAAGCCCTTCATGTAAACTCAGAGTCCTGTGGCACTTTTCATGTAACTCAATTATACTGGCAAAACTGCAGTTCTGCCGCTGTAGCTTGACTCACTCAGGGAGCTATAATAAACTCTGCTGGCAGAAGCTGCATCCACTCTACAGGTGCGTGGCCAGGATAGTATATTGTTCCTGCTGTCCCAACAAGCTCTCCCAATGTAGATCTGACATAAGGCAGTGACTTTTTTTCTACTTGATGACGCTCTTCAGAGCTTTCAGGTGAACTTAACATAAAATGCACTGAAGGCAGGAACTGGCTATGAACATCCTTCTGTGAATATTTAATGTGAAATGAAGACTGTTTATTGCATTTGATTCCTTGATTCACCGTCCTGTACTGTCATCTAATTCTCATGGTAACACTAGAGATCTGAACTAAGCCTTGGTGCTAGGCACTGTCAGACAGACTGACAGTCTCTTCCCACAAAGACCTTACAATCTCTCCTTTAACATTGTAGAGTGTTAAATGTGTGCCGCCACTGGGTAGAACACCACTTCTATGACTTTGAGAGAGATGTAGATCTTTTGCACCGACTGGAAGAATTCATTGGGACAGTAAGAGGTATTTATGGTCACGATAGATGTCAGCATTTTAAAATATGTCCGGTTCTAGTTGTCTGTGCTATGTGGGCATGTTTCCTTGTGGTCAGTAGATAAAGGAAAATGAAACAATGAGTGTTTGTGTTGGTTTAAGTTACCCAGTGCATACTCTAAAACCTTTATTGAAAAAAACCACCTGTTATTTTCATTACCCAAAATATGGTGCCTATTCAGAAAATTATAATTCGTGTTGCTTGACTCTAATGGCAAAAATACGATTCTAGTTTTGTTGAAAATGAATTGCTGTAATTGAAAATTGCCAGTAACTAAGCGGTTAGTTTTTGAAGGGAGGTCAAAGTAGTCTTTGGTCACCTGTTTATTGGGTGAAGGCCCTTAAGCTGTAGTTAGCAGTAACTTGCACAAAAGCTTAGTGGAGGAAACGGTACACTCTAGAGCAGGAATTCTCAGGTTGTTTCACAGTGTGGACTACATCCTGAGAGGTTATCATATAGGCCACCTCCCCTCCAGTTTGTAATTGTGCAGAAAACCTCCCCATTCATTTGTAAGAATGAAAGGCTATGTCTACGCTAGAAAAAGTTAGGCCGACTTTGTTAAGTCAACTTAATAAGGTTGACTTTAAATCGACTTAAAGTCGACCTTATTAAGTCGACTTAACAAAGTGGTTACCCTGAACGTGGACTTAGTAAGTCGACCTAACTGCCCTTATGTCGACTTAATAAAGTTGACTTAAGGGTTAATCCAGGTCCACACTGTGCTTAAATTGACCTAAGGAGTCGACTTAAGGGTTAGGTCGACCTAACCGGCGGTTCTTACTAAGTCGACTTAAGCTTTCATTAAGTTGACTTAAGGAATTTCTTAAGTCAACTTCATGAAAGCCCAGTGTGGATGGGGAGTAATTTAGGTCGATTTAAGACTACTTAAGTCGACCTGAATTGCCATTGTAGACATACCCAAACGTTCTTGTGGCAGCTAGAGCAGTTGCATACAGGAAAAGGTTATATTAGAAAAGTATTTAACATATATTTCACAGTTAGAAACAGGAAAAAACAAGCACCATGTGACCAGTTAGCTCCCTGTGGACTGTCAGTAAATTCCGTAGCCTGGCCAATCTGGAAACCTTGGGGCATAGGACTGGGATGCAAGAGTTCTTCAGGCGACTGCAGCTGTCCATTCCACTTCAGATGTGTGCGCACCCAGCGCACTATTGTCAAGGGATTTTTCCCTTAGTGATGCTCTTTGGGGTAGGGCATGCAGCTTTTGCTACCTCATGCTGCTGTGCAATAGTATAAAGGGAAGAGCTGCACCAACTCCCCTTAGTTCCTTCCTACCACCAATGGCAGTAGTCAGAGTGCAAAGCTTGCTTTTGCAAGTGTTTTCTCCATTGCTGGGAATTTGTTGTTCTAGTGTATATAGATGATACTCGGCTAGTAGTTTTATGGTTCGTTTAGATACAGTTCTATTATTTAGTATTGTTCTTGGCATATATTTTGGTTTCCACTTGTCTGGATGCTGATACCCAGTACTGGGGCATCCCTTGGTCTCCAGGCTTCAAGCCTCGCATTGAATGCCAGAAGTTGATGCCTGTGTGTGACCTGGTCTCCAAGTGTCTGCGGTACCTCGGGGAGGCTGATGTCTGGGATAGGTGCCAAATCTGCAGGGACTATAAGCCTCAAACTAAAAAGGACAGGAAGGCAAGACTCCATTACTGCCTCATGGAGACAGCATTGTCTCTACCTTGTGAGCTTTTCTGGCCAGGGTGGGCACAGAGTGTCCTAACCTCCCTTAGGAGTGCACCTTTGAACAGTGTGGCATCTCAGCTCCCAATTCCTTCCCTGGTGCTAAGGAAGAAACATTGATAGGATGAGTTGAAGGATCCACCCTTTAAGAGACTAAGGTCCCAGCACTGCTAGCCAGGAAGCAGTCTGGGAAACAGGGCAGAGTGTCTTTGGTGAGGAGACAGACCCTGGTGCAAATACCACATATGGCAGGGTTGCTGATTCTGGTACAGGTGCCATTTAGACTGGCCACTGCCGGAGCAGCACCACTGTTAGTGGTGCTGACCCTTTCTCGGTGCCATCAATGCCAGGGGCAAAAGATACACAGTCTCCTGTTGCTGGTTCAGGAAACCTCTTGTCTCACACTGATGCACCCTCATTCTGACTTACGTGCAGGTAGAGCTTAGATGTCGGTACCACGGGCACCTTCGGACCATAGAATCATAGGACTGGAAGTGACCTCACACGGTCATCTAGTTTAGTCTCTACACATGTGGCAGAACCAAGCATTAGCTAGACCACCCCTGCCAGGTGTTTGTCTAACTCAACTGAAAGTCAACTTAGGGCTACTCTGCGTCCACACTGGCTAAGTCGACTTTCTGAAGTCGATTTAGCCAGAAAAGTCGACTTAAAACTAGGTTTAGTAAAGTTGACTTTAATTTTCCTTAAGTCGACTTAAGGAAAATGTAGTGTGGACACAGAATAAATTATGTCGACTTAAGCAAGCTTAAGTCAACTTAATTTGTAAGTGTAGACGCACCCATAGTGCTGTCAAGAGACAACCGTAGCATGCTTTCTTTGGGTCTTCTCTTGAGTCTCACCATCACTTCTCGGCACTGAGTGATACTGCTCCTCCCTGATCAGGTGACTCAGGTTTATCATCCAAACCATTACTCTTCTTTCACCCTTGGTGTGCAGCTGACATTCTGCTTTGGTTAGTGGGCACGGAATGTGGTTGGGAAGAAGTTGGGGCCCTGTACTTTCCCATTGGCCATTTCCCTCGCATTACCAGATCCTCTCTGCACCCTCCTTCCTTCAGATCCCCCACCAGTGGTTGGGATAGTTAACTGGCGGAGGCATGAGAGGTCACGCCCATTACCAGGTTGGATACTGAACAAGAACAAACTTCCCCTGTGGTTTCCCAGTGGAAGAGCTAAGGGAGGTGGCTCCACTTCAATCATTTTTAGGTTCTTCCTCAACTAATGAGGTGGCGGTGTCTGGTGTGTCCTCACCTCTCCAGGATGCTTACAGGACCTATTGAAGAAGGTTGTTCCCTCCCTGGAAGTACAGGTCAGTATAGTTCAGGAAACCTGCAGATTAGTAGGCATTTTGGGGTTATCAGGGCCTTTTTGAGTGACTGTCTTCATAAATGTGGCTATGCTGGAGCCCACAAAGGTGTTACGGCAAACACTGTCTCATTGCCATCTAAAGCCAGTAGTATTGGGAAAAGGTCTTAAACTCTCTGAACTGGTGGTGTACCCAGCCAGTGTATGTATGAGAGTTCCTTTTGTTCCTCAACAATCAACACTGATGCCAGTTACAGAGGTGACTTCTCTAGGTTGGAAATCCACCGAAAAGTGTATGGACTCAGGGTCTTTGGTCTGGCCAAGTGTTAGCTCTACACATTAATATGAAGGTATTTAGAGCCCAACACTTAGCTTGTCACACTTTCCTTCCCCATATAAAAGGAAGAAGTTTATTAGTTCTTGTGGACAATGCAGCAGCTGTGTTCTGTGTGAAGGAGATTGAGTCTCCTGGGCTATGAGACAATACAGCTTTGGGAGTTTTTTATCACCCCAAAACCTCATACCTTTTGAGTGTTCAGAAGGCAGATTGCTTGAGCAAGTCTTTCACCAGTCACCGTGAGTAACATCTCCACCCAGAGTAAGTAATTTTTTCAAGTGTGGCCGTTCCAGGGTAGACCTGTTTGCAACTCATCACAACTGAGCTACAGTTACCTCCTTCATTCTAACCAGTGATTTCATCTTATGGCCTGGATGCCCCATGACAAGTGCCTCAGGAGGTCTGTCCAACAAATATACAAAACCTCCTTTTGAAACTTTTTAGTAGGTACACTTACCTTTGAAGTGGAAGCAGTTCTTCTTGTGGTCTCAGCAGAAAGTTGTTTCTTCACTCTGGACTTCTATACAGCATTTTCTAGACTGCTCGTTAAGCTGAAACATCAAGGTCTTTCCATCAATTCCATCAGAGTTTACCTAGCAGCTATCTACACTCTCCATCTTCCAATTGCAGATTGCTCTGTATTCTCCAGTCCAGCGTCACTCCAGTTCTTGAAGGGTTTGAGCTGTTTATTTCCCCCCAAGTGAAGTCCCTCCTTGGGACTTAAATCTGGTGTTATCAAGGTTGATGAGTTCATACTTTGGTCTGATGACTAGCTGTTTGATACTTCATCTTTTAATGAAGGGAACTTTTTGATGTTAGTTGTCTCTCCAGGGAGAGTAGAAAAACGGTAAATCTTGGTGTCTGAGCCACCTTAAACAGTCTTTTGCAAAGACAAAGTGTGCTTCTGCCCACATCCAAAATTTCTGACTAAAGTAGTCTCACACTTCCATATCAATCAACCAATATACTTACCGACTTTCTTTCATAATCCACATTCTCATAAGGACCGGGAAAGATTCCATTCATTGGCTGTCAGGAGAATATTAGCTTTCTCCTTGGGATGGACTAAATTGTTTCGATTGTCTTTGCAGCTGTTTATTGCAGTTGCAGACAGTCTGAGTCTTACAATCTCATTTCAAAGAATATCTTTTTCAGATTTCCTACTACATACATATGTGCTTTATACGATGCGACTCTGCCATGCAGGGTACCGGCACATTCAACATCGCATTCGCAAGCAGCTTCTGAAGTTTTCTAGCTCAAGTGCCTGTACAGAACTTTAGTAGAGCAACAACTTGGTCATCAGTTCATACTGTTGCATCTCATTATGCCATCTCTTCAAAGTTTAGAGATGCCACCAGGTTCGGACGTGTGTCTTTTAATCATTGTTTAGGTTGTAATGCTTGTGAGTAACCTGACTTAGAATGGCCATGTGCAATCACTCGAAGAAATCCATGGTTGCTAGCCAGTTCTGTTAGTGTTGTTAAAGATGTGCTGCCCAGGTCCATTTCACAACCCACCCTCCTTATTGGAGTCTGTCCAATGAAATGGGTCTGAGGGAGGTTGAGAGTGGCTCTCCCCATTATGACATCAATCAGCAGCATGAGACAGAAGAGGGTGCATATGCTGCCCCAGCAGGTACCACTCAGGGAAAGATCTTTACTACTAGCACCCTGGCCATGCACACACCTGAAGTGCAATGGACATGATCAACACATCTCAAGAAACAGCAGTTGCAGAACAGGTTAGTAACTCTTTTTTTCTGGGGTCCAGTTTTCTCTTCAGTTTCGTGAATGAAACTTCCATTAATTCAGTCGGAATTATGTACATGCTACTGCCAGGGTCACTGAACTGCTGGTACTGTTTTTAGGTTTGCCACTGTGTGGCTTTGTGTGAGTGTGTGTGTTTGTCTGTAAATTCAGGAGAATGTTTACTTCTCTGAGTATTGTAGCATAATGTTTGCAAAGGGGAGATTTATAAAATGACATTGGCCTTTTTAGAGAAACAGAATTCAGAGGGTTAAATAAGTGTTAATGATGTCTCTCCATTCCCCAGGTAAAGCTATGAAGAAATGGGTTGAATCAATCACCAAGATAATCTACCGAAAAAAGCAGGCACAAGCCATTGGGCCAAGCCACAATATTACTTTTGAAAGTTTGCCTCCTGCAATTGAGTGGCACATAAGCAAGCCAGGACAACCAGAAAGTTTTGACTTGCTTACTTTACACCCAATAGAAATTGCTCGACAGCTCACTTTACTCGAGTCAGATCTTTACAGGTATTTTTCCTCCATTGAAAACTGAACGTACTATATCATGTTATCACACACACTCCAAAATTGCCTCTGCAGACCCTCTGTACAGCTCCCCATTATTGGCATAGTACCTTGACGAAAGTGTTCTGGTAGGTCATTAGTTACGCGGCAAAAGTGTTTAAAGATACACCACAAAGTGAAAATATTTGTTTATATCACTGATGGGCAATGACTGCCTAGGAAGGAGTACTGTGGAAAGGGATCTGGGTGTCAGAGTGGACCACAAGCAAAATATGAGTCAACAGTGTAACACTGTTGCAAAAAAAGCAAACACTATTCTGGGATGTATTAACAAGAGTATTGTAAGTAAGATAGAAGAAGTTATTTTTCCGTTCCTCTCCACCCTGATTAAGCCTCAACGGTAGTATTGTGTCCAGTTTTGGGCGCCTCATTTCAGGAAAGAGGTGGAGAAATTGGAGAAAGTCCAGAGAAGAGCAACATGACTGATTAAAGGCCTGGAACACTTGAGTTGTGAGGGAAGATTTAAAGAGCTGGGTTTGTTTAGTCTGGAAAATAGGAGACCGAGAGGGGACATGATAACAGTTTTCAAGTACGTAAAAGGCTGTGATGAGGAGGAGGGGAAAAAATTGTTCTCCTTAACAGCCGATGATAGGACAAGAAGCAATGGGCTAAAATTACAGCAAGGGGGGGTTGGGTTGGATATTAGGGAAAAATTCCAATTGACAGGGTGATTAACCATTGGAATAAGTTGCATAGGCAGGTTGTGTTATCTCCATCATTGGAAGTTTTTAAGAGCAGGTCAGACAAACACCTGTCAGGGATGGTTTAAGAGGTACTTGGTCCTGCCATGAGTGCAGGGGGCTGGACTCGAGGTCCTCTGATGGGCCCTTCCAATTCTATGACATCAAGGTATCAAAGCACCTGTAATTAATGCCTACTATTAATTTCACTATAGTAGAGGAGAATACCGTCTGATATTTTCTGATATTTCCACAGTGGGCAGACCTTTGAGAAACGTGAGGATCAGTTAAATCTTTTCTCTTCATATCCTAGTCTGTGAAGCAAATTATGAACCATAGAGAATCCAACAGGAGGTTTGTGAGAAGAGTGTGATTAAGCAACTCTTTGGCTTCAGAAACTCACATCTCCTTGCAGTGAATGAGGTTTAGAGGTTACATTTAATTTAGATTGCTATTAATGTGTTTGTTTAAACATTTCTTAAGTGTTAGCACACTGCAATGAGCAAAGAGAAACATAAGGGTACCAATCATTTTATTAAAGCAAACAAGGAGTTCTGTAGCACTTTTATATCGTTTTATTCATTCTGAGATAGAGATAGTCATCTATCAGCTATGTTGGGGTTTTTTTTCCAAGCAGTGGTCCTTCACTATATTAAAATTCACTAATTAAGGCGGGGTTGGAATAATGGTAATCTTTTTAAAAAAGTTTTATATGATTGTGCTTTATTTTATTTTATCATTTCTTTTAGAGCTGTACAGCCATCTGAACTCGTTGGAAGTGTGTGGACGAAGGAAGATAAAGAAATTAATTCTCCCAACCTTCTCAAAATGATAAGGCACACCACTAATCTCACTTTGTGGTTTGAAAAGTAAGGGGGGTTTTTTGTTTGGTTGGTTTTATTTGTTAAATCTCTACTTCTGGATCATGAATGGATCTATGTAGTTCACTCAGAGGATTTGTGAGAGATAACCTTAGGAGAAATTTTGCCTTGGGAAATCCTCTCCACAGGCAACGGCTTTGACAACAGTTACTTGTGTCTTGGCTCGAATCGATTTTAATTGTTTTATATTCGACAGAAAATAGCAGTGTTTATTTTTAAGCACAGGTTTTGATTTTTATTGATTTTTAAATGGACACAGTTGCCCAAAATTATGGGTTTTAAGCAATTTTTTTCAATTTTTAATCTATTTAAATTTTCACAGTTGTGGACAATTATGCAGGGACCACAAGGGAGGGAGCAGAGATAATTATTTAATGATAAGTGCTGTTGGGATTCAGAAAGTTAAAGCTTTATAACTGTTAAAACACAATTTGTCAACATCACATGTCAAAATACACAAAGTTAATATCCTTGAATCAGACTCTTTAAGTTCTCATGAACATTTTTCTTAATTTTGCCTGCCTGTAAACTTTGATTATTGATGGAAATGTTTTTGCATTGATTCGTGTATATACCGTAAGATCACTGTTTATCAACTTTTGCTGATAA
Source organism: Pelusios castaneus (assembly GCA_007922175.1). Lineage (NCBI taxonomy): Eukaryota > Metazoa > Chordata > Testudines > Pelomedusidae > Pelusios > Pelusios castaneus. Next base: position 3,456,257 of record ML685909.1, on the reverse strand, counting down.
AATTCGAATCCTTCAAAGCTTGTTTCTAACATTCCCAGGTTTTTAACCTAAGAAATGGGGCCTAACTTGTTCTAAATGTTTCTAAATCTCCCCCCAGTTATTTGGTGGGCTTTGATGGATCTGTTGAAACCTTTCAAAATGGTATGCTTTGTGCTATAACTTTATCTTTTTTGTTTGGTCAAGTTCTCTCTCTTTTATTTCTACAAAATTAATGTTGTGCTTATATCCTTAGATGCATCATAGAAACAGAAAACCTAGAGGAAAGAGTAATTGTAGTGAGTCGGATAATTGAAGTTCTGCAAGTTTTTCAAGAGCTAAATAACTTTAATGGTGTCCTTGAGGTTGTCAGTGCTATGAACTCTTCACCTGTGTATAGACTGGATCACACATTTGAGGTAGGTTACAATGTTTTCAATCTAAAAAGTGTAGCAGTTAAGTTACATTCTGTTACTATAAATGTTTCTCCTTTCAGGACACATTAAGGGTGGTAGCAAGGTCTTGCGCTTTGAAGGAGCCTTTGCTTCTGTAGTCCATGTTCACACAGTGTGAGCTCAGGCACTGCCATTCACAAGACAGAAGAGAAACTAAAAAGGAGAAGAAGAATAAAGCTGAGAGGTGGATGGTAGGAAAAGGACCTGAAAGAAATAGAGGCAGGACAATGTCTGTCTTAAAGGGAAGCTGAAGAAAAACTTTTCAACTGATAAATTTTAAAAATATTCAGTACAGAAATATTACAAATAAAGGGGAAACAGTGGATGAAAAATATGGAAGAATAAATGCATCAAGATTCAAAACTGAAGGAAAGGAAATGGGATGAAGGAAATATTTTACATAGCTCATTGTTACGAGTATTTTTTAGAACATCTGTAATAGAGTGAGTGGCAGTGAATACTATAATTAAAGATCACTAAACAATCTCTATTGTAACTCCCTATTTTCAGATGCTTACAGTTTTCTACTACTTTTGCCTTTTGGGTTGAAACTTTCTAGGCTTAATTTCTGACCAAAGATGAATGTTTCTGGAATGTTTTACTAAAATTCCTTCAGTCACTTTCCAGTTGTTGGGGAGGAAAGTAAAATAATTTCCCAGTTTTCACAAGCTATGGAATTTTTAAAGTAGTACAGAAATAGCTTAAAGCTTTAAGCTTGATTTTTTGGCTGGTACTTGATTTTTCACATGCATTGCAAAGGTTTAAAAAGTTTGATTTTGAAATGATGATGATTTATTTTACAATCTGTTTGTGTGCCTACAAAGGGGGAAACACTATTAAGTCAGGGCCTGACAAAACCCGGGCACTACGTAACCATGGTGACTGGGATTTGTAGCCTGACTCCTAGCTCCACTGTAGAAATGCAGCAGAGGAACACCCGCTGGCGACCAAAAATAAAACTGCTGGCGCCTAGCTGGGAGCCAATTTTGTCGACCCCTGTATTAAGCGATGATGGTGAATCCCCAGATATACTGCTCAATGTGCATAGCTATATTTGTAGTTCTGTACCTAATCCTCTGAACTCCTCCAATCATGGATTCAATTATTTGTGTTAGTTGAAGACTAGATTTACTCCTTAGCGTAGGTCTTTTGATAGAGGGGGCATCTGAACCATTGGCAAGTATTACATAGCTGTATGTAAAGCAGGAAAAGTGAATACTTCAATAATATGCAGGCTCTACCACGCGTATAAGTGTGTCGTGTTCCTAAAATCACCTGGGCAGAATTCAGTGCGGGTGTAAAATATAGCTCTAAAGTCCTTTGTAATTTCCAAAGTGCTTATCTCTAATCCCAAAGGTCCCCAAAGTGAATAAACTGGTGAGTAAGGCAGAAAAACTTGGCAAATCACCAGTGCCCACACCCAGAAACTAGAAACTGGCTAGATTGAAAATAAAAGATGGATTTTCATAAAGGCACAGACAAATTGATCAGACATGGGAGTGCTTGGAGAAGAGAGGTGGAATGCTCCAGCTGCAGAAAGCAGGAAGGAAGTCTGCCTCTCCTAGCAGGTTCCCCCCATATATCCTAATATAGGCTTCATACCATGTTAATTGGGTTGCTTGGCCTTCACTGACATGTGGCTGTGTAGCTGGGACATCAAACCTCCAACCAAGGTCAGCTAGGGCTCTTCATAAAAGCTTGATTTGGTACATACCTCTCATCCCCTGACCACAATCTACCTATTCTAGTAGCAAAGTACATTGTCAGTGCTTATAACCATAATTTCTTAATACTGGTAATGTACCTCTAAAATCTTTAAATGCTGCAAATGCCTATGGAAAATTCAATACTTCTACTCATACAGCTCTGCTCATCTCTTGATCTCAAAGCATTCGTGTCACATGGGGAAATTGATGCCCAAAGAGGTGAAGGCCCAGATTTTTAAAGGTACTCAGGTGCTGCTCTGCTCAGCATTGTAATGCCAAACTGCTTGAGGCCAGTGGTTTTCAAACCATGGGTCGGGGTCGAGTACTGGGTCGCGGCGCCCCCTGCTTTTGGCACCAGAAGACTGGAATGCATTGCTCAAAGACTTCATTGTTGGGTTGCGGGCATAAATGATTTTTTTCAACTGGGTCCTGAGGAAAAAAGTTTGAAAGCCACTGCTTTAAGCTGTTACAGCAACACATAAATGCCTTTAAAAATCTGGGCCTGTGACCTACCCAAGGTCCCACAATAAAGCAGTGGCAGCTGTCAGTCCCAGTCTTGTGGATGGGACTCGGGACCACAGTGTCCTAACTAACCTATCTGTTTGTCTTTTCAGCAAATTCCAAGTCGACAGAAAAAAATTTTAGAAGAAGCCCATGAATTGAGTGAGGATCACTACAAGAAATACTTGGCAAAACTCAGGTCCATTAACCCTCCATGTGTGCCTTTCTTTGGTAAGTAGGTGTCATTTTGCATGAGCAGCGTAAAAGAAATCTCAGTTGCTAGCATTTTCCAAGGACTACTGGACAAAAATACAAGCAGAAGTGAGAAGTGTATTTTAAAAAAACACTGTCAGCTTGAAATCTAATCAGCTTTTATAGACGTTTGTAAAGTTTATAAGTTTTATAAACTTCATATCAGCTGTTTCTGTCTGCAAAACATTTTCTCTCTACTGCTGTGAGAAATCTGCAAGACTGAATCTGTAGAGGGAAGAGTTAACTGACTGTTCACAGTAAACAACTGGGGAAAAAATAGAGAAGTATTTTTTCTAATCTGTTCTAGTAACTTTAGGTGTTGCTTGTGAAAAAAGTTGTTTTTTTAAAAGGACAATTTAGACAGAAATAGGATTTTTCTGCAGTTGATGGTATCTTTCAGTATAGACTCTTACTTCGCAGAGAGAGGGTCCCTATATGTATTCCACCCATAGGCACCAGGTTCCTGAGTCTGGAAGTTTTTAATAAGCAGTGTCCATTGGTCGTTTGTCTCATGCGTCAAGCCAGGTGTATAAAGGGCAATATAGACCAACGCCTCTCTTGTTCCTTCTTAGCCCCCCTTGGCCTAAGTCTGAGCCCTCTGTGTTTGCTTCATAAGAAGGGCCATACTGGGTTTAGTAGTATCCTGTCTTCTGTCAGTGGCCAGTGCCAGGTACTTCAATGGGAATCAGTAGAACAGGACAATTTATTGAGTGTCGTCCAGTCCCAGCTTTTAGCAGCCAGGTTTAAGGGCACCCAGAGCGTCTCTGGTTGCATCCCTGACCATCTTGGCTAATAGCCATTGAGGGGCTTATCCCGAACATATCTTATTCTTTTTTAACCCCGTTATACTTTTGGCTTCACAACATTCCCTGGCAATGAGTTCCACAGGTTGACTGTGTTGTGTGAAGAAATATGTCCTTTTGTTTGTCTTAAACCTGCTGCCTGTCAGTTTCATTGAGTGGTCTTGGTGGATGTATTATATGAAGGAGTCAATAATACTTTCTGCACACAATATATGATTTCATAGACCTCTATCATGTCTCCCCCTCCTTTTTCAAGATGAACAGTCTGTCTTTTTAATCTCTCCTCCTCTCCTCTTCCACACCGCCACTCACTATTGCCCTTCCCTGTACTTTTTCCAATTCTAATACATCTTTTTGAGATGGGGCAACCACAGCTGCATACACGGGTATGGGTTTATGCTATTTTTGTCTCATTATCTCTCCCTGGCCTAATGATTCCTAACAGTCTCTTAGCTTTTTTGGACTGCCACTGTACGTTAAGTGGGTAAAATCGGGCAAATAATTCATACTCACCTTGTAAAATGCTTTGAGATCTACAGATGGAAAAAGCGCACTGTAATTACAAACATGGTTTTCTACCTTTTTCAGATAGGGTAGGTGAGGCCAAGAGAAGTTAGTGGTTTGAGGGAGAGGTACTTATGTGCTAGTGTTGTGTTTGATACTTATCCTTAATTTCTTTTAGTCTGTTTTATCAGCAGTAGCCTCTCCAAAGCCAAATTTGCAACCAAGATCTCATAATGCTGATTACTTGATACAAAAGACCTCTCCAAATGCTGCCCTGTATTTAATCCCATATGCTTGAACAAGTTAACAGAGTAGCTTGCCATGGGTTACCTCTATCTCTGGCAGTATACTTAACTCACCCTGATCCGATGTCAGGCCAGGATGTCAGGACTTGCAACAGAGAAAAGGCTGGAGGCCATTTGGTGATGAGCGCCATCAGTACGGCCATATTTATGCTGCTGGACATCTTCAGAGAATGAGAGATGTTTGACCATGGAATCCTGTTGTCCTGCTTGAGAGATGCATCAGGCGTTAGTGGAATTGCACTGGGAAGGTTTCATTCATTCCTCACAGGCTGAACTTAGAGTCACGATGGGCCCCAGCACATCCAGGTGCCCTCATTTGTGGAGTTCCAATGGGATCCATTCTCTCTCTCTTCAATCCTCTTGTTGGACAATATCTCTGAAGCCATTCGGGGAGACAGACGCATCATCGACACTGCTCACAATAGGCAGACAGTGGCCAACTCCACATCAGTTTCACATCCAGCATAAAAAGCATTATCTTAGTTATCCGGGCTTGGCTCGGTTGAGTAGTTGGCTGGAACTGAACCAAGAGCAAATAAGGCCATGCTGGTGAGAGGAAGGAAACACTTAGAGCTCTTCACTTCTGTCAGCTCAATGAAATCACATTGCCTCACAAAATCCAGACATAACTAGGCTTTGCTCTTGGTTTCTTAATAGCTGTGGCCTGGGTTTTGAAAGCGGTAGGTAAAGAAGTAGACGGATATTGAGATTCTCGTGTAAACAGGCAGTTTTCAAGAAGAGGTTTCAGATCCTCTGCCATTATTTGTTATCCAGACAACTCTGCATTGACTCTAAGAGAAAAGTTTGTTTCTAAGGGTACGCTGACACTTAGCTCTACAGCGGCTCAGCAATTGACATTCCCCGTGCTGTCTGGAGGGGTCTCCCATCAGCACAGGTAATTCACCTGCCCAAGAGATGGGAACTAGAGAGACAGAACAATTCTTCAGTTGACTAGTGAGAGCTACCCAGAGACTTGCATCTGATTTGCTGTGCCCCTCAGGGTTGGGGATTTTTCATACCTATGCGTGGTGTCGTTACGCCAACCTAATTTTCTAGTGTAGGCCAGACCTAAGTAATTAAAATACACACAATTAATTAAAAGAGCTTCATATTCTATCTATATTATTTCCTCTCAGTTTTATACTGTAGTGTCTGAATGTTTTTATTCTCTTCACTGTCTTAGGAATTTATTTGACTAACATCTTGAAAACAGAAGAAGGGAACCCTGAATTTCTCAAGCGACATGGAAAAGAACTTATAAACTTCAGCAAGAGAAGGAAAGTGGCTGAAATAACAGGGGAGATCCAGCAATACCAAAACCAGCCATACTGTTTACGAATAGAATCTGATATCCGAGTAAGTTGCCTTTTTTTAAAGTCCAAATATTGAGAGCTGCTTTGTAGTGATTAGTTCAGAAATAATTTATGAGCAAAAATCAAAGGCATTTGTAGAGCAGGCTTTTTGCTCCAGAGTCTGAAGCTTCCATTGTGACACAGTGCAGGATGTCCCTAACTCACAGGCTTTTTCACACTATGGGACACGGGTGTAGCAGGCAGTGCATGAGCCCCTCATCCACTGGCCAGCATGTACCACTGACTCTCTCCATCTCAGCCTACCAAATGGTCTGGTCAGCTCTTTCTGGGCAGAGCTCAGCAAAGCTCTCTTCAGGATCATTTTCCATCATCCATGAATGAGAATCCTGCCTGTTGCCATCTTGACAGATGCTAAATTTAGGTAGTTCTCTCTTCTACTGTCTTAGAATATGACTTTTCTCTACATTGAAGTTATGACAAATTCTAAAAAGGCAAAAACTCTTAGTATAAATTGGCATTTCAACCCTGTTTATAAGTCATTTTTTACACACATGCCTTAAAAAACCATGTTGCCTCATTGTAGAGACGTCCTAAGGAGGGAAAAAGTAATACCCCTGGGTTTTACTATGTCCTCCCAAGTTAGTGGATTTCTGTGTGCTGGCAGTTTGCCAGATCTGGCCCTTGGTTTGTCAGAGTAATGGAAATTGTGACATGATTAATGTTGATTGCAATTGATGTTTTTATTGATTTTTTTTTAAGTGAAATTTCATGTAATTTACCTTTGCTGAACACTAATTACATAAGCACTTTGGAAACCATTGGGACTACTTGTATAGTCATGTAGAATCTGCCCTATGAAAGTAACTTATTCCTAAACTTCCTGTGTTTCAGAGGTTTTTTGAAAATTTGAATCCAATGGGAAATAGCATGGAGAAGGAATTCACAGATTATCTGTTCAACAAGTCATTAGAAATAGAGCCGCGAAATTCCAAACCTCCACCAAGATTCGTTAGTATTCAGACTTTACTTTTTCTTAATAACTGCAAAAATGTTTCCTACAATGCAGCAGAGGTTGTTTTAGAATTTATTTGCATAATGATGAAGCTGCATGTAACTGATTTTGTGATGGAGATGAAGGTAACTTGATTTTTTTTTTGAATGTGCACTTTCAATTCACTGCAGCCAAAAAAATACAACTATCCCCTCAAGTCTCCGGGCGTTCGTCCATCAAACCCAAGGCCAGGTACCATGAGACACCCTACACCGCTGCAACAGGAGCCAAGGAAAATTAGTTATAGCCGCATCCCTGAGAGTGAGTCAGAAAGTACAGCATCTGCACCAAATTCTCCACGAACACCATTGACACCACCGCCCCCCTCTGCTACTTCCAGCACTACCGATGGCTGCAGTGTGTTTGATTCAGATCCTTCCAGTCCTTTTCATTCAAGTAGGTGCTGAAGCGGTGTGTGTGTGTGTGTGTGTGTGTGTGTGTGCGAGAGCGAGAGCGAGAGCGAGATATTTTATGGTCTAAAGTAACAGATCATTTTGGTCCTTCAAATTTGCTATATCTGCAAATGTTTTTTCCACCTGGCACAATGGCAGAATGTTAAAATGGATTTTTACTTAGATTACTATTATCTTTAAATTTATTTTCAAGTGAGAGATGGGGTAGTTTAGGAGTTTTGCTTGTAAGTTATAGCAGATTTTCTGTGGAGAAGCTGCAAGAGCAGACTGTGGAAAGGGACACATCCAGGGCCCCACATATTCCATGGTTCTGAGACAATGGAATTTGCTGCCAAACAACTCCTTGATCCCGGATTGTGCTCTGGAATCTAAACTGACGAAGTGGGTTGCAGCCTACGAAAGAAGAAATTTCTTAGTCTTAAAGGTGCCACAGGGCTCTTGTTGTTTTTTCCATTGCGGAAAGTTAAGATCAAGATGGAAAGTGTGTGGTGAATCAGGGATTTGTGGTTGGTATGCAGTCTGACTGGTAGTCCGTTATTGAAAAATGAGGATAAAATTAATTTACCTCTGCTGCCTAATTCATAGGGAGGCAATTTGGCCTAGTGGACAGAGCCCTGAGACCTGGCTTCTGCTCTCAGGTTGGTCACTGGCTTGCTGGGTCATCTCCCTGTGCCTCAGTTTCCCTATATGCAAAATGGGAATAATGATGCTGCCCAGTGTAAAGCACTAGATAAAAGCTTAGCAGCTATGCTGCCAGACCTGCCTAATAGTCCCAACAAAAATGTGGAGGAAAAAAGTAGTTTGCATGAGACTGAATAATATTTGCATACAGTTTTCCCCTCTGCCAAATCCATTAGTTATTCCTAAACACACACGTACAGCCGCTCTCTTTCTCCCTATTCATTCGCTACCAGGCAAAGGACTACTCGTTCCAAAGTGCACTTCTACTACTACTGCTTGGTTTTCTAGCTGTTTTCTTCAGTGTATCTCAAAATGGCGATCAGTCTCGCCACCCTCATTTCCAGGGAGGTGAAGCAACTTGCCCACAGCAAAAGCAATTCAGCAGGAGAATGTCAGAGCTGGGAATAAGACCCAGGTTTCCTGAGTCCTGTTTCTATTCGAGTGCCCTGAGCCACACTGCCTCCCATAATAAAAGAAGATATTTCTGCATCACTGACATGGCTGGATCATGTCTGTCCGAACAATGCTTTAGTTATGCCAAGAGCTATATTTTTTGGCAGTGAAAGTTTAGAGGAAAGAGAAGTAGACAGTGCCAGATGGAGAAAGGACCGTAACATAGCAATGCAAGTTTTTTGGGAGCCAAAAATAGAAGAATATGTGTTTCATAGGTAGCTCCCCTGTTTGAAACTAAAGTATCTCCATACTTTACAGCTACTCTTTTATGAGCAAGACAAACACATGATGATGGTATGCTGAATTATCTCCCTCACATTTATAAGATCATTTCCCACATATGTAAAAGCAAATTGTTGCTAATTAAACTGTCATTAAAAGCAATCAGAAAAAATAAAGGGCAGATAAAGTACATCATGTTGAAGGTTTTTGTTTTTTAAATATCCACCAGGATCTGCTTCAGTGTCATCCATAAGCTTTACCAAAATCTCTGATGAAACTTCCGGTCCTCCACCTGTTCCTCCACGGAGACGGCCAGAGTCTGCCCCGGCAGAATCATCCCCATCAAAGGTGAGAAATGTGTGGGCCAATATCTATCGCATTTGGGTGAAACGCCCAAATTAGGCCTCACACACAACTGGGTAAACCAGAACCTGAAAAGTGAGTGGGAGGAGAAAGGGGAAAAACAACTTTTAAAGATTCATACCTTGTTAATACAATTATATCAGGCCTCAACTAATCTGTTTCTGGTTGCCACGGTGACCAGTTTTAATAGCCTGTCACCTAGCTGCACTGCAGAAGCTAGTTGAGACTATGAAAGTGAAAGGCAGCTTGGGTGAAAATGATCATGAAAGGTAGTGTTCATGATTCTAAGGGATGGTGGAAGGGACAGAAGCAGAATACAGACAATGGACTTCAAGTAAGCAGACTTCAGCAGAATTGGTAGGTAAGAGCCTGTGGGAAACAAGTCTAAAGGAAAAAAGAGAATGGGCATTGGCAGTTTTTTAAAGAGACATTATTAAGGGCACAAGAGTAGAGTTTCCCAATGCATTGGAAAGACAGGAAGCATGGTAAGAAGTCACCCTGGCCCATTGACAGATTTTCAGTGGCCTGAAACTCAAGAGTGCTACAAAAAGTAGAAACTAGATCAAATTATGAAGGGCTAATGTTAAAAAAACACACACAAGTGTATAGGGACAAAATTAAAAAGGCCAAGGCACAAAACAAGATTAAAGTAGTTAAGGATATAAATTTTAACAAGAAAGCATTTTACAAATGCGTGGGAAGCAAGAGGAAGATGAGGGACAGGACCATTTCTAAACAAGGAGGGAAAGAAAATGGCTGAAGTATTAAATGCCTTTTTTTGTTTGTTTCACCAAAAAAGTTAGCAAAGATCAGACAACTACCATAGTGAACATCAGTGTAAATGAAGTGGGATCTGAGGCTAAAATAGGAAAAGAACAAGTAAGAATTACTTAGACAAAATAGATGTCTTCAAGTCACCAGGGCCTCATAAAATACAGACTAGAATACTTAAGGAACTGGCTGAAGAGATCTCCAAACTATTAATGATTATTAACTTTGAAAACTCATGAGAGACAGGAGAGATAACTGAGGAGTGGGAAAGGGCAAATACAGCATCTATCTATAAAAAGGGAAATAAGGACAATCCAGGGAATTACAGTCCAGTCAGCTTAATTTTGCTACCTTGAAAGACAAGAGTGCAAATTATCAAACATTCTTTTTGTAAGCAGTTAGAAGAAAATAAGGTGAAAGGAACAGTTAACCTGGATTGTCAAGAACAAATCAAGTCAAACCAACCTAATGCTCTTCTTTGACAGAGTAACAAGCCTTGTGGATGAGGGGAAGCAGTAGATGTGATATATTTCAACTTAAGTGAGGCTTTTGATACTGTCTCACATGATCTTCTCATAAACAAACTAGAGAAGAGTAGCCTAGATGAACCTACAATAAGATGGGTATATAACTGGCTGGAAAACAGTACTCAGAGAGTAGTTATCAATGGTTCATGATCACACTGGAAGTGTATATCAAATTGGTGAAATGGTCTGAAGTAAATAGTATGAAATTCAATACGAACACATGCAAAGTGCTCTATTTAGGAAAGAAGTTGCCCAATACAAAATGGCAAATAATTGTCTAGGAAGGAGTAATGCAAAAAAGGATCTGGGTCTTCTAGTGGATCACAAACTAAATATGTGTCAACAGTGTAATCCTATTGCAAAAAAAGCAAATATCGTTTTGGGATGGGTTAGTAGGAGTGTTGTAAGCAAAACATGAGAAGTAATTTTCCCACTCTACTCAGTACTGATCAGGCCTCAGCTGGAGTATCATGTCCAGTTCTGGGCATCACACTTCAGGAAAGATGTGGACAAATCGGAGAAAATCCAGAGGAGAGCAACAACAATGATGAAAGGTTTAGAAAACCTGACCTACAAGGAAAGATTGAAAAAAATAGGTTTGTTTAGTCGGGAGAGGAGAAAAGGTGGAGGGAAGCATAAGTCTTGAAGTCCATAAAAGATTGTTATAAAGAGGAGGGTGATGTATTGTTCTCATTAACCGCTGAGAACAGAACAAGAAACAATGGGTTTAAATTGCAGCAAAGAAGGTTTACGTTGGACATTAGGAAAAACTTCCTAATTATCAGAACAAATTACCTAGGGAGGTTATAGAATCTCCATCATTCGAGGTTTTTAAGAACAAGTTAGACAACACCTGTCAGGGATAGTATAGACAATACTTACTCCTGCCTCAGTGCAGAGGACTGGATTAGGTGACCTATCAAAGTCCCTTCCATTCCTATACGTCTAAGATTGTAAATCTTCCCCACTCCTTTTCAGCAGTAGCAAAACCTAGCCACTGCTTCCCCATTTGTAGTTATGCATTTGATTTGTCCTTCCTAAGTGGAGTACAGTGCACTATCTGTACTGAATTTTATTGTGTTGATTTCAGATAACTTGGCATTCATTTTGAATTGCGACCCTTCTTTCAAAGTGCTTGTGAACCCTCCCAGTTGTGTCATCCGCACATTGATAAGGATAGTCTGCATTCCATTATCCAAGTCCTTAACGAAATTATTGACTAGTACCAACTATAGGTCTGACCCTCTGTGGGACCTCTCTAGATACACACTTGCAGTTTGACAGTGAATCATTGATAGCTACATTTTTAATATGGTCTTTCAACCAGTGGTGCACCCATCTTATAGTAATTTAACCTAGACCACATTTCCTGAATTTGCTTATGAGATCGTTACGAGGGACTGTAACAGAATCTTTACTAAAATCAAGACACATCGGCTATGTCTACACTGGCAAGTTGGTTCGAATGAAGGAGGCTTAATTCGAACTAACTAAAGCCATGGCTACACTAGGCTTTAGTTAGTTCGAACTAAGGGCTTCCTCAATTCAAACTAATAAGTTAACATAGGGTATTCGAACTAAGGGGTTAATTCGAACTAACTAGTTCGAATTAGCCAATGTGGCCATGTTAATTCGAACTAATTTCTTAGTTCGAATTAACCGGCCATTGAAATGAATGGGGATCGCTAATTTGAACTAAGCAAGTGCTTACTTAGTTCGAACTAACATTCCAGTGTGGCCATGCTAGTTCGAATTAAGCTAATTCGAACTAACTAATTTGAACTAATTTTAGCAAGTGTAGACATAGCCATCATGACTACTGCTTTCCACTTATCCACAAGACCAGCAATCCTGTCAAGAAGAAATTTGGGTTGATTTAGTATGAATTATTCTTGACTAATCCTTGCTGGCTGTTCCTTATAACCCTGTTATCCTCTAGGTGCTTACAGATTGATTGTTTATTCATTTGTTCTAATATCTTTCCAGGTATCAAATTTAGGCTGATTGGTCTATAATTCTCCGGGTCCTCTTTGTTTCTCTTTTAAAGATAGGTTCTATGTTTTCCCTTCAGTCCTCTGAGAACTCACCCATCCTCCATGAGTTCTCGAAGTTAGTTGCTAATAGTTCAGAGACTGTTTCAACTATTTCCTTAAGTACCTCAGGATGAGTTTCATCACGCCCTTCCAACTTGAATACATCTCTTTCCTATTATTCTCTAACCTGTTTTTTCCCTCCTTTGGCTTGCATTCCTTCCTCCTGTTGTCAGTATCAATTGTGTGGAGTATCTGGTCGCCATGAACCTTTTTAGTGAAAACTGAAGCAACACAGGCCTAAATCACCTCGGCCTTCTCGATGTCATCAGTTGTTGTTAGTTCTCCTTTCCCACTAAACAGAGGACTTCCGCTTTCTTTCTTTTTCTCCTGCTTTATTTAAAGAATCTTTTCTCATTGCTTCTCACATCCCTTGCTAGGTGGGACTCATTTTGTGCCTGAGCCTTCTTGCTTTTGTCAGCCAGTACTCTCTAGTCCCTTAGCTGGCTACGGCATACAGGATGCAATAGTTTTCGTGTCTGTCGGTGGGACTCTGCTACAGCAGAGCTTGACAGAATTGCCACCCTGCTAGGCGCCCAGCTTCAAAGTGAGGCACCTAGTTCAGACACCCTGCCACCAAAAAACTGCCGCCATCATTTTTGGCAGCAGTGGAGGGCCCCCTGCCGCTGAAATGCCATCAAATCTTCTGAGGTACCAGCAGCATTGTTTCTAGGCACCAGGGGGCACTCCACCCCTGCAGTTCCATGGTGGCGCTAGGTGCTGTGCCATGGTGACCTGGCACCTAGTGTTTGTTGAGCCCTGTGCTACAAAGTCATTGAGGTAATTTTGAAGATCCCATCCCATTCATTTCCTTTCCTATTAAACAGTATCTGCCTCTCATTCTACAAGAGGGAAATGCCTTTTGATTTTACACGTTCCTGAGCATCTTGCTACCAGAGATGCCCTGGCTCTCTGTCAGCCAGCTGAGCTGGCGTTAGCTTAGAAATTGTGCTTCACTTACTACTGAGCTGCACTACTTCCTCTCCTCTCGCCACCCTGATCTTCTCCCCCACCACGCGCAATTGTTTAACGCTTGTGGGCTGTCTCTTGTCTTTAATTGGACAGTAATTTCTTGGAGGCAGGGACCACGTCTTCAAATATATTCATGTAACACGTAGCACAACAAAGCCTTGCGCCTGACTGAGTTATTGGGGCTATCATAATATAGGTGATAACCACGGAATGAAATGTTTATATACTTCAGATTATTTCTGCGCATCTGGACAGTCCGCCAGCAATTCCTCCTCGACAACCAACATCAAAAGTCTATTCGCCAAGATACTCTGTACCAGAGCGGACCTCCATATCTGACGCCCCTGAAAGTCCTCCTGTCTTACCACCGCGAGAGCCTGTGCGAACTCCAGATGTTTTCTCTAGTTCACCACTACATCTCCAACCACCGCCCTTAGGTAGAAAAAGTGAACTTGGCAATACCTTTTTTCCAAACAGTCCCTCTCCATTTACTCCCCCTCTTCCTCAAACACCTTCTCCGCATGTAGCACGGAGCCATCTGCCATCCCCTCCTTCGATACCACAGGACGTGGACCTCCATTCTGTTGAGGGGCCGCCTGTCCCTCCACGACAAAGCACTTCTCAACATATCCCAAAGCTTCCTCCAAAAACTTACAAACGGGAGCACACCCACCCATCGATGCACCGAGATGGCCCACCATTGTTGGAGAATGCCCACTCCTCTTGAATTGTTCCTTGCGCTGGGAGTTGCATTTTCTTGGCGCTAAGTCTGTTGCTGGCAATGGATGCACGGAACCTGCTGGCGCCAAGGAGTTTGGACGCATACTCCACACATTAAGACCTTTGCTAGGTTTGGAATGCAGTGTACAGAAACTAAATTGCAAAAGCAGACATGTTCGACTGATAAAGTCACTCTTCTTATTGCAGTATGCAGGGCACTGTTCTAAAGTAATTGGACAACTGATTGTACCAGAAAACAGACTCAAGGGACATTTCTGGCCAATAAGCAGACCGTGGTTTATGTCATGATCTATAATGTCCAGTACGGGAATGGAACACATAGTCTTGTATCCATCAGTCCTATACAGTAATACAGTTATTAGAATGAAAACATTATGCACTTTTAAAAAAAATCTCAAACAGGGAACTTTATAGCCTTCTGAATTTCCTTTGCTTTACTCCCTGCTTTAAAATACTTCCCTAAAATCATGAAAAGGACTGTGAGGAAGATTTTTGGTACCTAACCGTGTTAGAACTAAGGCATAGCTCTGTATTGCAGTCCTGTTTACAAATTGTTACAGTCAATAGTATGGGTACCTAGGCTTCACCAAAGAGGTACTTTATTATTATTTTATTAAATATTATGGTGCCAGTTGAAAAATTATTACCAGGAAGCGTAATGGGTAATTATTGCTTTCTTTAAACAGAGCAAAGTTCTATGTCATTAAAATGATAGCAAAATTTTAAAAAACAGCACTATTGTCTAAAATATACTACTACATTTAGAAGACTGTTAATCTGTGCTAGGTTACGTCATGTTCTTTTAAGGTTTACTGATAATCCATTTCATGGCTTGTAGCTATACGTCTTTAATCATGCCATGAAAAAACAGTCACTTGTTATGAAAAGGCGCACTCGCTGGCCATCTTCCATAGTTATTGTCATGTTTTACTAACAATAGATTAATCAGCATACGTAGAATTGCCTTGCATTTGCATAAATCATGTGTATATAGTGAATGTTGCATAAATATGCTTGCAGATTGTTTTTAATTTAATTGAAATAAAGATACACATTTGTTTGGCTGACAGACATTAAATTATTACATGGACAAATGCACAATTCAGTTTTTCAGTTCAGAACACTGCAAATGGGATAAAAGCACATAGTGGTACAGTTTTTCCAGAGTTCAGGATGTGTATTTTAGTAGTGAAGAACAGTGTAACGAGAAATCGGGTTTTGGCAAGTGAAATGTTTAGTTAGCATGATGGTGGGTTACTCTTCAAGTGAATTACTGGACATGTTTTTAAATTTCCCATGTGGTTTGGTATGCGGTCTGTTATAGAATTTCAAACTTTGTCTTAAAAACTCATCATCGTTACAGTAGGGCTTTCCTGTGTCAGACAGAACATTTACCTCCATAAATATCATGACATGGATTATCCATAACCCTGTGTACTGCGCTTGTGATTCGAACCAATCCTGTGACAGTAATGCATGCCAGTTATTGACGAACAGAAGCTTTATTGATCTCTACAATAATTTTGTGAAGTGTGTAGTATCATCTTTATTTAATAAGACTCCTGGGTCGTAGTAAAATTATATCATACCTCCTCTTGATCAAAACAAACTGCATCTCAGCAGCCCAGGAAGCAAATGTCTTTGGGGACAGTTTTAGTAGAGTGAATCATGATGGAAATCTATTTTAATACCTTTCTACAATGCCATTAGAGCAGTGGAATATGCACCGTGATACTACAGTGTGGTCTTTACATTTCAGAAGGGGTTTTGATTTCATCAGCCGTAAGCAGCGTATCTTGTCATAGCCAAATGTTAAGAATTGGTCAGTTGTATCTTTGTTTCGCTCTTTAACATTTCGATTTGAAACGTGTTTTGTTGCCATTCTACCCCATGTGCTTTCTCCCTTTATAAGTAAGATTTATAAACCCAGCTGCAGAGGAGGAGATTCTTACAGATGTGTTTTATATAATCCTGCCCTACAGGAAATGTTAATCCAATTCCCAGGGCTTCAGATCTAACCCAGAGTAATGAATACCTTTGGTGCAACGTCTTAAAAGTTGCTCCTTTTCCAGAAGAACGCCAGAGAGCCCTCCAATGTTAGTCAAATATTCAGCACGCACATCACCTGTCCTCGCCTTTCAAAACCATGGCCCCTGTCATCACCAAGCATGACTAGATAGGAAGAATGGCCTCGTGAACAGGGCATGACAGTCTGTGAAGCCCGGCCACTGCCCTCCTGTGTGCGCTAAGCGAGTCACTTCATCTTCACTGTGCCTCAGCTGTCAGTTTTACAAATGGGATAATGGCTCCCTACTTTACAGTGGGGTGGAGGATAAAAATCCACAAATGCGTAGGAGGTGCTTACACTCGATGTAAAAACCTAGATTAAACCCCCTTTGGGACTTGGCGACACCGCGCAATCACCCATTATTTGCCAGGGTAAGGCATGCCTCTCGGGTCTGCCTCAATCACCAAGTGTGAAAGCCCAGCACCCAGAAATCAAATCTCTGTGTCTTCGTGGGGAACACTGACCACAGCTGCTGAGCCGCTGGCCTCTCTGACCTTGTCAATTTTATGTCCATTTTCAAGAAATAACTTTTTTTTTTAAACATGAGAGAATTTCACATTTGGACGAGTTTTCATTGATTACTGATTACAGGGATCAAAACAAATATCCCTAAATCCAGGCAGGGAAAATAGGTCCACTTTGATTGCCCATACTTGCTAGATAGTTGATAAAATGACTTTGAATTATAGCATGGGATATTGAAGTTTGTTTCATTTTCTACCAACAACCGGCTAAATGGATTGCTCTGTCACTGCAAGCTGCAGACGAAGTCTCACACTGTGCTATTGCAGAGCATTGGTTTTTAGCTACTGGGTGCTTGCATGGGTGGGAGTGAGAAAGGAAATCCTTTAATGATCAGGTCAATGAGATGTGAAAATGCACTATCTGAGCAATGTTTAAAATCTCTCCTTAAGGTCTCTTTGATTTAGATAATAGTGCAGCAGTCCAGTCTTGTCTTCTTTCACCAGAAATAAAAACTGGGTGAGTGGATGTGTTAAAAAGGAAAGTTCTCCATTAGTAGTTTGAAAATGTTAGTGTTTCAGACACTCCAGGCTTTTATTTCAAGTCACAGGTATAAAGTGCAATGAAACGTTATTTAACACCTTGTTATTGGGCAGGGAATAATTGTCATGGCCCTGTACAACATGACTTTGCAATGTCTGGAGAGAATTTTGTCTTCGTTTCAGAATCAGTATCCTAAAATTGCCACCCATGTGCCCATAAACTATAGCCTGGTTCACCTGTTATTTCTTGCCATTGTTTCTAAATTCTTGCTTAACAATCAATTTTTTAAAAAGGAAAAGAGAGAGGAGGTCTTTGTCTGCAAGAGAAATCCATTTATGCCTTTACTCCCCGAAGCTTTTGTTTATCAGAATTATCTGTTGCACAGTGTGTTGATTTTTATGCAGACAGAATCTTAATTTGGGCTTTTCTTACCAGTAAATTCCAGCATCACTTACAGAGATCAGTGGGAATGTTTAGCAGGCCGTGTGTGCGCTTTGGAAAGATGAGTTCTATTGTACTGTATTCAGGGAGGGGTTTCCTTTGTGTCATTAGGGTTGTTTAAATTAACCGGCTTTGCCACAGTCCCTGTAGCAGAGCTAATGCCTTGTGACGGACGTGTCCGTTCTTTCTGCTCTGTCTATTGTCTCAGCCTAGCATGGCAATCCTCCCTAAGCAGCCTGTGGTGTGCGGAGCAGTCCTGCATTTAGACTCCACTGGGAAAAGCCCCTCGTTAATGAATGTCTGTCTTTGTACCCATGTTCCTTAATGCTTAGTTGCTATGATCAATGTACTTGGCCCTTGGTATGTAAAATTCACGCCTTGGTTTCTGTCTCAAAATTCATACTTTTTTCAGCTAACAGGGAGGGTCTTGCTGAAAAATGCATTTTTAAAGCAGAAAAAGATGGACAGCGGCTTAGATTTTTTCTGTTTTTAACGGCTGGAATTGTCATTTCAACAATGGCTGCAGTCTCTGTAGCTGTTCGTTAAGGAGAGAAACGTGGCCTGATACAGTTATAAAGCCAAAAGCACTTCTCACTTGGTTTGTAAATTTCATGCCTTATTTCCCTTTGTTTTAAAACAAAAAACAAAACCTTAAAGTGCATTTTGCTGTCAACTGTGAGCAAATTTCTCTTTTGCCTTTAATGAAAAATAGTGCATTAAATAGCCAATTGCTGCAAAATTGGTAATCAAGGGTAGGTCACAATTGATTCCATAACAAACAAACATGATGTCAAGTACCAGCTGACTGAAAGAGGAAAAGTCCTGTGCCAGTTGCATGCCAGTTTTAGTAGCTACCAAATGTGCCTTTTTATTAAGAACATCTGTAATTTTTTAAATTTTTTTTTCAGAATAAGGTAAACTGTGGGCAGAGGGGTTCTTTTCGACAAATCGTTTGGTTAACTTAGTAGAAAATAAGCCTCTTTTTGTCTGTCAGAGTGAATTGTACAAATGTTAAGTTTTGATAAGTTTATGTGTTGTGGTATATATGTGTGTGTTTGCCTCTGTTAAATGGCATGGTTATTTGCTAAAATGATGACGTCAAAAAGCTATGTCAGTCCGACCCAAATGTAAGAATAAAGCGGTAATCTTTAACTGGCACGTCTTATGACCTGTGTACCTAACCATGTCTGTAGGTGATCTGTGTATGCTTTGTCGGCAGTGGTCTTCAGATTGCATTTAAAGTGAAAATTAATAGTGGCTGTTATTTTTTGGCACTAAAAATATGTTCTAAAAATAAAAATGCCTTACGTATCCCATAAGCGTACACTTTTGCGTATGTAAGATAGGCTGAACATCTCCTAGTCTGTGTTTGTAAAAGAGTAATGCTGTGCGTTATGTTCTGACATGTGTCAGTCTATTGCAGCGACATGCTGGGAGCTTTGCAGAGAACTGGACAAGCATGCGAAAAACACCTGGTGGGAGAAACAAAGTGAATGCATTAGAATATTTCGCAACGGAAGCAGTTTCAGGGCTGATCCTGGTTTCTCTGCTTCTTCAGCTTTTCACTACAATGTCCTGTTTTTAGGGGTGGCAACGTTGGGATAAAAATTCACTTTGTTGCAGTTTAATGCATGGATTCCGATATTTTATAGAAAGAGGATATAAATCTGTCTACACGCTGAACTAGATCAGAGTGGATCACTTGTCCATTTTGGCTAATACCCTGTGCCTAACAGCCAGAACCATATGCTTGGAAGAAGAGTAACCCCTTCCTTCTCATTCGAACTTGCTGCATAACAACAATTCATGAAAAACAGGCAGGGGAAAAAAGGCCAAAACCCAACAATATCCAGAACCAGCAACAACAGCAAGGCAATTCTGTACCCACTCACACGTGAGAGAAGGTTTTAGCTATTTCCAGTTGGTGGTTGGACTCTAGATCTCCCCCTTTCTCTGAACCTTGGGTGTGAGAGACATTAGACTTGAAATTAGAGGCAGGTTTCTAACCATCGGAGGACTGAAGTTCTGGAATAGCCTCACAAGGGGACTGTGGGGGCAAAAAACCCAGCTGCCTTCAAAACGGAGCTGGATCAATTTATGAAGGCGATGGGACGGCCTAGTTTGTCAATTGACTGATCTTTGGCTACTGGTGGTGGATACGCCAGTGGCCCGTTAGATGGGGGCAGGTTCTGAGTTATTGCAGAGAATTCTTTCTCGGGTGTCTGGCTGCTGAGTCTTGCTCACATGCTCAGGGTTTAGCTGATCATAGTATTTGGGGTAGGGAGGGAATTTTTCCCCAGGGCAGACTGGCAAAGGCTGTCAGGCGTTTTCGTCTTCCTCTGTAGCATGGAGCACAGCTCACTTGGTGGTGGATTTTCTGTACCTTCAAGTCTTTAAGCCATGATTTGAGGATATTAGTAACTCAGTCATTGGTTAGAGCCAGGTTTATTGCAGGAGCGGGCGGGGGAGGTTCTGTGGCTGTGTTGTGCAGGAGGTCAGACTGGATGATCATACTGGTCCCTTCTGATGTTAGAGTCTGAGTCTGTTTCTAAGTAGTGTATGGAACAGTCACTGAAGTGAAAGAAGAGGGAGAAACTAAGACAGAATATTTGGGGGAAAAAAAGAGAATCATTAAAAATCCACTGTCCACCAAAGTACAGATGGGGCAGTGCCCCAGTGACATCAGACCTGGGGAACAAACTCTCCATGTTCCCTCAGTCTTTGTGTCTCCAGTGAAACTTCCGGCATGCGACAGGGCAGCTTCTTCCCAAGAAGAGGGAGACAGCAACTCAGCCCTTCTGACTACGGGCTCAGGTGTACGGCTTCCCTGTTGCTCCTGCCTCCCTAACGTCTGTTTGCTTTTGGCTGGGGCACCCTGCCCCGTTGCCACATAGCCAGTGGTCTGGGCAAAAACCCGCGTTCTCCATTCGTTCGTGTTATTTCAAAGCCAAGTTTATTTGTTACAGAAAGGAAACTAGTCTAGAGAGCGCAGGTGTCTGAAAGCAAACGCTGGGCTGTAGCCTGTGAGATGCAGGGTGAGCGCACCCAGGGCTGAGCACCCTTCACAGGCTGTATTTACACTTTGCAGATTTGGAGCAGATACAAGGCAGAATCTGAGACTTTCCGGTGACACTGCAAGATGGGACAGGAAGCGCTACAGGAGCAGAAATGAACCATCCACAAGTTCTGTTCATTTCCTGGCTCACTAAAACAGCAGCTAAAAACTAAGTATTTTACAGGGAAGTAAGAGTCCACATTTCCCAGGTCTCTCTCAACTTATGTTACCAGGGGCTCCCTCCTTTCCCAGGTGTTTGCCAGTGCCTGTTCCTTGGGGCTCTAAGGAGCTGTGGGAACATCTTAATTCAAGAGAGGAGAGAGGCCAGTTCATGCAGGAGACCCAAAGACACAAGAAAGAGGTTTCTTGGCCACATCGCCAGGTTACAGCCCTGATGCAGTTAAAATCCTAGGTCAATATCCCCCAGCTCACACCCAGCTAAAGGCATCTCCCCCACACACTCCCCACACAGCTGGGCAGATTTTTCTGTAAATGACAGGGTGCGGCTGCCATTCACTTAGCCTTGCACGCAGGGCCGTAATCACAGGGACAGTCTGCCGGACCGAGTGCCTCGCAAAGTCAAAACACAACTCATACATCACAGGAACATGGCAGTAAGAGCAACTGTTCCTACAGCATTGAAAGGACTGGAGGGAGACATGCAAAATAAGTTACAGCAGAACTGCCAGAGACGGTGAAGTTCAGAAAGCCAGGGTCCCATTGGCTGTGCCACCCAACAGAACTGCTCGGCCCGTCTATCTCAAGCTGGGAACCCTAAACCAAGTTCTTGCATGGCATTCTTGGCACTTCCTGCTTCGTGTCAGGCTGGAAACCTACAAATGCAGCTTCTCTCACATCCGCTTCCACTTTCGGGCCCCAAAGGAATGTGGCAAGGCAGAGAGGGTGGAAGTCGAACGGAAGTTGAGTTTAGGTTTTGGGGGAAAGTCTCGGCAGATTCCTATTCTCATCAAATCAGCTTGTGCCCACCCCAGTAATCTCCATTTTGATCTACCGGCCATGGTTGAAGGGAGCTCAAGATGCTTTCGTAGGTCAGCAATGAAAACACCTCCCATCTTTTTTGTAGTGCTGGCCGTGGATCTGGACGCTGCAGCCCTGGTTTGTTTTCTGTCTGCAAGTTCAGGGACTCCTGCTGGGTGGCTCATTTCTTTTTGAAGAGCTTGCGGAAGGAGCTCCGGAAGCCCCCTTTTGTTTCCTGCCGCACGTTGTGCTCGCTGAAGGATGTTTGTTCGTTGTCATCCTTCTGGCAGAACCTGGTGTTGTCTTCGGCATGTAGCTCCTAAAATGGAAAAGATGGTTTAACCAGCTTCTGCAACCTCACCCCTCTCTGCATTGGAGGAACCTGAAAGCCAGGTCACGGTGAGGAGTCTGGTTTCATAGATTCATAGCTTCCAAGGCCGGAAAGGACCATTGTGGGCATCTAGTCTGAACTCCTGTACAGTCCAGGCCAGAGAACTAATTCCTGTTGGGACTACAGCACGTATTTTTAGAAAAGGATCCAATCTGATTTAAAAATTGCCAGTGACGGAGATTCCACCACAGCCCTTGGTAAGCTGCTCCGGCTCTTAATTACCCTCCTGGTTAAAAAGTTTCCCCTTTTTTCCGTTCCAACTGTGTCTATGTGGGTAGACTGCTCCATCGCTCACACTTCTGCAGCAGTGATGACCCTGCACTGGAGGTTAATGTGGGGACTGGAAAGTTAGGGGAACCGAGGAAGAATAATGCTTCTACAATGGGATGCTTTTAAGCCACGTCAGGGAGAAAATCAACATCCCTGTTCCCAATGCACCAGCAGGAGGGGGCTTTTCATCGGGAAGGGTTCTGCAGCATGCGGTGCAGGGAGGTGGCCTCCTCCTGCCCCCGTAGCTCCTGCATCAGGTATGTTTTACTGGCCAGAGGGCACCCCTGGGGCAAGGTGGGGATGGACGCTGTGTCAGGGCGCAGTCAGCGGCGGGAGGGAACTGGTTTGCTGTTCTTGTCGGTTTCCTTCTCTCCTCCAGCCCTGAGTGCTGACTTCTGCTGAGCCCCTGCTGTGCCAGGCACCCCGTGTTCCCAGACACCACCTCGTGTGACGCGGGTGTAACTAAGCAGTAGGGCCTAGTGGATGGAGCACAGAGCTGACCAGCTATTCCCAGCTTCGCTACTGGCCTACCGTGTGACCTTGGGCGAGTCACTTCCCTGCCCCGTGCCTCAGTTTCCCTGTATACCGAATGGCCCCGCCCGACTAGGATGAAGCACTGTCAGATTCACGGATGAAAAGAGCCAGAGAACAGCCAGGTGTGGTTATCACTGTTAGCTCAGCACAGGCTGTTCTCCGGGGACTCAGCTCTGCCTCCCTCGCTCCTCTGTCCTCCTCCCCTCCGTTTTCTAATCCTCGTCTGCTCTGCTCCACCTCTAGCTTTTTGTCTTTGGGCTCCACTCCCGGGGCTCTCCTTGATCCCCCCGCCCCCAAGTTCAGCACACAGGCCAACAACGGCCATCCCTGGAGGCTTCCCCCGAGGGGCAGTGCAAACGTCCTCCCGGGGGACAGACAGACAAGTGCCTCCGGCTGGGCCTGGGCCGTATCCTGTTGTAGGCCGCCCCCTTATAAAAAGCCAAGAATACCGCGGGTGAGCAAACACCTTTCAACCCTGGGTCAGGAGTCAGGGATTAGATGCCAGTTGGGCTGGGCCGGTGGGCCAATTCCTGCGCTGCTGTAAATCAGCTGACTTCAGTGGAGCTGCGCTGATTTACATCCCCTAGGGAGCTGGCCCCATTGGCTTCAGTGGAGCTCCACTGATTTAGAGCAGCTGAGGATCTGGCCCTCTCTGCACATGTCTTAACTCGTGCAGGAGGTCTGGCCCCCGCCTCCGTTATCCAGCATAAGCCGGTCGCTGGCACTTGGATCCCTCCCTGCGTGGGGCTGTGCCCCATCGTAAATACCCCCGGTTCCTCCATCCAGGTGCTTGCTGCAGGGGCTGCTCAGCACTGAGGCAAGCCTGGCTCGGGGTCGCGGTGACAGTGGGGCAGAGAAGTCAGAAACCCAAGAGTGGGCCCTATTTTCTCTGAACCAGCCACCACAAAAATTCCTGCACCAAACCCCCTTTCAGCCTGGTGTCTGGGTGCAAATTGGGCCCTTCTGTCTCCCCGCCTGATGTACCTGCGCAGGGGGGGCTTAGCACGGGCCAGCTTGGAAGCTATGGTGGAAAACTCTCCCCTAGAAGTTTCTCTGACCCTGCTGCAAAATGTTGCTTTTTTATTTTCGCCTCCTTACTTCCAAAAAGCTCGGTCTCTCCCCCAGCCCTCGCTGCGGGGGGAAGTAGCTCCGCTGGGAGCTCCTAGCCGCTGCAGAGACCAGGTGGGGTTGCACGCTTCTCTCGTGTTTGTGCTGCAGCTGGCTGCTACTGCTGCTCCTGGCGCTGTAGACTCGAGCACTCGTGCCCTCCGTGCTCCTGGGGAACTCCTTCAGGGACCTGCTCAGGGGCTTTCCTTTGCCATGAAACGCCTCGGCTTTGTAGGTACTGCTGCTCTTGGGCAGCGGCTGTAAGGAGTGGTCTGTCCTGTCCGGCTCCACGGTGAAGTTCACAGGCCTTAAAAAGCAAATATCGAGGCTGGATTCGGAGGAGGCTGGGGAGCAGGTCTCAAAAAGAGCCAGGTTTTGAAAGGTCTCTTCCTCGTAGGGCCCTGGCAGGGTAAAAATGTCCCCCCCGTAGTCCAGCTCTTCATAGCTTGGGGCAAAGATCCTAGGGTCCTGCAGCAGCTCCACCGAGGTCCGGACGGATCTCTCGACGTTTCCCATGAGATCAGCTGGGGGAGTTTCATATTCCATCTCTGGGATGGCTTGCAAGGGGATTGCCATGGCCTTTAGCTCCTGCTCGGGGAACTGAGATGGGGCCAGGATATTCTCTGGTCTTTCGTGTTTTCTCCCCTCCACATCCCAGTCTGCTGGCTTCCCAGCCTGGATGTTCTCCATCCCTGCAGGCTGGTTCTTCTTCATCTGTGGCATCAAATGCCTTGACGAGGAGGGGAGGGAAAGAAATACAGAAAAAATGATGCACATGCGTTTGGCAAGCCTGGCCCAGCCACCACCACCTTTAATTTCCAAGCTGTTTGCCAGGAAACATGTCCCCCTTTCCTGGTGGTGGGTATGCAGCATCCCCTCCACGCCCCCAGACCTGCTCCCTGAATGCACTTCACCTGAGAATGCCTGGCAAGCTTCATTACACTGCGCAGGGGAGCCAGCCGCAGGATGTCCATGCCACAGCTCCATGCTGAACTATTGCTAGGGACACCGTGAGCTGCCTACACTTGTTGGGGCTGCGTGGAGAGGGGCTGACAGTGGGGCTTACGTGGCTGTGGCGCTGGACGAAGGGGCTTGCGGAAACGGCTGCATCGCCTCTTCGGAGTGGATCCCGCTGTCTCGGAGGGAGGTTGCGCTGGGTGTTGGCGAAACCTCCTGGATGGAGCCGGCACACTGGGAAGCCAGACCTTTGTATAACTTAACCAGGGACGACCTAGGGAAATTGAAATTCATTACAATCCGCACAAGCAGCCAGAAGAGGAGCGAGAGACCAGCGTGGGCAGCACACAGTGTGGTGTTCTTTTTAAGCCACGTGGCCATGTCCTTGGTGGTCGGTCCAATGCAGGTTTGCTCACTGCTTCCGTAACGCCCTTCTCTGCGAGAAGGGTAACGGTTTTGTGGTTAAGGCCCTCACAAAGGATTTGCAAACACAACAAGGGTCCTGGGGCACCTCAAAGACAGAAATTTCTTCGGGCATAAGCTTTCGTGGGCTACCATCCACTTTGCATCTGACGAAGTGGGTTGCAGCCCACGAAAGCTTAAACCCGAAGAAATTTCTTAGTTTTCCAGGTGCCACAGGACTCTCGGTGGTGCTGTGTACAGATTAACATGTCTACCCCTCTGGAACAAGGGGTTTGGACAATCTAGCCTTGATCCCCAGCTCAGCAGTGGACTTCCAGTAGGACATCAAGCTAATTACTTAAGCCCACCATTCCTCCGTTCCCCTTCTGATGGGACAATAATTCTGCCTTGTCTATTTGGACTGGAAGGCATATTCAGTGCTATTTCAGCAAGAAGTGGCTAAAATCTCCTTAAAGTATTAACCTTGATTTTCTGTAGGCTTCCAGCTGAGGCCAGGTCTGCCCTCTTTTCTCAACTACAGGTAATTTCCCTAGGGCAGACCAGGCCTATGAAAGCAAGGAGTAATTTGTTTAAATGTATGGCTGCTCTGTTTGGAACAAATAAAAGGGAATGCCTTTTCTTTCTCTGAACCATCAAGATCCACATCTGACACCACGCTTGATAACACATGTTCTGACCTAGCAAGCTGACCTTCAGGAGCCAGATCCGAAGCTGGTGGGAACAGAATGGTGTTAATTTGACCCTGGGGGAACAGTGGACACTAATTTAGAATATGGCCCTCGGTCTCCACCTGCTCCATCATTTCTTCCTGAGGGTACAGGGTTGTACCTCGTGCCAGACTCACTTCTTCAGCTTTTTTCGTTTCTGTATGAGCAGCTCTTCGTTGCACTGTAGCAGCAGGCTGTAGTGCGAGATAAAGACACGGAAGCGTTGCACGCACACCAGGAGCAGGTAGTAATCGGGGTGCTCTTGCTCCGTGTACTTCAGGACGTTCTGGGGCGCAAAGGAAAGCAGACGGTTTGGATGATGTCCTCGCTCTTTTCATACAAAAGGCACTTTGGGTTAGAACTAAGACTCCGCCAACTGCATGAGACTCTGACAATGAACCATGTAAGATCTTTGGAGCAGGAATCATCTCCTTGGTAGGCGTTTGGACAGCACCTAGGACAATGGGGCTGGGAATGCCAGGGGTGACCATCACACAAATGCACCATATTCCTCCCTGGCCCCTTAGAGGGCTCCTGCCTTTCTCACGTGGGGTCGACCCATTTCAGGTAGGTCGGAGCCCGTCTTTCCTTTTGGGAAGGAAGACCCAGTTCTCACACTGCCCTGGCTTTGAGCATCCTGATCTGCACAGTGGTAGCCTGAGAATTTAGAGGAGTATCAGCAAGGTGATCTTTGCCTCCCCCACAAAGCAGTTCCTTTGCTGCAGGCACCAGCTGTTTCTGCCGGACTTGTCTCGTTTGTTCAGAGCAAGCCCTGTCCCCTTGGATTTCGTATGCCCCGTGTTACGGGGGAATGGTTACTAACTGAACAGTGTGTGGGGGGCCTCTTCTGCCATTCCTTTACCCACCTCCCTGTCTTCTCCCACTGTCTAGCTCTCTGGAGGCTGTTCCCCTCTCTCTCTGCTTCTTCCTTCATGGGCCTCAGCTTCCCTCTCACCAACTCTCTCAGCCACACACCAGATTGTTTTTTCCCCTTTCGTGGTCTCTCCATGCCTCCCTATCTCTCTAGCCTCCCTGTGAAATTGCTGAGTCGCTCCCAGCCGTGTGGCTGCGCAAACCCCAAAGGCCAGCTGTGAGTGCCGTGACGTGCAGCGTAAACACAGGGCCACGTATTCTCATTCCCGTGCACGTAAACGCAGGGCCACGT
>ML685909.1:3292890-3429047 GCA_007922175.1 Pelusios castaneus | reverse complement strand
TTCCCGTGCACGTAAACGCAGGGCCACGTATTCTCATTCCCGTGCACAAGTGAGACCAGGGCAGGCTCTGACTTTCGTCCTACCTGCAAGTGAAGAAGGTATTCAGGGACACGCTGGACTATATGAAAGAACAGCATGTAGAGGTCAGACTTAATTTCTTCTTCCACCTGAGTTGGAGAGAGAAGATTTAGCATCGCTGTGGCATGTGGATTCCCAGTGCTGTTTGCTTTCACTTGATGATGCGCAGTAGATGAGACAGATGAACGACAGTGAGGTGACCTTACAACAATCCATATCATGTCGGACTGTGAGTCCCTCACGCCCATGGGCCACACTCGTTCCTTGGGCCAACCCACCAATTCCCTTTGGACCTGATCAAGGCACAGGGCACTACTCGGTGTGACAAAGGATCTCAGAATCTGGCCCTTGAAGACTGACTCTCCCGGGGCGATAGCACAGCACAGGATCCAGCTGAGCGACTTGAGCCACATTAGGCATGAACGCAAAGGGACTGGCATCAGGGAGGTCTCAGGGAAGGGTCCTTCCTCCCCAGGGCACGTGACAAGCCCTACCCATTTTTTCCAGATTCCCTTCCCCAGGCAGTGGTCTGGGTGGGGTGTGAGGGAGAAATTTCGTGGGGATGGGGCGGTGGTTTATTTACAGATACTGAGCCAATTGAACTTCTGGGTGTAATTTCATTCAAACCCATGGTGGCATTAGAATTAGACACCATGCTGCCTTCAGCAACTTGATCGGCAAGACAGTCATTCAGGAAACAAACAAGGAGTCCTGTGGCACTTTTAAAGACACAGATTTATTTATCGCATGAGCTTTCGTGGGAGAAAATCCCACTTCGTCAGACGCTTGAAGATGGGGAGCTTACAGAATGGGAGGAAAATAAAGGCAAGGAAGTGTAAGTCATAGGATCAGGTCACTTCCCTGCCTTTATTTATTTTCCTCCCATTCCGTAAGTTTCCCATCTTCAAGTGTCCTTGAACTTGTCACAATTCAGGAAACAAGTATTTAGTAATAAAATAATTTGGTCAGCACGATGGGGAAATATGGCAGGAAAAAACCCTGGAAAATATTATGTTCCAACAGGATCGGCTGTGGGAAGTGGTGCCCAGAGGAAGGGGTGGTTCAGTTTGGAAACAGATAGATTGGATGGTTTGGATCACGGCCTGGGGTAATCCAGGGAGACGTCAGATATTTCAGACTCTCCTGGCATTCTCAGGCAGCCAGTGTCTGATTAGCAATAACACTGTTACGCTGAAGGGTGTCAATGGCTGCCATCAACGGTTTCTTGGCGCTCAAGACAATCAGACCTGGATTTAATGACTTCAGAAGACTGTATTGTGGTCACAGGCCATGTTTCATGTGCTTGGGGGGAACGGATATCTCTGGGCTATTTCAACCACCTGATTCCTGAGGGGAATTCTAGGACCACCTTAATATTTGCTTTGGCAAACCTCTACTTTCCACTGTTGGGGGCTGGGGGGCGGGGGACTAATTCTGTCTTTACTGCTGCCCGTATTGCCTGTGGCAGATAGCCTCTGAAACTGTGGGTCAGACGTGTACCTCCTTCCGAATCATCACGTGGATCCGCGAGATGCACTCTGGCAGGTCTCTCAGGTAAGCAATGTAGTAGTCCAGAAAATTGTTCTGAGGAAGAAACCCAGGCATGCTCAGTGAGAACCAGAAGTGCTTTGAAATTGGGCAGGGTGAGACCCAGGTTCACTGTGGCCCCAGGGGTGAGGTTTTTTGGGGGGCAGCTTCCACTGCCAACCATGTTGCAAAAGAAAAAAGATTGGGAACCCCAGGTCCAGGTTAGTTAATTCTGCCTGAACAAAGGGCAATGGATTAGATCAGCGGTTCTCAACCACTGTGTCAGGACACATCACTGTGTCACCACACAGCAGTACGTGTGTCACAGATAGGCGGGGAGATGGCTGGATTTGGCCTGTGTGGTCATGAAATGCAGCCAACCATGTCGTGACCCGCCAAAGGTTGAAGACCACTGGATTAAATGACCTCTTGAGGTCCCTTCCATTAAGGAGGTCCCTTCTTCTTGAGGTCCCTTCCATCTGCATTTCTGTCATTCTAAAATGGAAATACCGTTTCAACTTGTATGGTGTATAGAACTGGTATCCCTAGAGTTTCTTTAAACTTTTTGTACAGTCAGAGACATAATTCTTATGAGGGGAAAAACCCCACCAGTCCTGTTTGATCCAAACAGGCCATTATAAAACATTAAACTGAAGCATTTCCAATGCCGTTGTTGGGGGCATTCTGTTATGAGCAGTAACATACCTCATCGTTTGTTAACTTCAGGAATATGTCCCCCAAGATTCCCGGGCGTGGCCAACTCAGAACCCTCTCTTGCAGTGTATGAAGTAAGTCTACATGCTGCTGGACCAGGTATCGTAAAGAACTGGGGAAGAAACTGAAGAGAGAAGATAACAGGTATGCTTGCTCAGAGAAGAGTATACAAATGCATCCAGAAAAGGAATCAGATTCCTAGACTTTTGGAACACACACGTTCTGCTCATGCCTCACCTTCATGGGCCAGCAGTGTGAAACTTGCTGGATTTTCTTTACCAGGTCATAGTAATCATTGTTTTTATGGTAGAGCCTAGGGGCCAATGAAGAATGAGGCCCCATTGGGCTTGGTGCGGTATAAATATGGAGCTGTAGACAGTCCCTGCATTGAAGAGCTTGGAATCTAGTGTTTTGTGGATCCATTTCATAAGATTTTGCACTCATTGGACCTAATTCTCCGTTGCTGTGTATAACTGACTCTGCCCAATGGGGATGAACCTACACAGCTAAAAGGATGAGCTGTTATCACTTGATTTAGAAGACTTAGGCCCCAAACCCGCAAACACATATGGAAACAGGATGGGACTCATAACCCTTGCCTTGTTCATGGTTCACTTTACAAGTCAAAACTTTCATCCTGTTGGAAATTTAATATTTAGACTACTGTTCACCTCCCACATCAGGATGAACATGCAAAATATTTAAATATTTTGCTGAATGGAAACATCAAATTTCAGTTTGGAAATGTCAAAATGCTTTGTTTTGGTTTATTGAACCAAACTGAATCTGCCTGATGGGATTTGTAGTTTGGATTTCTCATGACTCCAATCTCCTTTGTGGACTGGGCTTCCACGAGGACTCCTTGTTTGTTCTCCTTAGACTACAGCTCCCAGAATGCACCTTTGTCAAGGGGCTCCTCTGATAGATCATGATAATTTAACCAGAGAGCAGACTATGGTGCATTGTGGGAGATGTAGTCCACTCATGGAGCCTCAAAAAAATGAGGGCTTGAGATACCTGAACTCTGTTTTCCAAAGGGGGAGCCGTGTTAGTCTATTGCAGAAAAACAAACAGAATCCTGTGGCACTTTTAAAGATTAACAGATTTATTTATCACATGAGCTTTTGTGGGAGAAAATCCCACTTCGTCAGACGCTTTGAAGATGGGAAACTTACAGAATGGGAGGAAATTAAATGCAGGGAAGTGTATGGCATAGGATCAGGTCAGGCTGTAACAGCAAATCAAAATAGATGTTAGGATTCAAACACTGGGGAACAGCACATAGAGGAAGGTGAGGTCAAATCACCTGTTGTAATGAGACACAAATCCCTAGTCCCTGTTTAACCCCAAGGCAACTGAGTCAAATTTGCATATAAATTCGATTTCGGCACTATGTAGCTCCGGTGGACACAGATTAGTTACAGAACGACCTAAAACAAAACATTTCCATTTGATTCAACAAACTGAAATGTTTAGATTCAGGATGATCTGATCCAAAACAAAATATTTAGTTTCATTTACCTGATAGAAAACTAAACAATTGCAGAAATTCTAAATTTTCCCATGGAAAATTTCAATTTTGCAGAATCAATATTTTCCATCCAAAGAATTGTTTTGATGGAAAGTTACCAACTAGCTCCAGAGGCTGGGTAGGGGGAGAAAAGATATGATATTTATATTGTATTCTATTTTCTGATAAATAATGCAGCATTATGTCATTAAAGGCTATAACACAGTATTTACGTTGAAAACATACCGAGGTTGTCATTATATTATTAATAGACAGCAAGGAAATGTGCGGAGATAGCTTTGGAAGCGTTACAGTGATGATCCTGAAAGGAGGAAAGATAAAAGAAGAGCCAGAAAAATGAAGAGGAAACAGACACGATACCCAGTAGGTGGAAAGAAGGATGAAAAAAGACAGCCACAGACAGACAGGGGAAATGCCCGTTAGCCAGGCAGGATACTGAATAGTGTTTTTTATATTTGACGTAACGGGTCCATGGTTAATGCTGAAGCCAGCCGGCTTCCAGTGGCAAAGGGAGGGGGTATGGATTGTGAGTTTTAGACTGGGGGGCTTTGTGCTCGGATCTCAAGCAGTGGGTGTTGGGGGAGACGGGGGAGAGGAGACTGATGGAGCACAGAGGATGAAATGAGGTAGGGTCAGAGGGCGTGGAGAGGGGACTAGACAAGACAAGAAATATTTGGAAATAAGCTGTAAATTTTGAAGTGTGAGGGTAATTTACCATTGGAGCAATCGCTGTCAATTTTTCAGTCCAGATTGGCTGTTTTTCTACAAGAACTACTCTAGGAATTATTTCGGGGGATGTTCTGTGGCCTGTGCCACACAGACCAGATTTTCATGATTGTCCTTTCTGGCCTGGGAATCTACTGACTCTATGAACTGAGAAACGCAAAGGCAGGATCTTTTACCCACATTAAACGTTCTGAACACCCAAAGCTTTTTTGCCTATACAAACATTAGGTGCTGAAAGGTTTCCCAGTGGTTAAGAGAAAGTTCCCAAGAATTACGGAGGAAAAAAGGACTCTGAATGTTGAAGAGGCCCTTTTCTAGTGATGGTCACGTACCTTCTCTCTTTGGCGGTCCTCTTCACATCTGACCCTTGCAACGTGGCTTTGATCTTCAGGATCAGGGACAGGTTGATGACATATTTCCTCTCCGACTCCAGCAGCTCCAAAGCAATGCTCTGCCTTTTGGCTTCAATGAGAAGTTTGATTTAGAACACCAGCATGTGAAAAGCTGCACTCTCGTGTTGCACGGGGACTGAGCCCCGTCTTGCAGCCCAGAGGGAATGTTGGAGTTTGCACTCCTTGGCTTGCTAAGAATTGCAGGCTCTGAAACAAAGCATGCTGGGAAAGTTACATAGCCTCTATAATCGCCGTCTGCCCACAGAAGGGGCAGAGACTTTGGGGGAACAGGACGAGGCGGAATAGTCTCTCCTAGCAGAAATGGAGAAGTAAAAGGAATTGTTTCTTTGTACTGTGCCACAGACGTCCTGTGATCTGAGAGAGAGACCAGGCAGAAGGAACCATCCCAGGGACAGAAAGTTTGTCTGTTTGTTGCCAAATACATAAAGGACTGAGGAGCAAGATCCCCAGAAGGGTAAGGTTTGTTGTTCCTCTTAAAGGACACCGCTGGCATGGCCTGCCGTGAACTGTGGGCTGCAACTGTAAAAGGATCTGTACAATGGAAATGGTCAGGCAACCGTATCTATAAAGGGCATGATAAATGCACTCTCTGGAGGCTATCCGCACAAAATTGCATCAGTCTGTCTGGAGCCCTCAGCACCACAGCACAGCCTCTCCCTGCCTGTTCCTACAGGGCTGCACGGATGCACACAAGCAGCTCCCTCCAGACTAAGGAAGGGTTTTACATGCATCCGTCTCCCAGAGGTTATAAATGGATGGGGCAGTTACAAGCAGAGTTGTGCGAATAATGGCTGCTTCAGTTTACTGGCAAGTCTGAAAAAAAGTAAAAATCTTTTCAGGTCAAACGAAACATTTTGTTCAACCCAAAATGTTTCATTTCCATTTCAAGCCTTTCTGTAACAGCTTTTGTTAAATAAAATTAAAGGGCGTCTCTAAATGGAAATTCATTTCCAACCAAAACACAGTCGTGATTTATTTTGAAAATGTCAAATTTTGGAAAAATTTGGAATTCCTAATGGCTGAAACCGTTCAGCCAGACGGGCAAAAATTCACAAGAGGCGATGGTATTGGCACGTCTGCGTTTTTTGCCGAAAAAAGATGTTGACTGAAAAATGTCATCCATATCATCATCATCATCATCATCATCATCATCATCATCATCATCATCATCATCATCGTGGCAAATCCCAATTGGTTTCGGCCTCCTTGCAGATCATGCGCCCCAGTGTGATGTCTGGCTGGATATTCAGTTTGCCAGCGATGGACATAATCTTATTGCATCACAGAACCTTTTGGGAACAGAGGGATCGCTGGCTATCGTAGCGGCAGTCCTTGGTAAACACACTAGGGAATTCACTGGTTTTCTTCTCTCAATACGCATGTGTCAAGAAGGCTGCTGAAACTGAACCAGTGCGGTTGATAGTTGCTGACTATCAGATACAAGATCAGCTGTAGTTACTCATGACTTCCAAATAGAGCTGGATATTAATGGGCTACTTCACCTTGAATGGTCCCTCAGAAATATGTTCTAACCATTTGCGCTAAACTCTTTGTTCAGTCTCGTATCTAGCTGTGACTCTCTT
This sequence comes from Pelusios castaneus, assembly GCA_007922175.1. Classification (NCBI taxonomy): domain Eukaryota; kingdom Metazoa; phylum Chordata; order Testudines; family Pelomedusidae; genus Pelusios; species Pelusios castaneus. The sequence continues at coordinate 3,422,475 of ML685909.1, read as the reverse complement.
GAGTACCTTTCCCAGACCTCAAGAAGGGCTCCGTTTAGCTTGAAAGTGTCTTGCAAGCCAACGGAAATTGGTCCAGTGAAGGAAATTACCGCATCCTCCTCAGTATCATTCTTGCTATTAGCTGTGTAAAAGGAACAAGAGCGTCAAAGAGACGAGGTGGGTGAGGTAATGTCTATGCCATTCAGCTGTGAGCGGATTTTGTTTGTGGAAATCTCTGTGTTAATGGTTCTGAAAAGAAAATTTTTGAGATTTCTGGTTCATTGTTCTGGGAAATTTAGAAGAAAATTGGGTTTGTTCTGATTCAGAACTAACCCTATTTTGGAATACCAACATTTCTTGCAAAGGGGAAATCCTGCATTTCGGCAAGTTCTCTTGTGAAACCTGAAACAAATTTACAACCTAAAATACTGGTCACAAGACCTTCTCTTCGGTCCCTTGCTAACTCTTTTGATTTCAGACTAGCGCTGACAGCCTCTAGACTCCCAAAGCCTCCACGCTTTTTAGCCACAGCTTTTTCTTTATTCTTACCAGCGAAAGAAGTTTCACATAAGACATTGTCCACTGAGCTGTATCTGCTTTGGCCTGTTTCCTTCACTCGGTCTGGGTGCTCCTTCGAAATATATTCATCACCCCACTCTTTACTGTCTTTGGGCTGCTTCCACACTGTCAGTGTGGGCTGACCTTTAGGCTGAATGTCAGCTTGCAAAGAAGGCTTGAGGCTTTCTTCTGTCTCTGGATTTGCACTGCTCCTGCCTAGAAACCACAAGATGGTGTCAGGATCTTGCGATCTTTGTAAAAAGTCTGCATGAAAAACTTCTATGTAATAATTATAAAACATGCCCCCTCCAAATTGCTGGACAGCACCCCAATAGATAGACAGAATACAATGAATATACTTTTCCATGGGGTGAAGCAATTTGGACCTGCAAAAATGACATCTGGCTTCTTATTGCCTGAAGAAAGTTTGGCAGTTGCGTATTAGAGGATTGGTTTTCACTTGCAATCAGTTACCAGTTCAAATGCTCAGATTTGCAAATACAACTGCCAAAATGCAGGTGCAAATTCCACTTACAAGATGGACATCACCCTTTTGGAAAACTCTTCCTAAAACATCCAATATAATAAAGACAGAACTGTAAAGAAATCACTGTTGTACCCATGCAAATGAGAAAAACAGATTGGAGGGGTGGAAAACGGGGAAGAAAGTGTCTAAATAGAGGGGTTACCAGTGGATTCTCCACAGTGTGCCTGATTTCTCTTGTGGGTCCTTGTCACCAGTATCTATCCCTTCAATTAATGTAAATGAAAGCATCCGCAGAAAAGCGTCCGATGGGCAGAATGCAAGCGGGGATGAGGACTGGAAATCAGGACTCGCCGTTTCCCATTGGGTTAGTTGCTTAGACCACACTTTAGAAATCAGCTTCTCATTTGTGTGGCCTCAGTTTTGGGGTGCCCAGTCTGAGGAAGCTGAGACTTGATCCTCCCAGTGTGCTTTGGATCAAGAGCTCCTGCTCACCCCCACTGGAGCTGCCATTCCTCAGCATTTATCATCAGTCCCTCTGAAATGTTCAAACGGGGCCTTAAATTAGGCAGCTAATAAGTGTCAGGCATTGGGCAGCCACTCACTGGGATCTGGGGACACACTTTGTTAATGGGGGTGAAGTATGCAGAGATCCTGGCTGGCTGGTGTAATATAAATGGAGAGGATTGTTATAATTACAGCCTCATTTCAAGATCCTTAGCTGGTGTTCACTGATGCAGCTCAGTTGGCTTTAATGGAGTGATGCCATTTTACGTCATCGGAGAATCTGGCCCTCTGAGTTTAATAAACCATGAAGAAGAGATGGGAAAGGGGAAATTTTGCTTCCTAGGCTGCAGTGGCATTAATGAGAACAGTTTGCTCTTGGGCTCTAATAGAAAATTGGGCTAATTTCTCCAGATTTTTTTTTTTTAACCAGAACTGAAGTGAAAGAAACATCCTGAACTATAAAATGCTTCTGGTGACTAATATACGTTTTCCCTGGATTTTTGGTCTGTTCTAACAAAAAACCAGAAAAAGAAAATCACATTATTCTGGCAAAGTTTCTTTCCTCACACAATCAAATATACCAGGAGTTCAGCCAAACTGCTGTTCTAATTGACTGAAGTATTTGTTTTCCGACGGCAGAACCCAGCCCTAGCTGGAGAAAAATCTCCCATTATATCAATTTACCATTCCAACGGTAAAGAAGCTGGTTGATGAACCTTGACGGAGGTTTTAAAAGATGAGTATTTACCTACCTGTGCTGGACGCTACTTTCACATTTCCTTCTCCTGCTCCCATGGCTCTTGTATCGGAGACTGCAGAAGAAGGAAGGAAAACTATGTAAGATGTTAATACAGCTAGAACATGAGCAGGTGTTTGCATGCCAGGTTTCTTCTTGAAAGGGATAATCAAGCCATAAAAAAGGAAAGATTAGATTTTTAATTCTTTAATATTCTCAGCTTGAGGAATGCTCTTTTAGCTTTTCTACTGAGAAAAATCCATTTTGACTCTTGATTTCATCATTACCGGCTGGGTCATAAGAACACAAAAATGGCCGTACTAGCCCAACGCCTGTCTGCTGCCTCTGGCCATTGCCAGGTGCGTCGGGGGAATGGACAAAACACGCAATTTATGGGGAATGGAAAACAGAGCAAAACTTTTGCTGATACCTTATGATGAATATTTGTTGACATTTTAATTTAAATGCATCTTTTGATGTTTTCTGAGCTGGTCCTCTTGGGGGTTTTTTTCTCCCTAGCTACCAATTTCAGCAGGGAGACTGTAAGCCAGAGGCTTGGTACAGGGAAGGAGACGAAGGAAGCAAAAAGTTCTGATACCAAAACAGAATTATTTAATATTTCGTTGGTACTTGTCTACAGAGTTAAGCGTGTGCTTCTATGCTTTTCTGAATCGAGGCCTAAATGAACCCCAGGTCTAATCCAGCCCAAGAGCCCTCAACAGCTCTCCTAGAATTCATGCTACTCCTAGCTCTGGGCCTGACGATGCTAACTAGCTGCTTGCCATGGCCAACCCAAACACGAGCAGTGCCCTCTATCCCAAATAGATCCAAACTTCTTGAGAACTCTGGCCAGTGCCTGGATATTCTGCCTTAATCCACCCATTTTTGTGTGTGTACGAATCTGCTGACAAATACCGGTCTCTGCAATGTACATCTCATTTTATCCCTACAAAGCTTACTATGAGGATTATTTTGGGGGGGAAAGGAGAGGAACCCTGGCTTCATTCACCCTCACTCATACCTCTCTCGTAGGTTGCATGGTGCAAATTACTTGTAAAGTCTTCGCTGATCAGGACAGGTTCCGGGAGATTTATTGATCGGAACGGACTGCCTTGTGAAGGAGTAGGCACGGTTTGGGAGCCGTGTTCCTCCTTTTGTGTTCTTCTGTGAAAATAAAGAGAGGCCACTGGAAAGCACAGTACCACAGAGCAAAATTTCAGTTTAAACTGTAATCTCAGCACACGTCAGTACAAATACGAGCGCTCAGACAAACCCGAGGCCACTCAGGAGGCACCCGGGGCCCATCAGCTGGGCTTACATGAGGCAGGAGCAGTTGATGAAGTTCACTAACATGACTCTGAAAACATCTTCCCCTGGCTGCCGTACAGTGTCATAGCAGGTATGTTCTTTGCACAGGATTAGATAGTTAGCTACACTACAGAAATCTCATCCACCCCTATTATATATAATATTATGGTGGTGGCTACTATCCGCACTGCCATCCTTGGGTTGGTGGAGTGTGTCCTCACCAGGACCACCTCACTTCCAGTGACCTAAGTGACATTGTGGGAGAGCTGAGAGGGCAATCTCTCAGGTCCCTGCAGGAAGTCCACAGATTCCCGGCTGCTCCTGCACCTGGGGTTTGCTAGAGTCTTAGGTGGCACCAGGGCTGCAGCCGCTCCAGGGCTTGCCTGGGTCTTCCTAGTGTGTACAAGGCCTTAAGTACTTCTGGCCTGGATATACAAAAGGGTTTAGGTGTTGGGACACACCTGTGCCTAGAAAATCATGGAGATTCGCAAGGGGGATGTTGTTAGTATGGCCTGTAAAACAAGCCCCCCCGGTGGTCCCACGCTGCACGTGTCGGTACGAGTGGGTTTTAGGGCACATCAGAAATCGCAGCTGTGACTGTATGAGTGAAGGGAGCAGCCAGCACCAGCTGCATTGCATCGCCTTGTCGGAGAGGCTGTTTCTCAAGTTGGCAGGCGGTCGGGACTGTGGGACGGCTGGCATGGCACCGGCAATGTGCATCCAGCAGATGGTGCGCCCTCTCTCTGGGCAGCTCAGCCAGGAGGGAAAAGGGAGGAGGAAGCAGATATTGAATGCAGAGAGACTCCCCCACAACAGGAGGCACATGCCATGGGCTCACTTTGCTACGCAACAAATGGAAGGCTTGCAAAGATCCAGGCTAGAGATACAAGCTATTCAAAGCCCTGCGATGCGGAAGGAGAACCTCACCCAGGAAACACACTGTGCCTGGCATGCTACAGTACATGGACCACATGTGTCCGTATGTACTTGGGTTGCCTTCCCTGGCAGAGGAAGCTGGAGTGCACAGTCACAATACAGTTGTGTGCAATGCTCCGAGGGTCTGTCTTTTGGAACACTGTCCGTTGGGCTTTCAAAAGAGCCCAAGTGTTTTAGAAGCAAAGTTTCCATATACTTTAGTGGGACTGAATAAAACCGTGTGCCACTGACTTCCAGTGGAATTTGTGCTCCTAAGGCACTTCTGAAAATTCCACCCACCGTTTTCTAGAAGTTCTAAATTGTCCAGTAAAACCTTCGTTGAGGTTCACCTGGACATGACTCAAGTCACTTCTCGCTAGCTCTGCTGGATCAACAATGAGGACGTTGAAGGTGTTAATTGTTTCCCTGGTGTGTCGGATCCATAGAACCATCTCCTCTGAAACGTTTGATGGTCTCGGCAGGCCAGCATCTTCTCTCCTCTACAGGGATCACAGATGGCTTCACACATGAAGAATGAAGCTCATCTGCACTAATGGAGGCTGCTGCTAATTAACAATGAGCACTTCAGGACACTCAGGGCTTAGTTTCTTACTTTGTTTTCACTTTCCGGGATTCCCTCCGTTTCTCTTGCTGCAGCTGTTCGATTTTCTGTTGCATTTCCTCTTGCTTGGCACTTATCACTTCAATCTTCGACTTGGCATCGCTCAGTTCCTCCTAAAGCCCAGAACAAGTTCAAACAACACTTACAGAACTTAGTAGTGATGGAAAGCATGCATGTGCTGCTATGCCCGTGAGTACAGCCCACATCGATTAGAAATTACTGGAATAAAGAAGCTATTGGTCGTATGACATAATTCTCTCACTGTTACAGCATATAACCTATCCCATCTACTGGAAATATCAGCCACAAGAGCGGTTACTGGAACATGTTTGGGCACTTCAGCCAGCCCAAGAAAGGATGCACTTGAGAGACAGAGTCAAAGGGCCTTATCCAAACCCTACTGATGACTCCCAGTGTCTTTAATGGTCTTTGGATGAGGGATGCAGAGAGCAGCTGCTACTTTATAGTGTCTTCATGTGGTCCTAATTCCACAATGTGGTCACTTACATGTAAGTATCTGGGAATCCATCCCAAGAGGTTAAGGCATCTCTCCCTCTGCTGTGCACTGCCAGAGAGGTCCAGAATGGAAGCCAGAATCTGCCCCCAGGCTGGACTTTCAGGGTTGCTCAGCTGTCTCTCAGCCACTGAAATCAATGAACCCAACTTTCTGAATGACTTTAGCCCACTCTTAGAGAATTTTATCTGTGTTCGTGTCTCACTCATGAAAGCAGAAAACTCAGTGCAAACTTGTATGTGACTCTATAGCAAAGTTCTTCAGTGATGAATTACAAACCCCCTGGCCATGTAGCAGTTCTGTGATAAGGGACATATCTACCCATGTCAGCAAGACTCATTTTCACGTGTGATCTACTTTATGATGGGGCAGGCCCTGGATCTCTCCTGTTGAGGCCAGCTAGTCCATTAATCCAACCTGATAAACAGCCTCACACAGAATATGGGTTCTAAATAGTTCACTGTAGCTGTCTAGTTTAGTTAGCTCATTTCTGGGATTGGCCTGTGGCTGTGTGCTCTTTTATGCTATTCAGAACAGGAGAGGGTGTTGTGGCGAATTTAAAAACTGTGTTAAAATTATAGGCTGTCATTATAAATGACAAGGGTTTTTCCTGATCTTGCATGCAGGCTAGGGAGCTTGTAGGGATGTGTGAAATCTGAGCTTAGCAACAATCAGTCTGCAGCCAGGCAGCCTAGAGTAAGATGAGGTGAATTGTGCCCCAGGGAGCAGCCTGCTTTGTTTCTCTCTGTTTTTGGGTTCTTGTGTGTTATTGTTCTCAATTCTAAGAGTCATGTTGCATTGCAGTCTTCTAGCAAGGGCATTTATGTTTTTATCAACCCCTTCTGTGTATCTGGACGGAATGTAGCAGGTGTCTGAGGAACAGGGTGTAGGAATAGCTCCTACCTTGAAATTGCTCATCGAATTCTTCATTTCCGCCACTTTCTCTTCCATTGTGCAGTGGCAGCTCTTAACCTTCTCCTCCAGAGCATACTCTCCATGCTGAATTCTTGAAAGTTCCTGCATTGCTTCAGTGAAACCAGTTTTCAGTTCAGAGGCCAGTGCCTGCAACTAAAAGGAACCAGAAACAATGTGAATCCAAGGCCCCCAACCTGCTCTGAATAGCAGAGTCCCTAAAGTTCATCAGAACCTCAGTCTTGCATAAGGAGACAAGGGCTTATGTAATCCACTTATTGCGGAGCTCTGTGCCCGTCTAAGGGTGCCTGGGCCAGTGGGTGATGAATCTGTTGTTTGGCTTGACTAATAGGCCTGGATCACTTAGCTCAGGCAGTAGCAGCTCATAGCTTTTTATACAGAAGTTCTCAGGTTCATCCTCTTCTCAAACTACGGTTTGTTCACCTCTGAGTGGAGGGAAAGCTAGTCTGAGAGGGAAAGTGGCCTGGATATTAAGAATAGTAATGGTACCAAACGGATTTGAATTGCAAAACAGCGAAATCATTAATCACACAAGTTAGCAAACAGTCAACAATTAAACCATTCCTGAGCGAGAGCCAGCTCGGATCACGAGGGTCCAGCTCTCCTCAGGCAGGCTGAGAGCTTTCGTTGGTCTTTGAGGGTCAGTTGTGCCTTTTAGCCACAGATCGTCTCTGGAAGAAGTGGGGAACATCTCTCATACCCCAATGGGAGCTCCTGGCACACAGGCTGGCTCTATTTTGGGCTGTTGTAGCACCTACAGCAGTGTTACCAAAAGAACCTCTATATTCACACCCTTCAAAACCCTGTTCACATCTTTGTACGAAAGATGCCTGAGGAGGTATCATTTGAAAACGAATAACTCGCCGGTCAATAATATTATGGTGGAATGTATGGAGCAACATTATTTATGAAAACTTATGAAATCCCTCTGTAGGGTGTTGTTAGCACATGTGCAAAAACACACAGCCTTGTTAGACACACCTGTTCTAAGCAAAGGAATGGGTGTTGACATCCGTTTCCATAAACGGAGTAAACAAGGTCCCTGAGGCAGCAGGGGAGGAAATGGTAGGGGACAAAGCAAATCTGCATTTCAGCAAACCCAGCTAAGAAGAAAGAACATTGATCCCTCTTCACCACCAGACTCCATGTCAGCTTCTTTACTGTTTGAATATACTTTGCTCTGAGGGGTAATCTTTTGAAGAATGTGGATTATAAGAGAGAACAGAAAACCCCAAGTTCTTTCACCTAAGGAGACAGACACTAGCACCTTTGGTCTTCTGTGAGAGATCCTGACCAAGGAAAGCATTGGTCACCATCTTGCTGGAAAACCATGGGTGAGAGTGTCCATCTTGAGCTACAGCCTTGAACCAAAACTTCCATGTTTTAGACTTTTATGTTCACATTTTCACTTTTAGTTGTCGGGAACCACTTTTAACTTCATTTCTTATATTTGAAATCACTTAAAAACTATCTTCTGTCCTGAATAAGCTTGTTTTATTTTTTTTTAGACTAAACCAATCCAGTGCTGTGTTTCAGTTGAACTGCCTGGTAGCTCCAGTTAAAGCGGCAAAGTGTTGCATAGGAGCAACCAACCTTTACTAGCCGGACTGTCCAGGAGAGGCCCAGAAAGTGCAGAACACACATTTTTGGGAAAATTCAGGACGGGGACTGTGTGGGGGCCACCCTGCAAGTAGGAATCCAGGCTGGTGGAAGCCAGAACATGACAGGTGTGTTGTTGACTGGCTGCTGGACCAGGCTACAGTTGTATGCGGATGCTCAGGGTGTGACCGGATGCTGGCCAGCTGTTTGTGAGGGACCCGCTCTGTGAGCTACAACAGCAAAACACTGTGAGGCACTCAGGGTTCTGGGGCAGGTGGGGATACAGCCTCTCGCTGGTCTGGATTGCACCCCAGAATGTGAGAGTGGCGCAGTCAAAGCAGGATTTATGAAAAACTTGTTATTTTAACTGAAATTTATACTTTGTCCTGGTGTAACTGTTGTAAGTGATTCTCAAATGTGGTAACTGGGAACAGTCAAAAGGAAGGTGACAGCTTTATTATTTTCTGCTTGTTTATTTCAGGGAAGGGAAATGGAAGAAAAGTAAAGCATAAACATGAACGTCAGTGAAGCTGCTACAAAGCAAAAGCTGGCCAGGCTGGAGAGTGAGCAAAAAGCCGGTGGACATGGACATCAGCAGATGGTTAGGCAAGTAGCAAGTGGGAAGGTGAGGAAGGCAGCAGCAAGAACCAGGTGGGCCATTGAGCTGAAAGAGATGGAAGCCCAAGAGAAAGAAAAGGAAAGGAAAGGCTGCCTGGCCAGAGCATAACGGACGGGTGGGGCACCATCTCCAGATACCCTCCCTCTGCAAGGAACAGCCAGCTGGGATGCATTGTTTGAATCAAAACAACTTCCTTGGTTTGAAAAAGTCTGACTGACTTTGTGATTTACCCTCCTCTGCATTTCCATTCACCTACATACTGTCGTTTCCGTTTCATGCGTCTGACCAAGTGGGATTTTACCCACAAAAACTCATGCACTAGATAAATTTCTTAGTCTTTAAAAGGGCCACAGGACTCCTCCTTTGTTTAGACTGTATTGGAGAACACCTCCCCACTTCGGAAAGGCTAAGTGAAGTGCATAAAGTTCCTGAGGACACGAAAGTCCACACACTGATTGCAAAACTCGGGGGCAAAGCGTTAAATGTATGTAATGAAATCCCAATTGGAGAAGCTTTGATATACCCTGAATAAAAGATATCACCTCACCCAACTTCTCTCTCTAACATTCAGGGATCAACATGGTGCAACAGCACTGTCTACACCACAGAGTATTATTAACTATACTGTTTGGAGACAATTCACACAAGAAATTAGACCTGAAAACTTCCCTCTCCCAGCATGATATCATTCATTATTACAATTACTAAGACCTCAAACAAGCATCATCATGAGTGTCCTGCCCCCTTACATTGTTGGTTTAAAGTTACAAATACACGACACATTACTCAACACAGGGTTCTTGTCTCTTGTTAATGAGCCTTTGTGCAAATAGTAACTTGCATACAAGTTTTAGCGTCAGGACTTTCTGGAAACCCTACGCCACTGGGCAATTTCTGTTAATTTTTCCACCTCCCCCCAGTGGAATGGCCTGGTGCATTGTCCTATCAGGGTATAGCTGATCTCTATGCCACCGCTAGATGCCAGAAGCGCCACTGGAGTCGTACATTTCTCAATGATGGTGTTTCTCATGTAAGAGGTTAGCACCACTTCTACTCCTAAATTAGAGACCAAATCCTCCGTTGGGGTAAATCAGACTTCACTGACAGGACATCATTGGGCTGTGCTGCTTTGCACGAGCCGTGGATCTGGCCTTAGACTTGTTACTAGCACCTGGCGCTACCAGCACAGGGAAGGAAGGACAGTAGTGGCAAAGAGGGAAAGGGAGGTGGACGAGTGCAGGGGTAAGCACAGAAGTGGCCGATGGAAGTGCTGAAACGGTGCAACATGCAGTTTGCATTTCAAAGTTATTCCCCACAGCTCGTGCACACCTTTAAGATGCTTGGCTTGGGGTTGGTTTTTTGTTTTTATAACTGCAGAGGGAATTGCGGTTTGAAGAAAGTTGCATTTTTTAAATTTTATACTAAATGATGAACACGGACCCAGACTGTTGGCCACAGCAAGGGGCGCAGAGCACAGTTTAGAAAGGGAAGGGGCAGTCCTACCAGAGTGTTCAGCCAGTGCCTCCAACTTTGCACTCTCAAGTGTGTCCATCCAAACGGTGGGACTATGACATTTCATGACTTGGCTAAGTTCACAAATCAAACATCTAGTTTGCAACTGGCTGTGAGCAAAGAGGTCAAACTGAAGCAGTTTTCAGAAGGAGGCCATAATCCTTGATTCATTCCATTTGTTCATGCGATGTGCACAGCTGAACGTATAGTTGCCTTATAAGTGCCCTTCTTTTCCCTTCAAATGGATTTTGGTTCAAAAAGACTATTAGTTTGTTCGTCATTCTTTGAACTTGGAATTATTCAGGGCAATTTGCTTGTCTTTACCTGAGAAATCTGTGTTGCAGGATTACTCACTGGCACATTTTCAGTTTCTCCTGTGGGAATAAAGAACTGCAGTCAATTAAAACCACTTATTATGAGTGCTATAAATAACTGGAGCAAGGTAATGTGCCATCCTCTTCAGGTGCAAAGCTCTTTGCAGGACTTAGTCCTGCTTCGGGAGATGTGAAGGCCACACAGTTTGTAAAATCAGCTCCAGTTATAAGTGGGACTTGCCAGACTGGATCAGACTAGAAGTCCATTTGGTACAGTATCCCATCTCTGACAACAGCCAGGTCTGGATACTGCATATAAAGCTGAAGGAAACCCCTAGTACACAATAATGAGTAAAAATTATGCCCCTAAGAGTTCCGTCCTAACCACCATCAGTTAGGAGTCGGCTGATGCCCTGAAGCATTATGGTTTTTGTCCTCTCTACAGTTCTGTTTTCTAAAATCCTATTTAGGGTAACTGTACATGTTCCCATTATCCATACACATTTTTCAATCCTTCTGAGCTCTTGGCCTTTATTATGTTTTGTAGCATTGAGTTAATCAGATTAATTATGTGTTGTGTTTTTCTATTTTCAAGTATTTCCTTTTATTAGCTTCAAATTTGCAGGTTACACTTTAATTGAATTATCCTTTGCTCTTGTATTATGAGACAAAGGACTTAGAAGCATAAATTTGATTTTTCCAAAGTGACTTGGCTGCTTAGGCAATTCTCTCTAGGGCTGGTTGGAAATTTTTCATCTTTAATGAAAAATGTGGGGTTTGGTTTAAATGGGTTTTTTTTAAAAAAAAGTTTCTGATTTCTGCAGAAAACCTTGATTTTTCCACTGAAAAGCTGTAGTTTTCTAGTCAAGATGCTGCTGTGGTGCTTCATGGTAATCGTAGTTCAGTAGCCTCTTATCCCTGTCTTCTTTTATGAGCCAGTCTCTCCAGATGGACTTCACCTCCCATCAGGCACTGCTGCCTTGCAACTCCCATCATGCATCACCTCCCCTTATCAAGAGGGGAGACAATGGCCTATCTTGGGAAATGTGGTTCAGTCAGGGCGCCCAGCATATTGAAGAGAAAATGGGAATGTGCCGTATGTATGAGACACCCAACCTATAACTACCATGGGGTACCTTGGCAGCTTTTCTGAATCAAAGCATTTTGATTTTCAGCAAAAATATTTTGAATTTCAATTTTTTGCCAAAAATCAAACATTTCAGGGGGTGGGAGGTGGGATTCTGTTCAGCTCTACTTAAGTCCCACTGGCTTCCATTGAAACTTAGGCTCTAAATGCCTATTGAAGATGGGACTTAGACTCCTAAGTCATTTAGGAGCTTTTGAAAATTCTGTCCAGGTTAAAAAAGAGTCCCCAATTTGTTCTCTCCACCGTGGTCAGTGTGTTGTATCTGTTTTGTAAGCCAGGCGTGGGTCTGTGGCAATCTGTCTCCTAGTGATGGCTAGAACCCATCTCTGCTGCATGTTGATAATAGTATGGGAGGACTTGGCGAAGTCTTCTACCAAGTGTATCCAGATACTTCTTAGTTCTTAGCAGTAAAGTGGGCTGTGACCGAGAAATTCCATGATTCTCTCTATGGAGCAAATTCAGAGTCAATACTGATAACAGCCCTTTAACTTATATCCTGAAGAAGCCCATTTGGATGCCATGGGGCATAACCTGGTTAGCAGCCTTGACAAGCTATGATTTCCAAATACAGTTTCAGCCAGAGACATGTGAATTTGGATGCTGATGCATTATCCCAAAGGCCATATGGAGAGAGGTTGCCAGGACAGAAAGGGGTTGACAGCTCAGTTCCTGGTGTCAGAGTTCTGTGTAAGATGGCTGAGATCCATTGATGCCATTGTGAACCAGATTAGGGTCATTGAGATGCCTGGAGCCTTTTCTGATGCTATATCTGAGGTGCATATAAATGCCACCCATTTGCATCTTACTTCATTATCCAGATTGTATCTGGAAGATTTTCACTATGCCCAGCTTAGAGATCCTAGCCTGAAAGTGATCCTGTCAGCCAAAAGAGTGAGGAGATTTGTAAATACCGTACAGAATGCCCATCCCAATACCCAACTGATCCTGAGAAAGTGGGATCAGGTAACATTGAAAGGAGCCCTGTTATATCGAGAGCCGAGGGACTTGCTTCATCATTAACGATCATCATCAGCTGGGTGTTGCCAGGAGAATTCAGGGAACTAATGTTGAAGTCCTCGCATGATTAAGGAGGTCATTTTGGGGAGACCAGACATTTGAGATGGTAAGAAGCAGGGTCTGCTGGCCCAGAGTAACAAGGGATGTAGAGGAATATTACAAGAATTGTGCCAGATGTTTAGTTCAACAGACGGCACCCAAACCATCTGCCCTGTTAGTTGACATCCATAGCAAGGGACCCATGAATCTCATGTATATTGACTTATCGTCTTTAGACTCTGAGAACAAAGGGAACACTAACATATTAGTGATAACAGATCTTTTCACTCGATACGCATAAGCATTTTCCCAATGTGCTACCCGCTGTAGCCAAAATATTATGGGACCAATACTTTGTGCCCTATGGTTGGCCTACCAGAATTTACTCTGATCAGGGGCATGACTTTGAAAGTAGACTTATCAAAGAACTACTGCAAAAAATTTGGGATCAAACTTGGGATCTCTTGCTCTTACTGTATGAGGCTCTCCTGCCTGAGCTAAAAGATACCGCTATCAGCCAAGCTTGCAGCAGACTCATCAACCTCTAGCTGGAGAGGGAGTAGAGGGAGTAGAATGCCACACTGAGCAGCCATGGCTTGCATACTCCCCCACATCCCAAACTTTGACCTCTCAGTTGAATTCCTCATGTGGGTCACTACTTGTAATGCTGGTGCCCCTCATTGGATTGTCAGCAGCGGGGATCAAACCTTGGACCCCTTCATTGTAATGCATAAGCCAATATTGCATGAACCAAAAGATGACAGAATGCCACACTGAGCAGATATGGCTTACTCGTTATCCCTATTGTACCTTATAAAATGGCCAGTTATAGAGAATCCAACTTGTTCCAAAGGTTAATTGCCCTCACTGTTAAAAATGTATGGAATATTTCCATAATGAATGGAATGTCTCTACTTTCAACTTCCAAACATTGGATCGTCTTATTCCTTTGTCTGCTAGAGTGGAGAGCCCATTATTAAATATTTGACCTCCAAGTAGGAACTTTAAGACTGTCATCAAGTCACTCCTTTAACTTTCTCTTTGTTAAGCTAAATAGAATGAGCTCTGTTGTGACGATTGGGCCTACAGACTAATCCTAACTGCATTCAGCTGTAGAAAGTGAGTATAAGTTTATAACATTTATGTGATGGGGTTGACTTGCCCTGCACTAAGCGAGGAAGAGATAAGCCCACCCTATGGGCTGTGGAAGTCCCACCCCCAGGCTCTGCTGAGCATGCTCCAACTGCTATCCCAGTATAAAAGGGCGTAGGCTGGCCAGCGAGGAAGAAGAACCCTTGGTGGAGGCACCAGATAGGGAGCCACTTCAGCCCCCAGCTGAGGGAACTAGAGGTCCTGGGGACTTGAATGGAGACCTGCTGCCTATGGCTGATTGCTCAGAGCCAAGTGTCCAGGGAGCTACCAACACAAGGGAACCTGAAGGCCCCAACGAGACCCAGATGACAGCGTCAGGAGGCATGGTAGGAAGTAGCTCAGGGGACGGAGTGAGCGTTGTTTCCCACCCAAGACAGGTCAGTGTGCCGTGGTGGGATTCCTGCTGATCTGGCCAGCACCATCACAGACAGGGCCCTTGGCTGGGATGTGGTGGAGACAAGTGGGCCTGCATTCCTGTACCCTTCCAGTGCCTCTCCCCTTGGGGTGACAGCAACCCCTAGCTAAGCTTCGGACGGCAGAGGAGCATGGACCCCTGCCATAGCTACAGACTGCTTGATTGCCTCCTGAATTCAGCCATAATAGTCTTATGGGGGTTGCCAAAGGGCTCTAACACGGACATAACTCGTGTGCATCATTTGATGCTGAACATATCTGATGAAATAAGGGACATATGCAGTATTTCCAACCCCACTCAGCCCCCTGAAATCATAAGGTTGGCTTATAAAAGTCATGAGGTTTGGGGGTTTTTAAAAAATAGGATTCTTTTTCTTTGCTTCCTGGTTTGGGCCCTGTAGGGTGCACTCGGGGCACATTTTCAAGCTTTTCTCCTCAACCATGAGAATTTGAAACATACTTCTGTTTTAAAATGCAAGCTGAACTCACGTGAAGCAGGAAATGGGTCTTTGAGGGGGAAAGTCCAATATGGTAAGAGTAGCAATTAAATCACGAGAGTTGGCAATGCCTCTGGGTTTATTTTCTTTCCTATTTCAATAAATCCAGATTCTCCAAGAGGGACATGGTTCCTGAGCTGAGACGAGGTAGTGCAGCTTTATTGTAATGCATACGGTTTAAAACAGACAATGAGGAAATTAAGATGGCAAATGCAATTGATTATTAAGCAACATAGGCATTGATGGATCTAGCAGAAAGAAGCCATGTGAATAAGTGCAGGGAGAGCACAGCTGTGATTGAAACTCCTCTGTCAACATAATCTGGGGCATGAACTCCTTTGGATCCAGTGGTTTTGGATTTAGGAACGCTGGACCCAGGAGCTGATGAGCTAATGGTGAAAGCCGTCATCATTTCTCAGAAGTCTGTGTACCAAGGACTCGAGTGTGACTCTATGATGTTGTATCCCAAGGAAAAGGTGGATCAGAAACACGCCTCCATCCCATGGCCCTGGGAAGTACAGGGAGGCAGAATTATTCCCAGAGAGGGAATGTTTGGGGGTGAGAGAGAGTGAAGGCAGCTCTCTCTCCAGACCTCCTGCACAGTTCTGTAGGCCGTGCAGACATGAGAGAGGGATGGCCATTGTTCCCCTCCTCCTCTGTTCCCTCTGGAGTGTTTTCCCATGCTAGTCTGTGACATAGGGGACCCGA
Source organism: Pelusios castaneus (assembly GCA_007922175.1). NCBI lineage: Eukaryota > Metazoa > Chordata > Testudines > Pelomedusidae > Pelusios > Pelusios castaneus. The sequence goes on along the minus strand of ML685909.1, from coordinate 3,406,901 downwards.
TTCAAAGCCCACCAAAGACAGGGTGGTCTTTCCATTCACATCAGGGGGTGTGGATCAGGATCGTTTCTATTAAGTGCTAACTCTACATCAGATTCAGAGATTACTGCTGAGAAGGGCAGCTGCGGAAGAGTTCCTGCCACTGTTCAGAGCAGAAGTTGTCTTTAAGGTCAGTTGGTATCCAGCTGAAATCCCCTTTCCACTGGAAATTCACCCCATGCACCAGGTCCAGGGCCCAGCAGGCTAACACGCAGAGCTGAGACAGGTTACCTTCTTGGGTTACCTTCTCATTTTCCACTGAGACACCAAATGAATCTCAGCAGCTTGCGGGGGGAGGAGGGGAGGATATCAATTAATTGAAAGCATCCTGGAGTTAATTTCCATTTCAGCCAGCTGTAATGCCTGGGACCAAGGTGCACAGACCTAATTTAGTAAAACCAATTAAATAAAATTAACCCCATTGTTCCCATGCTTAATTTCATTTCCCTGTGAATATACGTCCCATATGCTGGAGGAGAAAATACTAATATACTCTTCTCATTTATGCACCTCTACTGAAATCATTTTACACCATCAGAATTCGACCCTTTCTTAGAAAGGTCAAAGATTAAGACCAAAACAAACAAGGAGTCCTGGGGCACTTTTAAAGACTAGCAGATTTATTTATCGCATGAGCTTTCGTGGGAGAAAATCCCACCTTGTCAGACGCTTGAAGATGGAAACTTACACGAAAGCTCATGTGATAAATAAATCTGTTAGTCTTTAAAAGTGCCCCAGGACTCCTTGTTTGTTTTGCTGAACTAGACTAACACGGCGACCGCTCTGGAACTTAAGACCAAGGACTGGTTCTTGTCCATTCCTGAAGCTTACATGCTAATACCGCAGCTGAATTGTAGCTAGATACCTAACTGCTTTCGCTTTTTTAATGCTTTTTCTATCTGTCGTCCTAAAAGATCCAAAGGCTTTAGCTTCAGCAGTTACTTCATCCAACGGAAATGCAGGCACTTTTTGAAGTGGTGAGTGTCAGCTCCTCATCAACACACAGCGCCATCACATAGCAGTTTAGGATGCGGTGATGAACACTGTATCCAAATGCAGCTGCAAGAAGAATTCAGGGAGGCCGGTGGAAACTGAAATCCTGAACTTCCAATGGGTTAAGCATGTGCTTAACAGGAGAAGTCCTGTTGACTTCACGGGACTATTCATATGCATAAAGCTAAGTATGTGCATAAGTAGTTGCAGGATTGGGAAATAAACTTCGTCACAGACAGTCAACCCTTTTGTGAAAATTGACTTTAGATCTTCAGTTACCGCGAGGGCTCAGGAGCCTGTCTTTTGGGAAATGCGTAACTTCCAAGAGCAGTGTCCCCCCATGTAGGCCATGACGCTATAGCACTGGTTCCGTGTTGGTTTTCACATCATATGCAGTGTGTCTCAAATAAGTAAACTGAAAACAAACAATTAAAATGGGTTCTGTTCTAAATTCCAACATTGTGGCATAAGGGACTACTGGTGCATGTATGTGTGCACAGAACTGGAGTTTTGCATGTGTCTGATCTAACTCCAACTTTTCCGAAACACTCATTTATTTCCATTCCATCCCCTACTGGTAGGTATAAGTAATGAATGAATGAGGCCCCAATTTGGCAAGGACTGTAAGCACATGCCTTATTTTAGGCAGCCAATGCTTAAAGTTAGGCATGTACTTAAGTATCTTGTAGAACCAGGGTCTAAGACCTATGTCATATAAAATGCTCTCATTAATAAAATTAGCTTTTCTCTAGGTGAGAAATTCAAAATTCATTGGCATTTTTGCAAACTGAAAATATCTGCAGTACAAAGAATGTGATCTTTGCAGGTTTCCTGTGATCTCCTAATTTCTGTGTGGAAATACTTTTGAAAATATACTACATTCGTTATGAACTTTTCCTTTTTAATTATTTGGCAAGGTAATGGAGCTGTTCTCTCCCATCCACTTTCTTTTTTCCAGATTCGAGTAAAACATTCTGGGTTTCTCAATGCAATGGGTGGATTTAGATATTTAAGTATCTGCATCCTAATGAAATCAATGGAAATTAGGAGCCCAAATACCTCTGGAGGGTCTGTGGCAGAGTGCTGGTCTGACGCTAACTGTAGATTTCCCAATGACTACAGAAGGAGCAGCGTTAGAGCCGTACAGAGAGCTTTTGAAAATCTCTTTTCCAAAATGTCTCTCTTACAGAGCTGGGTTGTGTTTTCCAGTAGTTCTCCTTTGGTAAAGGGAACGATTTCTCTTGCTGGAGAGAGCTTTATTTTCTTACTGTTAATCTCTGTCAAAGAGTGCACTTTACCTGCCTGCTTGTTTGAATCCATGGCTGTGTTACGCTGCTTGTCCTCCGCCAAGGAGCCGCAGCCTCACTTCTGAGAGCTTTTCTTGTTCACTAAAAACGTCCCGTGCTTTGGAACAACTAGCATGTGAGCTCAGCAAGGAGTCGGATGATCCAAGCCCTGTGTTCAGAAAAAGTATAAGGGGTTTATTGAGCTAGATCTTGACAGAGACAGAGCAAACGCTGAAGGAGAGAACAAGTTGAACTCTCATGTCCCAGGAGGGACCACAGTGATGTGGGGGTGACAACGCAAACCCCCTCTCCTTTTAGTCTTCCATGAGCCCCCTGTTCCCAGGACAAGTGATGCTGGCAGAGAAAGGGTGGGTGGATGAGTTTCTATCTGCTTTCGCCTTGAAACTCTTCCCTCCCCAAGGAGGGAGGCCTCAGGGCTTGTTAAACTCTGAGGCAAAACACCACCATTTGTAAGGATTTGATAAGCACTTAGGGAAATGCATTGATTAAAGCATACGAGAGAGAATGCAGAAAAGCATACGCCCCCTCCTCGTTCTATTGACGCTCATCTGCTGAACACTTTGTGAGCGTGTCCATGGGCCAGCTTATCATAGAATAATAGGGTTGGAAGGGACCTCACGAGGCCATTTAGTCCAACCCCTGCTAAAAAGCAGGACCAGTCCCCCTAAATTACCCCAGCCAGGGTTTTGTCTAACCGGGCCTTAAAAATCTCCAAAGATGGAGATTCTACCACCTCCCTAGATAGCCCATTCCAATGCTTCACCACCCTCCTAGTTGAGAAAGTTTTTCCTAATATCCAACCTCGACCTCCCCAGCTGTAATTTGAAACCATTGCTCCTTGTTCTGTCCTCTGTTACCCTCGAGAACAGCCTAGCTCCCTCCTCTTTGGAGCAACCCTTCAAGTAGTTGAAGGTTGCTATCAAATCCCCCCTCAGTCTTCTCTTCTGTAGACTAAATAAGCCTAGTTCCTTCAGTCTCTCCTCATGAGTCATGTGCCCCAGCCCCCTAATCATTTTTGTTGCCCTCCGCTGGACTCTTTCTAATTTGTCCACGTCCTTTCTGTAGTGGGGAGCCCAAAACTGGACACAGTACTCCAGATGCGGCCTGACCAGTGTCGAATAGAGGGGAATTATCACATCCCTTGATCTGCTGGCAACACTCCTACTGATGCAGCCTAATATGCCATTGGCCTTTTTGGCAACAAGGGCACACTGTTGGCTCATATTCATCTTCCCGTCCACCATAACCCCCAGGTCCTTTTCTACAGCGCTGCTACTTAGCCAATCGGTCCCCAGCCTGTAGCAGTGCATGGGATTTTTCCGTCCTAAGTGCAGGACTTTGCACTTGTCTTTGTTGAACCTCCCTGAAGAGGTGCTCCTTGTGTGGGGTTTATGAGTGGGGCCACCACTGCTGAATGAGATCAAGTCCTCCTCACTCTCAGAAGCGATGGGCACCTGGCGCTTCCTGGAGATCACTGGTTACTGTAGGAATGCAACCAAATTTTCAGCTCACTCTCAGACACCCACACCACAAGCGCCTCTTTCCAACCCCCCCACACCGCAAACAAGCATCAGTCTCCACCCCGTTACCATCCCCTTGGAGCATAATTGCCTCAATAAGGCAACCTGGGTTTTCATTGGCGGGAGAGGGTCATTCCAGATTGCTACAAATGTATGCGTATGTCATAACTCCCTCCTCTGACTCCTCATACAGCTTAAACTGTAAAAACGTGTAGAAATGCTCACTGAGTGACTTGCAGAACTTTGACTCTCACTAGGATAAAAGCAGGTGTCCGTGGGACAGCCGCCATCTGGACAGACACAAGGTGGGTGGGACCAGGGAATCTCCAGGGCTAAAAGCCTGAGTCACGACAACTTGAGCTAACAAGCTGAGGCTGTACTTTTAGACACTCCAGCATGTATAACTTGTGCCATGTCGAAGGGGCTTGGAAAGAGGAAAATACCCAGCCCTTGGTGCAATCTGGGGTGCTTACGAGCCCCAGGGAGGGTTGTCGTTCCTGACAAGGATGAGATAGCAGCTTACAGAGGCAGTGTGCTCCATCAACCCAAATGGTCATTCAGCCACGCATGGAACTCGAACAAGGGACCTGAGAGAGGCCCTTACAGCACATCACGGAACATATTCTTGGAGTTTTTTAGGCTATCCTGCACTTCCTCTGCAAACAGAACTTCTATTGACCCCATTTGACCGCCATTGTGAGTGGGGAGGGGTAAAACTTTCACTGATCTTAGTGTGATTTTTTTTTTTTTTTGCACGTGTAAACAGCAAGCCTTTTAAGTCTGTTCAGGTTAGTGAGATAATTTAATGGTTCGTTAGCTCTTATCAGTCAACAGCTGCCTCTTTGTTCCAGTAAAAGGAGGTCAGACTTCTTTTCTGGACAGACATGACTCCAAAAAGAAATTAGAATATTGTTTGCTTCTTAAAAATTTTAGCTATAATGTTACGAGGTTTATTTTAGTTTTTAAAAGGCGAGGCAATGAAACACTAGTGTTACAGACTTTTGAAAAACAGGTGATGCAGAATGCTTGTTCCTACGGTAAAGAGAACTTAACTACATTACAAGTTAATAGTCATTTCTGTCCCTGTTTCACCTCTTAAATGTGTGGTTTAATATGTTCCTATTTACTAGAGTTGGTCAAAAATGAAAAAAAATGTGGGTGGTGGTTGTTCTGCAGAATTTGAAATTGAACCCAAAAAATGGATTTATTTTTTACACTGAGTAGGGAAGGGAAAAGAATAAAATGGGGAGAAGGGGAAAAGGAAAAAAAGGTTGATGATTTTCAACAAAAAAATCAAAAATCACTTTTTTTTTTTACAAAACATTCCATTTTAAAAAGTCAATTTTGCAACAAAAAGCTTGTTAAAAAATATCAATCAACTCTGCCTTTCTGTTGTTAACATGGACCAACAAGTATACAGGAGGCTTAATTAAAGTGTAGGAACCTTTGTATTTCTCTGAGCATCTTACTGTGTTCAGCTTTGGCAGTCATTTAAATATAATTTTTGAATTCTATGTTCTAGTTTGTTTGTTTGCATGTGAGAAATAGAAGACATTGTCCAAGCTTAACAAAACTCGGTGTTCTGGTTTCTAGCCTGCAGACACTTAAAGCCACACATAATTACGCTCATGACTGGTCCCATTGACGTCAACAGGACTAACTCATCTTTCCAGTAACAGCTCTAAAAACTCCAATGAGAAGTTGAGGCTTACTCCTCTTTCACGCAAATGTAGTGCTGGAACACTAACTTTACACGTAATGCTGAGACTATTTGTCTGCAGATGGTTTTCTGCTAAGCTTAGATAAAACAAGGGCCCATCTGTTTCCAGCATGAGGATGGTCATATTTAGCAACTGTGATCAACAAACTACTATTATTACTCATTATTATTATTATTAATGAAAGCGTAGAATCTGAAGAATGCAGCAAAATTAGGGAGCCACTCTACAGAATCACAAGCTGCACAAAGTTTTCATGCCCCATAATCAGGCTTCTGGGGAGTATGTAGCATATGATGCCATGGTAAGGTTTCAGAACCTTCTTGCTGCAAACTGTCCCTGCAACAAACCCTCGTGCCTGTCAGGCTGGAGAGGAAGAATGTGCAATGGAACGGGACATGGGGTGACGAGCCATTACATTGTGATATCTCTGGTGTATTGAAAACCAGACACTCTCACTTTACAGTTCAGAGGCTCCCTGCTCCTGCATTCAGACTAAAGGGACGTGTGCGATGGGGGACAAGCAGCCGTCAGTCTGCACCAGTCAGCCTAGAGAAAGGGAGGAGTGAGTTGTGCTGTTCTGAGATGGGGAGCAGCCTGCTTTGTCTCTTTCTGTTTTGGGTTCTTGTGTGCTATTTTTCTAGAGTTCCAGAAATAAAGTCCTGTTACACTGCAGTCTCCCAACATGTGTGTTTTATGTTTGTAGCTAACTTCTCTGTTTATGTGCTGGGAACATAATGACACCAGACCTTCCAATGGCCCTGGCGTTGCTCAGGTTTGGCCTCCCTGAGGGAAGGCGGCAAGCCAAACTGAAGCGAATGGCATTGCAAGCACATGTACCAGGTCACAATGCCGCTCAAATTTGGCCTGGCCACTCTTTGCCCTCTGGCAAGGAGCCAGGTCAAACCTGAGAGACGCTGTGAGGCCAGAGCAGACCGGCAAGGCCAATTAGCCCCTCAAGACAGATGCTACTGGAACGGCTGTTGTGGACTGAGTACACAGTGGGTTTGCTCTGACACATCCAAAGAGGGGGTGTGGTGGAAGAAAAAATCGGAATTAAAATCATAATGTGTCTGCTCAGGAAGGCCGAATGTAGGTGGCTCAGGCCCCCTAAATTCTAGAATTTCCTAGTTTTTAAGTCCTTACCTTTCTAGCTTTAATAATCTCGTAACTTATTTTTTTGTTTAAAATGGAAAAAAACAAAAAGATTCTCTCACGTCCAGCTAGTAGCTAGAGAGCATTAGAATATTAGATGTCCACTTCTGGGGTTCTCTTCCTCCTCTGGAAGAGGGGTGTTGTCTAATGGTGAGCGCAAGGGACTGCCAGAATTCTTCTGTGCTGGGTCTTTTTCATGATGTTTTATATTTGCAGAGGACGCATTCACTCACTCATCTGCGGACCTGTAATGGGATGGCCACCACACGAAGCCTGAAGGGGTAAATTACGTCAATTAGCCTACAGGCTGCCCTTGGAGAAAAGCCAGGGAGTGCTACTTGGCTGATGAGCTGGGAGAGGAGTTGAACCTGGGGTTATAAAGCCAGGAAGTTGGCAACAGAAAGGTGGTGCAGAGCGGAAGGTGCAGGCACTCCTTGGGAGAAGAGGGATGTGGTGGGGGTTATTGAGGCAGGTAGCCTGTGACTAGTTCCTGGGAGGATGAAGTTGTCTGGCTGGCAAATCCAGAGAACTGGGGAGAGCCAGCAGTTAAGGAAGGGCTCAAGGAAGAGGTAGATCTAGGATGGTGCAGACCTTGGCTGTTGACGAGAGGGTCCCTGAGCTGGACCCCAGAGTAGAGAGCAAGCCCAGATTCCCCTACTGCCACTGGGGAAGTGGCACTGACGGGAGAATGGCTCAGGAGAATGCCCGAGCCTGTTCATTAGAAAAGACTTTGGTTTCCTGGAAGGGGGAGAAACACATCTAGTGACCTGGCCAAGTCATGAAGAAGGAGCACCCAGAGTTGCAGAGACAGAGGGAGCATCAGTAGGGCGTCCAGTGAACAGCAGAAGGGGGATCCGGACCAGGAAGGACCTACTCCCCAGAGTGGCCAGGAGGACTTTGCAGTGAGTGCATGCATTGCAGGGCCTCTAGCATGTGGTGAGTATGCAGGAATAGTTCAGTTTGCATAGGCTTCCTGTCCACACTGATCATTAGCAGGACCTTCCAGATCAAAGCCCTAATCTCTCCTACCTGTGCTGGAGGGTAATTCCATTACCCGTAGCAGCTGTGGGCTGTTAGCAACTAGCGCTCTGCCAGTGTGTTTTATGCTTCTCCGTGAGGTCTAGCAAGTCTGTTCTGGCACCACTTTTGTATTGAACCCACGCCTGGTCCATCAGCTAGGGTTCAAACCTGCAGTGTCACAGTGGAACTCTCTGCTGCATGATGCAAACGCACAATCCTGTTAGCTGGCAGCAGGATATGCAGTTATCCTCGGCCAGCGTCTTATACAGCCAAGCAGACAGATTTGTGACAGTCATTTTGAGAAGTGACATAGTCCAGGCAGAGAGAGTCGGGTATGTCATCTGGGATCATTAGATTTGATTCCTAGCTCTGCAAGAAGCAACCGTATGCAGCTTCTCAGCTCAGATCATGAACTATTCTGTGTAAAATACTGAGAATAGTTGTTTGCCGCCTTAGCTGGGCTAGGTGGCCTTGCTTGATAAGGGAGAGGAGCCATGCAGAGTTATTAACTGATCAGTGGACAAGCTCATTCTCATTTCTACTATGGTAGCACCTAGCGAGGTCCTGACCAGGAGCCATCTGTGTCAGGCGCTGTCCGTGCATCTTTGTCATAATAAGAATTTCTGTTCCAGAGTTTCCAGTCTGTACACACGATGAGATCACAACAGGTGGATAAAGCATTCAAATGGAAAGGGGAAACCAGGGCCTGGTCTACTCCTAAAGTAGGTCAGTCTAGCTATGTTGCTCAGAAGTGTGAAAAATTCACACCCAAGAGATGTCTTTAAACAGACTTAAGCTCTGGTATGGACATCGCTAGCTCAATGGAAGAATTCGGTCGATCCAGCGACTATCTCTCGAGGGGCCGGATTTCCTACAACAATGGAAAATACCCATCCATCTCTGAAGCAAGTCTCTACGGTGCTACGGCGGTACAGCTTTGGTGTAGATATGCCATAACTTAACTGTAATGTGGGAGTGGAGGGGAACGCAGTGTCTTTGTTGTGTTAATATGTGCAGGTGCATTGGACTGTTCTATAGACTGGTAGACTCTGGCAATAAGGCTGTGAATGTGGAGCATAGGGCTGAGGTACGTCAAAGGAGAATCCCTCCCCTGGACAGTTCCTGGTTTGGGTGCGTATGTGTGGCCTGTGAGCAACTTTAACAAGCTTTCATTGTGGAGCAAATGATATCCGGCTCCTGGAGCTGGAGCGAAGAATGGAGAAGGAAACTTAAGTCAGAGATTTCAAGGCCAGAAGGGACCACTGCGATCATCTAATCTACACGACACAGGCCTTGCACAGCTGCGGAAGGGTCACTGGCACCGGCCATAGCAGATGCTGTTCACTGTGGGGCACACACAGGAGTGGGATTGCAGCAGAGAGAACGTACTGCCAGAAACCATCCACCCTTCTGTGCCACCCCCTATGCCTCCTTCAGAGCCCCCCCGTAATACAGGTTAACGGTGTCTAAGTAAGGCTGGAGAATCCTCCCCATTTTACCAGTGCAGCTGTCTTTCATTTGACCCCAATTGCAGTTTGTAATTTCTTGGTGCGTCCCTAGGTTCTTCATTAAATAATTGCTTTATGTTGGATGCTTTCCAGCATCTGAGGATTACTCCTGGACTCAACGAATGTAGAACGTTGTCTCTGTCCCTATTTCTCCTGAGTTCTTGAATGCACAGGACAAACTCCATCAGTCCTTATTCTATACTAATTCAGGCAAGATTCACACTCTGTGAGTTAGGATCAACTCAGAACAGCAGTGTTTGACCCTTATTTTCTGGTCCTGTTTCTTTTCTTAGTTTTAGGAGCTCTTACCCCTTTATAATTTCTGGAGCAACAGTCTGTGGATCTGTTTCATCTCCAAACCCAATACATTTGGCTTGTCTGAATATCTTCCACCTTCTTCCTGCACGATGGAAAAGATTCTGAAAAAAGGGAGCTGGTTGGCTTAGGGAAGTAGTCATGGGAAACGGGGTCCTTCACATGTGGCCTTCTGACTGATATTCTGTCTCCCACTAGGAGTGCCTGGGAACATCAAAGAAATGTCCATTCAACCCTAGCACTCCATCCAGCAGGATGCTTCATTAAACTGCTGGTAGGCCTCAGCAGCTGTGGCTTTGAAGATTCACTTCACTTGCTAGCTCACAGCAGGAAGGTTTTTTTGCACCTATTAATGCTAGAAACATTTTTTCTTTTAAAAACGAAAGTTCACGCCATGTCGTTCCAGCATTCTCTGGTGACAAGGCTCTACCACCGGCCAGACAACGAGCCGTGCTTGCTGACCGCGGAGGGGCGCACGTAAGGACAGACTGAGGGCAGCAGCTTCAGCAGATGTTACTGAGCATGCTCAGTGTGTGTGAGCAAACTGAGCATGCTCAGTAGAAGCCAAGCAGTTAAATCTGGGGAGAGGCAAGTGACCCCATGTGGTCCCCTATGCATTGCTTCTGCTACCAGCGCTGCGTCATTTTAAAAGGAAAGCTGTGACCTCCAGCACCCATGGAGAGAGGTGGTCCTTGACCCAGTTCACCTGATGGTGAAGAGCACTTAGGGGGAATACCCACATCAGGGTGATTTGCCATGCCTCAGTGTTGTAGGTTCAGGCAATGGCTGAGCAGCCGCATTCTGCCTTTGCTAAAATTTCAGAGTGATCTTCACGGATGGCCCCGTAGAGATGCGAATGCAGCCATGCGGTCTGGGTGTCACTGTTGCCAACCTCTAGCATTCAAAAACCAAGCGATTTAAAACAATACATGGATTCTGTGTTTAGCACCTCAGGCATTCTCTTGTGTCTTGTTTGCAAGCTCTGTTCTTCAACAACGAGGGCTAGCAGCAGTTAATTTGGTGAATTTCCCATGAAATCATCAAAATAAGTCACCAGGGTTATGTCTACACTTGTTAATTTAAGTCGATTTAGCATGTCCACATTCAAAAATTAAGTTGATTTAGAGGGGACCCTGCCAAATCGACCTAGAGCGTCCACACTGGATGCCTAGGTCGACTTGTAGGGACTATGTGGACCTGGGACAGGTCCACGGTGGCAGGGGAGGCACCCCTTGCCAAGTGCCAGGGGGCTCAGCCTGTGCCAGCCACCCTGGCAGAGAGGGCAGTGGGGAAGCCCTAAAGCTCCCTAGTCGTCTTAAAGGTTTAGGGCTACTCCACGTCCACACTGGCTAAGTCGACTTTCTAAAGTTAGCCAGAAAAGTCGACTTAAAATGAGGTTTTATAAAGTTGACTTAAATTTTCCTTAAATTGACTTAAGGAAAGTGTAGTGTGGATGCAGATTAAATTAAGTCGAATTAAGCGATCTTAAATCGACTTAATTTGTAAGTGTAGATGCACCCCAGATGTCCTCAGACTCATGGTCAAATTGCAAGAGCTGAGCATTTGTGTGGCAATGTTGCCTAGGATGGCGGTTCTCAACCTATTTACTATTGTGGGCCACATATGCAGCTCTCTCTCTGACCTTGTCTCCACTTGCTGCTGTTTTCAGTGGCAGTTCACGGGAGATATGCAAGCTACGTAAAATAACTTACAAATCTCCCTTTGACTCTCTAACGCTCACGTACCTCCCTGTCTCCACTGCGCTGAGTCAAAGGGAAATGTCGTCCCATTGACTCAACGCTACTCTTCTTACAGGGCTGGAGTTAGTTCTGGACTAGTGATTCCATTATAGATATTCTGGTATAATTTAGCTGTTCTGGAGTAACTCCCTCACAAAGGCATTCTTCGGCTATGTCTACACTGGAAAAGTTAAGTTGACTTTGTTAAATTGACTTAATAAGGTCGATTTAGGCGCTAATCACCATCCACTCTGGCTTTAAGTCGATTTAAGGAGTCGACTTAAGGCTTAAGTCGACCTAAAATGAGGTGTTATTAAGTCGACTTAAGCTTTCCTTAAGTCGATTTAAGGAAATGCTTAAGTCAACTTAATAAAAGCCCATTGTGGATGTGGCTTTGTTTAGGTCGACTTAAGCATCCTTAAGTCGACCTAAGTTGCCGGTGTAGACGCACCCTTCCAGACTAACTCCAGTGGAATAAAGAAGGAGTCCTGAAATAGACTAACACAGCTACCCCTCTGGGTTTAGTGGATTAGTTATTCTGAAATTGCGATGCTGGTCAATTGCCCCAGAAAGGCTAGATCTCTTCTTCTGGGAATAGAGTATGAGTTTGTTCCCTGTGTGATGAGAAGGAGCTAGATAGGAACCGACCACCTCACTGGCCCCTGCAGACCAGGAAACTGAGGCTTTTGAAGACAGCTCCCTACAGTCTTTCTGACATCCCCCAAGAAAACTTGTCTGTCACATGCCCTGTAGAGAAGACAGGTAGACATAAGTCACCAGCATGTCTCTTCCTCCCAGCAGCCTGGAGGTGGGGGCCTCTCCCAGCAGTCAGGAGGCGAGTACACAGCACACTGACCCTAAATACTGCAGGGAAGACATATGGATTTTGATGGACTCCACCCCTAATTAAGTGAAAAACACTGATCTATATGACTCAGTTTAATAACCTCATTTGGTGATTGTTTCCTATGCGTCTAACGCAGCCACAGAATGGATCTCCATCCAGCACTGACCGTGCGGCATAGGCCGGAAGATACTTTCCAGAGGAGCACCCTAAGATAGCTCCCCAGACCACAGGATACAAGCAAAGGAAGAGATCACATGGGTTTCTGGCTTCTCATTCACATGCTGCAAGAAATAGGCCAGCTCTGGCTGGCTGCAGGACCAGCACCAGAAAGAAAAAGTCACAGCCATGAGCCTCCTGACCGGAATCTGCTCTGCCCTGGAAACATAAACTATCCAGTTCCATCTACTAGATGCAGACCAGAGTTCCAGTCTCCAGGTTGGATCACTGTAACCCATCAGAGCTAGGAAAAGTGCTGATCGATGAAAAAGGCAGCAGCCATTCTGCCTAGCTACACAGGCCGGCGGGAACACCCCGGCACATCGCCATCCCCACAACAACTAGCTCTCTGGTATATAGTGAACACAGCACAACTTCTCTGTACAACCAGAGCCCTCCATGGGATCAGCATTTGGCCCTGACTGCCTGCGAGAACCTCTCCCGGGACTCCCACCTCAGCTACGTTCTACGGGAACAGTGAAACTGCCAATCAATAGGAGGAGGCGCCTGAACCCAGCAGGGGCTCAAACCGTTCCCAGCAGCGGGGCCTGGACAGTGGACCTTGCAACCAGAAGAGATGACGATGGCCATGGAATGAGCCAGTTTCACAACAAAAGGCAAGAACTCTTCTCTGCGGCTTAGTTTCCCCCTAGAGCTTGACATGCTGTCTCGCCGGCACACAAGAAGTGGATCAAGCTGCTTCTCCCACAAACTGACACGGAAGGCCGAGAAATTTAGCTTGTTCCTGTTTTGACCCACTCGCCAGGTGCTGTTCATAGACTGCAGTGATGGGACCTATGTAGAACGTCGCAGCCCAGGCTAATGAATGGAACCGCCACGGCAAACCGTAGGCAGCTAAGTGACAGGTTGGGGGGAGCAAGAAGGTGGGCTAGGAAGACCTTTCCTGCCCTTTGGCTGCAGCTGTCCCAGAGGGACTCTCATCTCCTCCTGCAGACACCTCCCAGGAAAACCCGAGAGAGGAAGCTAAAGTGGAAAGGTTCCTCTCACATCATTTCATTGTAGCGAGGAGTGGCATTTTCCCTCCTCCCTGGGGAAAGAATGGGGCTCTGCCCCTCAAATCAACACTTACCCCTCCCCCCAAAATCTGCAGAGATGCCAGGAATCAAAGGCATCCATAGCATTGCCTTTCTCTGCCCCAGCTCTGGCAACCTGGGCTTCCCACCCCCCTCCAGCTACCAGCTTCCATGGGAGCTGCTCAGCCACAGCCTCCTCCCCTCGTGACTGCCCCTGGAGTTTCCCCTCTCTCGCACAACAGATGCATCATTGTGCAAAAGTTAATGCAGCCTGAGTCTGCGTCAACTTCTAGAAGATTGGATGTGAGGCATTGAGACAGATGGAAGAAGGGGCGTGTTCCTGCCATGCCAACTCACCCCGTGCTCTAGTGGATCCTTGGACGACCCACGGAGGGAGAGAGTGGTGCAGCGGAGATGGCTGAAGGGAGATCTGTGCGTGGAATACGCCTTCTATGCACAGATCTGGACCCGGGGGGACGGATGGGGGCACGATTCCCCATTCCCTTTATTAACTGAACCTATCGGATACTTGCATTTCTACCAATATGCAGTATGGAGCTCAAAGGGCACAGTTTGGGGAAATGATGACAAAGCATGAACATCAATGAATTAATGATACTTCTAAAGTTTCGGCCCAAGCTCAATTTAATATACTGAGTGTGTTCATTTGACTTCTGGCCACATTCAATTTCTGAAATCATGACCTCACAGTATTAAATACAAAGGAAAGCTAGTCATCCATTTTTATTCCTTAAATTGTTACACATTTGGTAATCTCTTTTTCCTTAGCTCCCAAGATAGCTTCAGTGTGTTGCCTTTTTAAACAAATCTAGTTCCCAAATATGTGTCGGAATCTATCCACAACCTTCTTTGCATAGTTTCCATTTCATAACTGATTGTTCTGTTAGTCAGCTAGGGTCCACAAAGAGAATTCATTCCTCAAATGATTTCCTACCTCATATTACCTCTGGAGTCTGACTAGTTCTAATTTTGTCTACATAGATATATTTCAAATGAGCATGCCATCCAATTCAGATCTTAATTTCACCGCTAAATGGTATAAGCTGTTAGGTCTCTTTACCCTTATCTATTTACCTACAAATATGTCCTTACAAGTTTGTTTTGCAATCTGGAAACGGCACCAGCAAGAAAAGAAATTAGCTAGAAATAAGTGCAGTGCACCAAGCAATTGAGGAATTATTTTCGCTTTTAGAAAATATCTTAACAACCTGCTTATGCATATCCAATAGCTAATAAATGCATGCGCTTAGCTTTCCCCACTAGAATAAAAATGCCATTAAAACAATTCTAGACCCCACACCTAGGACATTTTAAACTTACCCACGGCTAGATAAAAGCTCCACTCAGCGTTGCCACTTGTCTGAATTGGGACTGTATAAAACAGAGAGAAGAGAGACGGTTCCCGGAATGGGACCGTCACATGCTCATCACTCGTTTTAAACGCAGGCCTAACAAATGGCTTCTAATTATGTAAGCATCAGGTCATATCCCCGTGGGGAACTCAGGACTGTGTGGCTGGCAGAAGATGATGCTGATTTTTTTTTAAAAATTGTCCATTTTTGCAGGAGGACTCTGCAGCACTGGAAAGTGTGCTACCCACAGCCTGAAGCAACACCCTTGTCACTGTCAAAGGCCGCAGAATGCCGCCAGCCTTAGAGGGTACTTAGAGAACGGCCCCCACCTCCTCTCCACCCCCTGTGGACAGGCTAGAGGCCACTGACTCTCTGCCACTTTTGAACTGATTCTCCTGGGGGTCCAGGGGTCAGGCGAATTCCTTGGACCTTCTCCTCCCTTAGTCATGCATCAGCCTGAACGTCTACACCCCAGTTAAACAGCCCTTTCACCTGAGCCCCATGAGCTGGCGTCGGCTGGCCAGGGTCAGCTGTGGGTTTTTAACTGCAGAGTAGAGAGGATCCCTAAGGGCAGCACCAGCAGGGCGAGGGCCAGCGCAGGGGAGCAGCAACTATTTAGTTGTTTCTCCTTATCTTCCGATACAAAAAAGTGCAGGGAGACTGGGTGAGCAGGCTCCACTCCTGCCCAGCTGCCCCTTTCTGCAGCACTCTCATTTCAGAGACCCGACAGAAGATACAAACGCATGGGGGAAGGCAGGACAACTCATCGCAGACCTGAAGGATCAGGAAAGGACTTCTGTTAGTCCAGAGTCGCTCCGGAGGAGCAGCCCAAGGAGAAGCGAAGAGTGCCTGTGAAAGGAGAGCTGGTGAACAAGGAAAGGCAGAAGAACTTGCTC
Source organism: Pelusios castaneus (assembly GCA_007922175.1). Lineage (NCBI taxonomy): Eukaryota > Metazoa > Chordata > Testudines > Pelomedusidae > Pelusios > Pelusios castaneus. Next base: position 3,391,224 of record ML685909.1, on the reverse strand, counting down.
TTACACTGACAGGAGAATGTCCGCTGCAGAGACACCCTCCAGGCAGAGGTCACTGAAATTCAAAACTGCAGCTCCCTTGAGTACACACACTGTGAAGCACAGTAAGCGGGTTGGGGACACAGTCTCAAGGACAGGGAGAGACAGACTCTTATTAACATGCCTGCACAAAGACTATGCCTTTCTTAAATCAAGGGCTTAGGACGCAGAGAATTGCAGCTGGTGGGCTGAGGTGCAGGTGGTGCACAGCTCTGTAGGGCAAGAATGGGTAGAGCCCAGGCCTGATACAAAATTTGTGTCCGCCTCCGATGTACGAGCCACAAAAATGGTCCATGGAGAAAAAGTGGGGATCTTCAGATTTTCAGGGTTCTAAGAATGAATGCTCCCGGAAGTATTGTGGAGTTTGAGCATCGGATAGAGCTTCCCGAGGGAGCGTCCTCCTGATGGCAGAGATGTAGCAGAAGTCATTGATCAGCAGGAGATAGCTGGATCCTCTTCTGCCTCCCTCCCAACAAAACTAGGACTTGGGAGCACATGGCCTCAGTGGTCCCCTCCACTTCTAGCAACCTCGGGGAGCAACAGACTCCCAGACCCTGGATGTTGGCACAGATCTGGCCCAAAGGCAGAATTCCCCGTGTGGGGGATATTTTGACATTTGGTCCCATTCTGGTTTGGTTCATGGGAATTCCATGAAATGCTGGTTTCAGAAGTATTGAGGCATCACGAAATCTTGGCAGTGACTTACGAAACTGATATGGTTCTTTCGTTTCAGGGCTGCTTTTAGTGAATAGCAGTTGGGAAACCAACAAGAATCATGTCTAATTCACTCTGCAGCTGCCTGAGTCTGCAGCTTCAGGGCAGCCCCAGGGAACGCAGGCTCTCCTGCAGTCCTCCAGGAAATGAGGCAGGAGTCCAATGGATCCCTGTCTGTGATTTGACAAAGCTTTGTTAAACTCAAAATATTTCCACTAAACATTTCCGCTTTGACAAGCTGGCATTTTCTAATAAAGCTATTTTCAGCACTAGTCAGCAGTTCCGTAATCTGTGAGCCGTTGAGCGAGGCTGGCAGCTGGACGGCTGGGCATCAAGATTGAAACATGGAGGCCACCCAAAGAAGAGAGCTGTGGAGCCCTTTCCAGAGAGCCTCTTGCAACACCCAAGGTAAGAACTGCGGCATCAGGTTGGAGTTTTGACCACCGCTGTTTTGGAGGCCTTTCTGTACAAAACATCGGTCTTCTAAAAACGGTTCTTTTTCAACCTGCCCAGGGAATGTGGCTTTCAGCTGCAGCGAGTCCCCATCTTGTTGCAAAGAAAGTCACGGGCTGCACGTGAGCCACCTTGGTAAGTAACTGGGCCAGGCAATTCTTACGTCACACTTAGATACAGTTTGCAATTGTGGAACAGCGCTAGTGGCTATTTAAATCAGTTCTAATTTCTGAGATGAGGCAGGCAGGATCCATGTGGCTCTGTATCATTCCAGTTCTTGGAAAATCTGGGTGACCAGCCAGGCTACTCGCTAAGGTGTCAGCCGCAAGGGAGGCTCCACTGTGGCGTATTTTGAAGTAGGTTTAAATCACATTTGGCACATGAGAAATACTTGGCATCTAAGGGGAACGTTGTCTAGTCTTAGATGTATGTACATAATGAGTAGCTTGGGGTCTGTTACTAGCCTGGCACGTCAAATCCCAGCCAATGTTTGGCAAACCACCGGAAGGCCCATAAGGTCACCAGACATTTTCTCCTTGGGCAAACCTGATCGTGGAAAGTCATTTTGAACAGAATGCTCTATGGAACTGGAGTAACAGCACCTGAAACTGCCGGTTCTGGCATCTACTGAAATGGCTCTAGCCTGGGAAATACCAGCAAATGTCAGTTCTGGGGACAAATCAATAGGGTTTTTAAATGTCAAAAGCGCCAGATCAGTGCAGTCTGTTGAGAAACAGCTTGACAAAGAGCTTGGTTTTTCAAAACAGGTTAGGTATGAATTTGCTCCAAATTTTCATTTTATCAAGGAGCCACATTTGAATTCATTTTGATTTGATGTTTTCCTGGATCAGCCTCTTTCCGTCAGTTATCTACTACTGTTCTTACATTCATTCTCAATCTTGATTTCTTTCATTGGTGGATTATTTTGCACGGTCATTCAGCTGACCTGGCGGTTTGGTCTGGACCTGGTTGCATAAGGAGATCAAATGTCCCTTTGTGCCAGTTTCCACCTTCACCCTCCTTCCCTCTGCCCCATCCCATGCAGTGCAGGCCCAAGATCATTGGAGCAATAGGGTTGTGAAGAGGCATGCAGAACACTGGGATGTACTTGGGCTGAGGGTTTGTCTTGCGTACATTACTCAGTGTCCCTTTTCCTGTTCCCTGTTTTTCAGACCTCAGGGGTATGAGATGCATCGGAGGCAGCTCTCTCATCCTGATCCCAGCCTCCATAAAGTAAGAGCATTCATGTATAGTAGTGTATTGTATCTGCAAGGAAGCACTGCTTGAGCTGAGTATGCTCTGTTGTGTTTTTCAGATGTTGAGGAGTCATGGTTCCCTCTTTTCTCTCTCTCTCTCTCTCTCTCTCTCTCTCTCTCTCTCTCTCTCTCTCAAAAAAAAGGCAAAATTAAAGTGTAAGCCAAAATGTTGACAGTTCTGTAATGTAAAGAGCTCTGTGCTGATCAAAGCCAAATCAAACTGTAAAATACAATTTTCATTGTACTAGATTTCCATGAGGAATCAGGGCAGCACTGAGATCTGCCTCATCTGTTCCAAGGCCTGTATGCAGCCAGGAGGTGAGTAGCTATCAGAGCTGTTACTGAGGTGTGGTGAGGCACATTATGGGTTGGACTGCGAGAATTAATTGCATGTGCTGGCACGGTGGTGGTACATTAGTGGCACCTCACCTCATATAAGCAGACTCATGCTATTTTGTGCACACTTGTGAGTGTCGGTGTGTGTGACAGCGATTGTTTTCCCTGAAACTTGCACAAATTAAGCATTAAAGAGCAGGAGTGTAGCCGTGGGTGGGCCCAAGTGGGCTTTGGCCCATCCACTTGGCCCTGAGGCCCACCCATCTTAGCCCCCAGCAGTGGTGCAAACTTCGCCGCTGGGGCCACCTGGCAGTTGCAAGTGGGGCAGAGGTACTGATGCCAGTCACATGACCAGAAGTTGCCCTTTGCTGGGCCCACCCTGCACTTGCAGGGGCCCGGCCAAAAATTAGGGGCTGGCTAAGCCCCTGTTAAAGAGGCCTCTCTCATTGATGAATGGTATTTTCAGAGTCCTGATTCTTTTGAAACTCAAATATGCTGATATTCCTGGTACAATTGCCTTTAAATGTACTAATTCAATTATTTCAAAGACTAATTACAATCATTAACTGCTCTGTTTTGTAAATTCACCCCATTGTTTCACATAATGAATTAGACATCCTTAAAATGGAACATCAAATGATATGAAGATCAAAATGAAAAGAAAAGCAATATTTCGTTTAGTTGGTTAATTTTGTTTACAGTATGTATCCTGGGAAATTATTTCTAATAAATGTTGACTTCAGCTGCTATTGAAAATCTTGGTTACAACTATTAAGTCAAAATGCAGCACCAAAATAGTACTAATATAGATTACTATTAGTGTAAAATAACTACATTTCCAGCTTCAGCTTCAGGCCTGGAGCTGCTGTGTAATGAAATGTGCCACTCCATTCCAGGCCCTGGGTATCTATAAATTCTCCTTCCCCTTCCAGCCTGTAACAAAGAATGAAATCAACAGGTTGAGAACACTCCAGAAATACTAGATAGATCAACAAACCAGGCCTTAGCACTTCACCTAGCCTTCTGGAGCAAGCAGTTTCCCTAACTTTCTCTCGTGCGGTAATTATCTCGTGGGTAGGCCCAGGAGACTCTTCCTGTTTGTCTTATGTTCCTAAAACTCATGTCTCAGCTGGTCTTAGGGATCTTTTCCCCCTCAATATATTCTGGATTTTTCCTTCCTCTGAAGCATCTGGGATGGCCACCGCTGGAAAGGGAGCATTGACTAGGGTGTGCCAGGGCTCTGAGCATTCCCTCTCTCTCAAGTGCTGGGCTGCTGGGTTCTTGCTCGCATGCAGTGTGTGAGGTAATTTCATCTCTGCGTATGGCATTAGTGAGACTGACGGTGGAAAATGATGTCCAGTTCTGGTGTCTGCATTTTAAAAATGATGTTGAAAAATTGAAGAGGGTGCAAAACAGACCAACAGAAATGATTCCAAGCAGGAGACAATGCCTTACAGTGGGACCGTTAAAGAACTCAATCTGTTCATCTTATCAAAAAGAAGACTCAGAGAGATGACCTGCAGTGTGTAAGTACCTTGACAGGAGAAAATATTGGGCGCTCTAGGTCTTCTAATCTGGCACATTAATCCCTTCTGATTTTAAGCTCAGTGAATCTCTGGGCATGTCTGTACAAGCAGTTTGTCTAAATGAGCATGCTGTGTGCAGCAAGCTGGGGTGTAAATGACCGACACTTCAATGGGCCATGCACGAATTACTTGTGCAGACAATGCTCCAGCATGTTACCAGTTTCCTACAGCACAGTGATGTACCTCAGCCCACACGAAGGGATTTTCAGTGCACAGCCGCAGCAGCCATATGGACAGTCAGCGCGTGGCGTGCTGCAGCAATGCATACGCACCTCCCAATTTGCTGGGCACTCAATGCTCACTAGACAAGCCCTACAAAATGAAAATTTTCAAGCTGGCCTGATCCCTCACTGGCAATGGAAATCTATTCCCTTGTTAGGTCAACTTGGTTTGAAGATTTAAGATCGTGCAGGATTAAACAAACATGCTTGAAGGGATCAGCCTCTTCTGTCTTCTGCTTTAAACTTACTTATTTTCATTGAAATTTCCTATGTACTTGGCTCCATTTGGAAAGGCATAGGTTCCTAGCCCATGAAACATGTTGTCCTTGAACTCGCCTTCATAAACTGCCCCTGAAGGATGCTCCAGCCTTCCCATGCCATTCATCTATGTGTAACAGGAAGAGGGTTAGTACTTATTCTTAAAATAACTGCTGCATACCAATGTCTTCAGGTGCTTTTCTTTGAATGTACCACGTTATTAAATAAACAGGTAGGGCGACTAATAGTCTTTACGGATTACTCAGCCACTCAGTCGTGCAAGATTTTCAGATCGATCTCTGAAGTTTTGGGCCGAGGTGGCTGTACAATAAACCCCTTCTCTTATGAAAAGTGTCATGGGATCTTTAGCGTCCATAGAGAACAGAGAGAGAGAGAGAGCTTTTAAACTCTTATCACAGCAACCCAGCCATAGTAAACTGAATGGGTACCACACTAATCTACCCCATAAAGTTGAGAGCTGAATTAACCCTGCCAGCATTTGGTCCTTTGCTTCTAGAAAGAGCGAGTATTATATATTTGAGGCTTGGATCACCAAGCAATCCCCTGTAGTTTAAATATATTACAGCACATTCCTAGTAGAAGCCCTAATTGCTCTTATCAACAAAATCTGTGTTTAGTGCAGCGGCCCTGGAACGATTCATACAACGGGGTGCTGAGCACTATTGAACCAAACTGCAAACTCTGTATATGATGGAAACCACTTCAAGCCAGGGTGCAGCAGTGCCCTGAGTTTCAGCATCACGGTTTAGTGACATTAGAGCAGGACACAGCCCATCTACCCCAAACCTTAACAGAATGGAAACAAGAAGGGGAAAGACTTCCTGTACATTGCTTTCCAGCTTCACATTGCCTACAACCGTGTCAATAACGCCCTCCAAGCAATACATACACATCCCATAAGCCATACACATCCCATCCATCCCGTACACATCCCATAAGCCATACACATCTCAGCATACACATCCCATCCATCCATCTGTACATCCCATAAGCCATACACATCTCAGCTTCATCAAACTTGCAACTAAAACAAAACCTTAACAGTTTGGACTAACAAAATCAGTAAGTCAGTTTCCCGTTAATGTAGCTTTTTTACTGAACTGTCTTTAAAAAACAAAAGCCACCACACAGATTAAAAAGAATCCAATGGCCATCAGTTGTTGCCAGGAGAGGCTCCCTTTTAATAGTTATTGGTCTAATTAGAGGGGCTAGCCACTCCAGCATCACATTTTTTTCAATAAGAAAAAGCAACTATTTTTCTGTATTTCCTCATTTTGTGTCTAATTCAGAAAGACAATCCTAGGCCTATTCTTTACAACTAGATAATCAGTGGAAAACAATGGAATATTTATTAACATTAATTGGAAACTCCCAAGAAGCTTAAAAATTGAGAACTTTTAAATTACCTTATCATTTTTCCAGTTTCCTGTGTAAATAATTCCATTGGGGGTGGTATGAACTCCATTCCCATGCCTCTCAAGACCACCATCAGGTGTTCTTATACATTCACCATCTAAAACATGTGAAGCAGAACAGCACTCACGGAAACGCTGTTACTTTCAATCTATTGAAATTCAAACAACCATTGCCATTTGCACCAGGTAGTATTTAACCAAAAACTGTACATCTTAGAATACTTCTCGAGAAGTTAAAGACGTGAAAGACCGATTAGGTCAAAGATCCCAGTTATTATTGTTATTGAATCCATTTCCCTCCCTGCACAGAATTATTTCCTACTGGATATGTGTACACGCAGAAGGTCACTTAGATGATCAGAATGGTCCTTTTTGGTCTTACTCTCAGTTACAAGTGCCAATCAGATTTAGGACAATCTGGTGGCCTACAATAACAAAATGCTCTGCTGCTGTGCAGGGAATTCAGATGGAATTCTAAGATATTTTTTCCACTCCCTTGGCCAATATGGACTAACAAAGGAGTCACACCTGAGGTTATGAGACTAACCTGGCACCAGTGAGGTCAATGGGGGAGTTTTACAGCTGACATCAGTGGAAACAGGATGAGGCTTTACCAGAGACAGTGCTTCTCATCATGAAGTATTGACTCTGCTGGCTGATTATGGGCCTGATCTGTCAGTCAGATCAGTGTGTGAGGACTGCTGTGTCAGGGAAAACCTGACTGTCTTCAGTGACAAGAGTCTGCCTTCGCAAATCTCACCATTTTAGATGGTAAAAATCGCCATATTTGGGGTCGGGAAAGAATTTTCCCCCAGAGCAGACTGGCAAGGGCTCTGGGGGGTTTTTGCCTAGTGGATTCTCTGTATTTTAAAGTCTTTAAATCATGCTTTGAGGAGTTTAATAACTCAGTTATAGGTTAGAGGTTTATTACAGGAGTGGGTGGGTGAGGTTTTGTGGCCTGCATTGTGCACCAGGTCAGACTAGATGATTACACTGGTCCCTTCTGACCTTTCAGTCTATGAATAAACTCTAAGAGAATCAAATCTGGCCTCATTGAGGTCATTGGGAGTTCTGCCACTGACTTCAGTGGAACCAGCTTTTTGCCCAGAAAGTAGTCCCATCCAGTTTTCCCAACCAAAATCAAAGGTGTTTTAGGTAAACAAAGTCTTAAGGTTCAGAATAACTGGAAGAACACTGGGAAAACAGATTCATTTATATTAGTTTCCACGAGTTTCTAGGGATTTTACTTTTTCTAGTAAGCAAGATGTGTTATCAAGGAACAGTCTCTTTTCCTTTTTAAATAAAGTGTTTTCTTAAAAATAAAAACAAAAACCTGACCTTTGTCACTGCAATGAAGTTGGTATATAGTACATTTTTGACACCACACACTCAGTTTTTATTAGGGTGACCACGAAAAAGGTGTCCTGATTTTTCACATGCACTATCTGGTCCCCCTAGTTTTGAGATACCTTATCAGTTTTTAAAATTGCAGTCAACAAGAATGAGTATGCACTAGATCTCAAGAATTTCTTACCATACTTGTCATTATTTGGAAATACAAAAGATATTCTATAAACTTCTGGACCTGTTAAAAGAAAATACATGTCACTTGTAACTTTTGTTTTGGAATCCAAGTCTTTATACAAATGACAATCAATCAATCAATCAATCAATCAATCGGCCATATAACTGTATTTATAAAAATGTCCTTATCCCCCCTCCAAGGCACTGCCTGACACAAATGAATGAGAACAAATAAAAATACAATGAAAACAAACACATTCCCCGTTCAAGACAGACACAAACACTAGCGTGCAATGCAAAAAGAAGGGAAAAAACAGGTAGCAGGGGAAGGGGATAAACACAGGGCCAAGAGTCACAACAAAAAGCGCCCTTGTAATAAAGAAGCTGAGGTTTTTTATCTTTCCTCTGCAGCACAGGGTATGGAAATTTACAGACAGTCAGTAAAAAAAAAAAAATTACAGTTTTAACAGTGTCAGTAAATAATTGAAAATGTCCGTAAAATTGGGTCGATCTAAAACACACTGCATTGTGCCATTGGTTGTCAGCGTTCAGAATCACTGTGGGTATCATAAAACTACACTGCCCAGGACGTGATCATGTCTCTCATTGGCCCAAAGAACCCAATGGATCAATTAATAGCCGCCAAATCGCTTGTGTCATTCCGAATTCCTTCGAACCGACTGTCGCAACCAAGTGCACGCTTTAGTGATGGGATCCTATTGTGTAGGGTTTTTTAGTGACGTCAGTCAGACGTGTTCTGTGTCAATAAAACAACTCCCCATCCTCCACCGGTGAAAACTAAAATGCCCGGCTGGCCACCCTGGCAGGGTCTGTGGCTGCTAGGTGGGCTGCACCTCAGTGGAGGACAGTCACTCACTCAGCCGGCGTGTAGGGGTCTAGGACAGTGGGTGCGCGGGGCTCAGACTGGGGGATCACCCCAGTCCCTCCTGAGCCTGGCATGTGGGGGTCTAGGACAGTGGGGGGGCTCAGACTGGGGGATCACATCATCCTTCCCGAGCCAGGCGTGTAGGGGTCTAGGACGGTGGGGGGGCTCAGGCTGTGTATGGGAGGGGACCCTGGGGGGGGAGGGGGGCTCTCACCGGCCATGGCGGGAAGACGCGTCTGCGGTTGCCATGGGGACAGGTTGACCCAAGTTCCACCGGAAGATGACATTTAACTTCCGGGTCGGGGCGGGGGAGGGGCTGTGTTTCGGGCCGGCTTGAGCGGGGTGTGGAGCTGTGGCAGGTGTGTGGCGGCCGCGGCCTTTGCGGGGTGGGGCACGGGGCGTTGGGGGGCGGGGAGGAGTGTCCCCTGTGGGGAGGGGCTGGTGGGGGGCGGGGAGGACTGTCCCCTGTGGGGAGGGGGCTGTTGGGGAGGCAGGGGCTGAGGTGGGGTCTCCCAAGGCAGATGTGGGGTCCTGGTTTGGATGGGGTGGAGGGTGTGTGTGGTCCCAAATGGGTATGATGTGCTTGGAGGGTCTGGGGTGTGGCGAAGGTGGTTTTATGGCCCATGCTGGATGGTGTCCCCTCCCCAGGGGTGCGCATGTGTTGGGAGGAAGGTGTCTTAACCCCCTGACACATCAGGCACACCTGGGACCAGGAGCAGATATCTATGACTGGTGCTTGTTTTGTGCTGGTGCTCATATCTTGACAGTAAATTTGAAAAATGCCTTTCCCACCTCTTTTCTTCCTGTGCCACCCCTCTTCTTCCAGTGGTGCACTCCTGTCCCCAGCTGGGCAGCGGGGCTAGCAAAAAAGGAGCCGGTACCTGGTTTACCATCCCCAGGAAAGCACTTTGACCACCTACTGACACTTTGGATTGTGCCGAGTGCTCTTGCTGAGTGAGCCATGCAGGCTTCCTGCTGCTTATGGCTCCTCTTTCACTGTGGAGGGGCGACTACCTCTGCTTAACCGCAGTAGTGACTCGCCTCCTTTATAAAACTCTCTTGTTGAGCTCGCCTTCCATCAGTTTGGGTCATTGTCCAGTAAAGATTCTTTGTGATCACATGTCATGGCATTGTCTTTCCAGGTTTTTGGTCTTTTTTAAAGAAAACAACCTGGCTTATTGAATTCCACAATGAGAAAACATCCTGTAAAATCAGTTTTACAGTGAAAATCTAGTATAGGTTGTTCGTTATGTTGTGATGTGCAACACGATGCAGTTTGTCCACATGTTGCTCTTCTGTCATAAATTTTTAATGGCTCGTCATGTAATTGCAGGTTTGAAGGTTGAGAGGTATGGCTAGAATCAACTCCCAGACAACAGTGCCTCTTGCAGATTGCTTCAGATCTCTGTTAGTGAACACGGCTATGCCCTGAAGGAGAGGACTCTACCCACAGATCTTTCCCTCCCACAGAGAAGAGGTCTAAAACCGTGTCTGTGGTGGTACCCTTCCAGATTCCAGAAGGCACTCAGCAATATGGATATCTACTAGAGCAAGTGAGCAGGCTAAGAAACAGCTGAGCTAGGGGAACACATATCTTCCCCCTCTTAGCCTTCCCAGCCCTGTGAACTTTAGGGTGCAAAAGTGATAAAGACTGAACTCCTCTTCACAATGAAGATCCCTTTTAAGGGCTGTCCCTGGGGCATCTGTGCCCTAGGGAGTTCTATTAGTAAAGACCTCTTAGAACTGCTGTACGTAAGAGTGGGACCAAAGCTGCTGGGGAGGCATGAGACTCCTCACAGAAAGCCCTGGCCTCTCACTGATCCCTCTAAGATGCATACAGCTCCGTAGGGCCTGTGTATTTCAAGCAGGGGAAAGACCGAATTAGCTCAGTTGGTGCCAACCGCCCCTTGCTCGCATGAATGCTTAAGGGTCAGCGCCTATGGACTCTGGCTGAATAGATGTGAATTCCAAGTGTCCGTGAGGCTATAGTTGGGCCACCTGAGGTATCTCACTAATAATATTTACCTGGCTTTTAACAGTGCTCTGGGATCTACTGATGAAAAGAGGTAAGCACAAAGCATTGTGAATGAGCTTATTTTTCAGATGAGGAAACGGAAGCACCCATGCCACAGCTGTTTTAGCGAAATCCTTCTATCACAAGAGACTAGACTAGCTTTCGTATTCAAAGCGTTGGTATTTTACAGTGGCATTTGTAGCGTAGTACACTTGTTGCTTGGACATATGGATTAGATGAGGCACATTTTGAGACAGACCTTTTGTTACCATATGAATAAGAGTGTGATGTGTACCAAACCTGGACTGTGTTGGGTAATTATAAGAATATCTGTTAACTTTTTTTTGTCAGTAAGAGAAAATGAGTTCATCAGGGAAGAGAAGAGGAAGGCCAAACAGAGGAGGAGGACGAGGAGGAGGCAGAGGCAGAGGCAGTGGGCGCAGCAGAGGGCAGTGTAACAAATCTCAGGCTGGTGGAAATAGGAAAGCGTCAGGCAAGATTTGGGATGATGGGGATGACTTTTGCTTCTTTGAGGAACCGACACTTGCATCCAGGTCAGTATTGATTTTTTTGTGACTAACATTTGTGGGACATTTCAGATCCCCTTTCTGAACACCTTTGAATGTTTGGAAATGTAAAGAGAACAAGCATTCTTATACTTGGGAACGTTTCTGGATAACAGATTTCAGCATAAATCCGTTTACCATTTGCATGTCTTTCTAGCATTCTTTTTACTATTTTCTAATGATCAAAGCTATTGGTTTTTTGGTTTTTTTTAAAGGGTGTTATTCTCTCAGGCCACTTTCTCCTCCTCTTTGCTCAAGCAATAACTTCACAATAGCTTTTCTGAGACAATTATACGAAACCCAAGGGTAACCATCTTAGATTAAGCACATACGCGTAGAATAACTTTAAAAGGAACACAGATAAATACTCTTCAAATACTTTTTGTGTATTTATTCTCTTTCTAATTAGTCACTGTAAAAGCCTGCTTTAAAAGAAATCCTGGCCCTGACTATGAAACAAGGCATTTTGCCATAGTTAGGCACATTTGCATAGTTCTTGCTATATTTTTATGGCATTGTTATCTGAATAATTGTCAGTGTAGATTTCATAACAGTTAAACACTGAAGATAACATTTTAGAAGCAATTAAACTGAAAACTCCTCAGTAATTATTATGCACAGTGAAATTGTAGTGCCTAACTGGAGCTTTTAACATGAGCAGATGGGTGCTAACTTTGCCTTTGATTTCTAGCTTTCAAGCCCCAGGCACGGGTTCTGGTTTGACCTTCAAGTTAGGGAGAATCAAGATAAACCCATTTCACACATGAGAGTAAGTCAGGGTTACATCAAATAAATCTCAGCATGGAACAGGGGGAGGCCTCAATAAATGTTTGTACATTTTAAAGTCTGGATTAAGGGAGGAGTTGGAAAAGCACAACAGGATGCAGGATCTCCTGCCTCCCAATCCCAATTTCCCACACATTTCTCCCACTCTTCTTGCTGCTTTCGGCAGTGGCTTGGTGACACTCTTTCCTTGTGGGGCAATTTATTTTCCCCAGTGCAACTATGCAACATTGTCTATACTAGTAAGTAAATAACAATAGATGGTAGAAATTCTAGAAAGAAGAGTGGACAGGCTTTATAACTGATTTCCACTTAAAATGTAAATATTGAAAAAGTGAATTTTCATGTTAAAATTAAAAATCTATATTTTCTGGCAGAGTTCTGCTTTGTATATTGCATTACCAGCCCTTTAAAGCTATCTTCTACTCTTCAAGTGTTACATATCCGAGTTTAAAGCATGTTTAAATACAAATATAGTTTTTAGTCTGCCAAAACATTTCTTTTTTCATATAATTTTATTGGTCAGATTTGTTACCCAGAAAGTTTTCTAGCCAGTCTATGCTTAAATGTGCTTGGCTGTATTGTAACCCTGCTAATTTTATCTAGCCAAATTACTTGAAAAGACTGAAGATCGGATATAAGACCAAAAAAAGTGTGTGTTGTTAAAGACCCTCTGACAAATAACCACAACCAAGTATCACATTGTCCTGGTATGTTTGAGGACCCCCGGGGGCCCCCCCCCGCCTTGTTTCTCTGGTTTTTAAATCTTCCATTGGATTCTTGAGGTTGAAATCTGATTTATCTGTATTATTTCAGTTACATAAATAAAAGTGGAATGTGTGTGTGGGTGTTTTAATTTCAGATCAAGCTGTGTTATCAGAAGAGGCGGGCAAACCAAGCAGAAACCTGAAACAAGGATGTCTCTGCAGACCATATATATGACATCTGAGAATCAGCAAAGGGTGAAAGAACTCCTCCGAGAACTCCAGGGACAAGGGCTGTCTGCGGATTCAGAGTTAGTTTAAACAAATAAACCTGGCTAAATCGGTTGTTTTACATGGGTATCTTTGCTTATAGGAGAAATATTTTCCATGTGAAAGCCTCTAGCCTTTTCCACCATTCACTGGAGATTGTTGTGATGATGTTGGGAGCCAAAAATAATTCTCATCTGCTCTGTATATTTTTGTAGTTGCTGTTTTGGAATAGGAATACCAATTTTTCTTCTTTCCTGTTGCAAACTGTGTAATATTACTGTTGGTGTGAAATGGCCACTATGTTCCAGACCAGAGATCATTACATTATTGTGCATTGTGTGGTGTATGAGGTGTTTTGGGATTTCTTTAGATGAAAGAAACCTCCACCTCCAAAAGTAATTGCTTTCTCCCTATTTCTTTAAAGTTGACTTGAAGAGGGGGAACTGGCTATGTTCTTTTTTTGCTGTGTTTTATGAAATATAAAGAAGTCTGTTTTTTCTTAACTCTAGCAATATCAGGAATATCAAATTTGATCTTTCATGTTTTGCTGATGGTCATTCTTGGAGGTTTGGGGTTTCTTTGCAGTCCTCTAGTTGTTCCATAGAAAGACTTGAGTTTTCTAGCAAAGTTAGTCAGATTTCTAAGTTGTGAACAAGACTTATTTTAAAATATCATTATTTTAAACGTTTGCTGTGTGCAATATTTTTGCTCTTGAAATTACATTCTGCCAAATGAAGGTGGTTATACCTAAATGATGTGTAAGATATATTTTAGCAGATATACTAGTTATAAGTAAAAGCATGTTGTTCTGAAATTATCCCTTTATTTGAAACACCACCATTTTGAAGCCTCTTCCTTCCCCACCCCACCAGAAGTAAAGCAATGGAATCGGGAGTTAGAATTTTCTGTTTAAACGAGGAGCACTGTTTTGCATCTAATTAAAATTTAAAATGGTATCATTGATTTTATATTGCTTTATCAGAATGGCTGCAGCAGGTGAAGATGACTCTGATGAACCTGATTATTTGGATGATGTGCAGAGCTGTTCAACAGACCAAGAGACTTTTGAAGGAACTGCAGTGGCAGTTTCTGAACCAGATGAACACACAATTGTGGAAAGTGAAGTGTCTTCATTTGCGGTTCATAAACTTTCCAGGTGATTCTATTCACAATAAATAATACGCTTGCATCAGAAACTATGCTTGAGCCCTCAGCACATGGTACTCTGGTTGACTTCAGTGGAAGTTCTTCATGGAGAGAGCTGATAAAATCAATCCTTTTGTAAATATGCCTAAAATAACACTTAGATCATTCCAACCTAGAAGAAGCTACATTTGGTGGTTTCGTTGTCTCTCCAAGAAAGAGAGAGAGAGATTATAAAATCCTCTCCAAATATTCAGGATAGTCCATAGAAATGGAAAGTATTTGCATTCAATTTTTGGCACTTCCAGTGGGCAAATATTGAATATTTCTATGCCACGTTGCATTCCTTTGTTATATTCACACATGGTGCCATGTAAGCATCCCCTATTTTTCCACATGTGAAAGCTTTCTATCTCGAAATAACTAAACTTTCTTTGAAGAATTGACTTTGCACCATTCGATTTAATAATCCTGTAGCTGTTGTGTATTACTTTCTGAAATGGGGAAGGACTAGCTAAACAGTAAATTTCTGTTTCCATAACTGCCAGTCTGGTATCTCCCAGGAGCATTACAATTCTCTCAAAATATTTCCGACAAAAAAGTAATGACGTCCGACTCCATAGAAGCTTATATTAAATTAGTTTAATTGAATAGGTCTGCAATGACTTCATATTTCACTGGTCTTTTGTCATTAACTTTTGCCCGTCTTTTCTCCATTTGGCCGTAGGTACGGCTTTGATTGTGAGCGCTGTCGGACAGTACTCAGATCCTGCAATGGTAACGTCGGAGAGTCCTTGGAACACTTCTTGTTGCAATGCTTTTCAGAAAGATACGGAGAGAGGATGCAAATCTCAGAAGCAGCTGTTCAGGCCAGGATGGAAGAATGCTTGGAACAAAGGCAGGAAGAGGCTTTTGCTCTTCATTCAATCTATGGAAAACATTTCATAGAAAGAATTAAAAACCGAGTTTGGACAGTTGAATTGGAACTGGAGCACCTAACAAATAAACTCAGCAAATCCAAAGAAAGGGAGAATGCTGCCAAAGATGTGGCAAAACAGACTTTAAATAAAGTCTGTAAATTTTATCTTCAAGGAGGTTGCAGATTTGGTTCAAGATGCAGATTCCAGCATGAAACTCCTTCAAAGCACCTACCAAGAACATTACAAAGTTCAGTGGTTGATGCTCATCTCAGATCTACTGGTGATACTTCTCCTTTATATGAACTTGAAATCAGATTTCCTGAGGATAACAAATATCCATATCAGGCACCTGTTGTGGCGTTTTATTCCACCAATGAGCATCTCCCTCTGGCTTGTCGTTTACACATTGCTGAATTCCTCTATGGAAAGGCTTTGACGTCTGCAGAGTCCAATGAGCCAGTCGTGTATTCTTTAATAACCTGTTTGGAGGATGAATTGGAAATGTCCGAGTTACTTACAAATACTCCCCACAAGTATAGTGCCCCTCCTGTGTCCCTGCTGGCACCACCCTCAACAAGAACACATGCAGCTGGTCCGAAACAAGTGTTTCCAGCTAGTTCATCTCTTTTAAATCAGACCTCAGAAGGTAAAGGTGGTGTCATAAAGGCTCTTCTTTTGATGCTGGGAAATTGGTCTAGAGACTAAAGTAACAGCCAGGCAGTGCAGGTCAGCCTGCTTGTCTGTCCCATGGCTTCTGCTACTGACCGATTTTTTGAAACATTTTAAATTAAAAAAATTCTTAGGCGAAAAAAGTGGTAAAGCTGGAACTAAGGCCGAGCAGGTGTTTCACCAGATTTACAATATTCCCAGTTGTGTTCTCTCTCGTTTATTACAATGCTGCATATACTGCTGAATCTACGAACAGCTGTGTTAGGAGAGAGTCATGGGACCAGCTCCCAGTAAGGTCCTGGGGAAATCCTGGCTGTTCTTTTGAAAATGAATGGCAGTGTCACAAGAAAGTATTGATTTCTCATGGGATGCCCATGGCTGCTGTGTCCCTCTCAAATTGCTCCGATTTCTCCAACCACAGAGAGGCGGAAGAGCGAGTTTCACGTTTGCTACAGCTCGTAGCACGTGGCAGCATCATGTTGGGGTGGCGGTTTGGGGCGAGCTGAGAAGACTGTTTTATGCAAGACACACTGTGTGAATGCCCCCTTTGCATGCCCACAGTGGGAGAAATTGCAGTGTTGGTTCCCAAAGTGCCTCTGAAATCGCATTTTGCACCGGGCCCTACCTATTGGTGAAGGTTGTATTCCAGGCCCATGTCTTGAATTACTCATAACTTTCCAGTTCTTCCACTTGTTGAGATGAAATGTTCCAGAGCGGGGTCTCCAAGGCAGAGTTCGTTGGACATTTGAGCAAAAACTTCTACACCGTTTTTTTGAGCACATGGATGGTGGCAGTGTAACCTTCCCATTACATAGTAAAAACATCAGTGGTGACTTTTAGACAGCTCAAATGTAGAGAGGGCTGGATTTAAGAAGTTGACTCTTAGTATGGATTCAAAGCAGCTTCTTTATGTTATAAAACATTTGCTCTGATAACACTGGATCTTAAATGTGGACCAGCTGGTTACTTGGTGTAGTACTGCTTTTTTGGACAGTTGTCCAGCACTGAATATAGGAAGTCTCAGGCCTCAGAACAGTGTCCTTTTCAGTCTCTGCAGAGAATTAATTGAATGTTAATATACCTTTTTCTGTCTCAAGTCACAACGGAGTCGGAGTCTGAGGATGATGAAGATGAGGAGGAAGAAGAGCCGGAAACAGTTATTGTGGAGAATGAGAGCTATGTGAACCTCAAGAAGAAACTTTCCAGAAAGTATGACATGAACGCAAAATCTGTGTATAATGAAAATGTTAAAATCTGCAAGCAATTCCGAATAAAGCAGGTACAGTGAGAAACCCCACCCCCCCCCACCCCCATTTGTTTTCTGACTTTCTGTTACGAATTTTAACTAACAAACTGCCTGGCAAGCAATTCAGACAAGTTTAAAGTTAGTTATTTTGCTAGGAGCTAACAGATTGTTCAGAACACTTCTAAGTATTGTTAGAAAAGAAATTAGACCGTTTTGTTGGATGACGGACGATACAGTTCTACAGCTAGGTTTGTAAGGAATCAATCCTCATAAGTGAGAGCAGAAACAAGAATGCGATTTCCTGCTGTGCGGTGTATGTGCACAGTTAATTTCCCAGTGGACCTTTACAGGATTGTTCAACAGTTGGAATAGAATGGAATTCACTTATTGTTTTGCAGCAATTGGGTGCTTGTCTTTCAGGAAAGGAAAATCTGTTTGATTCCTCCCAGCTGCCTGAGTGACTGCGGCTCCTTACCTACCTGAACTATTTGGGAACCATACCTTACCTCCCTCAAATGCTCTGTAGATCGTGCTTTTGTTAGGCCTATGGTTTTCCAGCTCTTTAATTCTGTATATTTACTGTAGCGGTCTTCTCATGAGCCTCTGCTTCCCATTACCCCAGTCCTACGCAGCTTGCCTCCCACGACGCTCACCTGAAGGGATCTGATGCTGCAGTGTTCCTCAGACCACAACTCGAAAACGACTCTTTTAGACCTTTGTAATGCCATTGCAGACACTAAAAAACCTTGAATGTTCAGGGATGTGTGTTCTAACTCCATTATTTAAAGGAGAGGGCGATTTCTTTGAAAATGAGGTGACATGGTGACAGTCTAGTGCATTTTTACTGCATTAGAAATGCGTTTTGGCCAGCATTGTAACTCGTACAGTTGTAGAAATGCTACTGCAGCCCATGGGCATCGCTGGTGCCAGGCACAAGGGACACAGGCCTCGAGTGTCCCAGCCGGTGTCCTGTGTCCTGAGCCGGCCCAGCCGGGACCCGAGGCCAGCACGTGGAGTCAGCAGTGGAAGGAGCTGCCCTGGCTCGGCCAGGACCCAGGGCCGGCACTTGGGGCTACCAACGGTGGCAGGATCTGGATCGGGCCTGGGCCGGCAGCAGCAGGAGTTGGACTGGGCCTGGGCCGGCATGGTTTTGGGCAGGAGGGCAGAGGACCTGGGGCTATGCCCCGAACATTTTTGGGGGGTAATGACGCCCCTGCTATAGCCAGTCTGTTGCAAGAGGGAGTTTCTCTTTTGGAAATTCTTACAACTCTGTTAGGCAAAATTAATACATGGTTAAACTTCCCCTGACAGAATTTGCATCATCAGCATTCGAAGATAAGAGAGTGTACTGTGGCAGAGTGACTCTGAGAGATCTGGAAGGAAGCGCTGTACGTTTGGAATTAATAGGAGCTGGAGATAGTTGTCACTTTGGAAAAACATGCCAGTCCCATTAGAGAGTTAAAGTATAGCTTTAAGGGTAACATTTTCAAAAGTGCCAAAGGGTAACTTTGCCCCCCCGCCCCCAGATTTGAAAACATTGGCTGAAGTTTCTAGTTTTTATTTATAAAGATAAATCTTTCCAATGCAAACTGAATGTAAACAAATGCAGTTTTGTCTTTCTGCTTGCAACTTCTCAAGTTGCAAAATGTTGACCTTAATTTTTTTATTAATTCAATCTTCATTTCTGTAAAGTTGATGATTTAGTCCCCCATGCTTGCCAGAGGAGGCTTTTCACTTACTCTGAGGAAGTCAACTTTTTAACGCCCTCCTTTTACTTGGTGGGAAGATTGCCTTACATAGCAACTGTTGCTGGATGAATTCAGGCTAAAATTAAGGTACACATTTTTAACAGGGTAAGTCACCTGTGGAACATCTTACTAAGGGACCTGGTCACTCCTCTGTCCCTTTAAATCAAAACGGGATGACTTTCTAAAAGGTATGCTCCCGTTCAAGCACAGATTATGGATTTGATTCTGGAATTACTTGGTAAAATTCTCGGGCCTGTGCTGTGCAAGAGGTCAGATTAGATGGTCCCAATTTTCTTTCAATCTGTGAATCTAGGGCAGGATTGAAGTTTCTTACCAAGTGATCAATTTCTTTTAATTATGTTTGACAGACTTCTAGGCGCTTCCAGTCCATGTGGCAAGAGAGACAGAAGCTCCCTGTATGGGAAGAAAGGGAAGCCATCCTTGATTTGTTGACTGAACACCAGGTGCTTGTTGTGAGTGGCATGACAGGGTAAGGATGTGATTTACACACATTTCTAGTATCAGATGATTCATGAGAAGACAGGTCTAAGATTTTAAGGTCTTAGATTTTATTACACAGCCCGTGTTCTGGAATGATCAGATTCATAATTCATTGATGATAAATTACTGCAATCATAGATTAATTTTGACTTGTTAAGGAATTTCACATGAAGCGTGACACAAACTAATAAAAACAAGGAAATACGCACTGGAAGATAGCCACTTTAACTCATTCTGATGAAAGGCACTTTTAAAAATTAAACTTTGTTTTCCAATTCAGGTGTGGGAAAACCACTCAGATTCCCCAGTTTGTTTTGGACGCTTCGCTGAAAGGTCCTCCAAATAAGGTAGTCAATATCATATGCACTCAGCCTCGTAGGATCTCTGCCATTTCTGTAGCTGAACGCGTGGCCCAGGAGAGAACAGAAAGAGTTGGGCTCACTGTGGGATACCAGATCCGCTTAGAAAGTGTAAAGGTCTGTATGCTTTGCCTGTTTCTTAATCTAATCCTTTTAAAATGTGCATACTGGTTCTAAAAGGCACAGATTGCTAGTCCTAGAGATGCAGTCCTTTATCCACAGGGTACTTTCAGCATGACCAGAGCAGTGTATTCTTTCCCTTGCTGCCCTGCCATTTTGCTTCAGGCCACACTTGTCAGGCATACCTGTAGGATAAGAAGGAAGTTGTAGTCTTAGTGTATGTTCATTGGTGAGTCTCTCTGCTGATGTGGCCAACAAAAAAATCAGTAGTGGCGGGTTTTGTGATATGAATGCTTGTACTCTGGAAACTGGACTGAAACCACTTTCGTTAGTCATCAAGAAATCAAAGCACAGCACTTCAGTCCCTAGTGATGTGGGCTGAATTTGAGCTGGCTTCCTACAGGTGACGTTCTGCGGGCCATCCTTTCTCCCCTTTCTAATGTGTTGCTTTGAAAAAGCAGACTCACTGCTTTAAAGTTATAACCGTCATTCAATTTCTTCTGTCATCCATATTAGCAAATTTTGCATCAATATAATTTGCAGAATTAAAATCAAGACTAAAATAAAATTAAAACGGTCAAAGTGCTAAAGCTAAAAAGTTGATTGAACAAAATATAAAGTAAGTTTTGAGTGAAAACCAAAACGGATCAGTTTACAATGGCTACCAGTTGTTTTGCAAAGGGTTGGATCTTTAGTTTGCTGTTTTGTCCCTCCCTTTTTAACTTTAGCCTTCCAGTTTTATCCATGCTTTTTTTTTCCGTCCTTGCTGTTGACCACAATTGCAGCACTTTTTCATTCTGTCCCATGGGGCAAAATGTACATCACTCCTGAATGATTCTATAGAAACCTTCATTAGTCAATCAAATAGAGATCCGAAGGCAAGTTTCATCACTCTTACATCAGCTCTCATCTTCATCGATGGAGGCAAATGGTCAAGAGTTTAACATGTAGCTACTGAAACAGGAAAGGATTGGATGAGATGGTTTAGATATTTCGTTGTCCTCTTGCAAAGCGGTTCCCTGATCAGTACCAAATAACTGCATTTAAGTTGAATTAAGGGTCATGCGAGAAGAAAAACTGCTTGCTCCTGTTCAGGCACCTTGGGAATGACCGCCATACAGCAACATGTGCCCGCTGTACTTTGTATTAGGAAAGCTGTACGCTTTTAAAATCCCACTGAAAGTTTTGTGTTCTTGCTTACCGTTCCAGTCCCCTGGCACCCGACTGTTGTACTGCACTACTGGAGTGCTGCTCAGAAGACTGGAGGGCGACGTGAATTTACAGGGAATCACGCACGTTATTGTTGATGAAGTCCATGAAAGAACAGAGGAGAGGTGAAGGATTCCTTATTCCGTTACTGAAAAGGAAGTGCAGGACTGAGTAGCAAACTACTGAAGTCAAACTGCTTCCAGCCGGTTTGATGAGCTGGTAGCTGTCCTCCACGTGCACGGGAGGTTCTGTGTTCTGCTGTCGGCCTCTTTCTCCCGGGGGCATGGTGGATTTGCTTGTGCTGTGCCATCTCCTTGTGGCGAAGGCACCTTGGCCTACCCTCAATCTTCCTCTCAACCATCACAGTTGCTGTCATATTTTAAGAAAAGGTTTAGGATGGGGCAGGAGGGACCACAGGGAGGTGGCTTTCTAACTGTGGCAGTGTGGATTCTTTCGGTCGCTATCTATTCTCTATTTCAGCTTGTTCTCCCCCAGCTAACCCAATTCTCCACATGCTGCCTCATAAAGCCCCCTCCACCCCCAGCACAACACCCCGAATGGGGTCCCTCCCAT
The DNA here is from genome assembly GCA_007922175.1 of Pelusios castaneus. Lineage (NCBI taxonomy): Eukaryota > Metazoa > Chordata > Testudines > Pelomedusidae > Pelusios > Pelusios castaneus. The sequence continues at coordinate 3,369,693 of ML685909.1, read as the reverse complement.
TTCTGGGCTTTCTTAATTCTTCCCCCGCCCGGCATGTCCGAGTGCAGCCTCTCCGAAACACATCCTGCTGACCAGCTGGTGTTCTGGAAGGGGCTAGTCTGTTGAGAGCTCCATAAGAAGAGAAGAAATGGGTAGGGGCGCTCCTTAAGCATATGAGATGCTTTCTGTACAAGTTGGCCAACTGCAGCTATGTGGACGATCACTGAGGAAGCTTAAAAGCATTGGTCCTGCCCTGTCAGGCTTGGTTCCTGCCTATCTGACATCACCCCTCTCTCCAAGACATGCTGGAAATGCCTGAGCTGGAGCTTTTCATTATAAAAGTGCAGGGCTGGTGGCCAGAGAGCCACAAGACTGGACACCTACCTCTGGTCATAAATCACCTGCACTTGATGACCTTCTAGGCCGCCTGCAAAAGCCATTTACTTGACCTGTTAATGAGATGAAGGTGATGGGAATGCTTCGAGGGAAAAGGGGTGAGAGGGATTGACTGCCGCTTTGATTTCCTGGCTGGCTGAGCTAATTTATCCGTGTGTGGTTATTTCATACCCTCGGGTGGTGACTGCCAGGGTATCGGCTTAATTAACAGCTAGGGCACCGCAAGTTTTTTATTGGTTCACTCTCAGTTAAGATACCGAGGAATGCAGATGCTCTGGAAAGGGACAGCCAGAAAGGGTGGGTAATTATAACCAAAGGTTACTCGCAGGAAATGACCAAATCCTAGCAAAAGCCATTCCTAGCGAGACTGTGCTGTGGTGTTATTGCCACGCTTGTGGAGATGCCAGGAAAGCGAGCAGACTAGGGAGATTGGGAGATTAACACTGAAGAAATTCAGATGTCTTTTGCTTGTTTTCTTCAGTGACTTCTTGCTGCTGGTTTTGAAGGATATTATGTTTCAGAGGCCAGACCTGCGTATTATACTAATGAGTGCCACCTTGAATGCAGAGCTTTTCTCTCAGTACTTTAACTCCTGCCCCGTTATTAACATACCAGGTGAAGAATGGTTATTTTTTTATCCATCACATAACTTATTTTCTAGGTTTGATTTCTGTTGAGATGAGAAACTTTACGATGGAAGGGGAGTGTTTCTCAGTTTGTGTATGTTCCGATATTACTTATGAATAATAGCCCCATTTTTCGCTCAGCGATAGAGGTTACAAACAATGTCTGATTGGTTTAGAGGCAAGTGTTTCAGGCTGAGGATTTCTGGCCCCATTGATGATCAACCACAGACTGGAAAGGGCAGCCTAAGCGTGAAAGGAAAGAATAAATATATCATTTGTTTATTTTTCCTTTGGAAAACTGCAAGTCCATTTGCCAGCAAGATTCTGGCCATCAAATAATGCCCCATTATATAGTTTGGCCTAAGACCCACTTATAAATATGGAACATCAGAATATTTTATTGCATTTGAGAAATATCATCGTGTTGCAAAGGCAGAAAGAAGCTCAATGCCTTTTTAGAGTCATTAGCTCTCTTTTGGCTGTTTATCTCTAGCATGAGGCTTTCCCAACACCAGACAATCTCCATTTGGCTTTCTTTTGGAAGCTACAGTAGAGAAATTATGAGCAAGAGGAATTTGGGACATATAATACTGGTCCCAGGCTTCTGTCACACCCCTGTAGGTTTGTGAATTCTTATTTTGGCTCTAAAGATGTCCCTCTTCCTTGGTTAGATCTCATTTCCCCTCACTTTTCCTCTGGCCGACGGATTTCTTCCAAAATCTTAGTTAACACTTCTGCTTCGTGGGGTTACTGCTTAGAGCAACATCAAGGGTACCTTCCTTTCTTAGGAAGTGTGGTGTCTACAGCTGTTCCCTCAGCTGCTGCCGCCTCAATAGATCAGATAACAAGACGGATTTACCATCGGACTGCCTGTGGGCAGGACTTAGCACCATATCTGGTGCCCAGGTGTGCCAGTCAGTTCCCGACTAGTCGTTCTCACTGACTTTTGCTCCCTCGATAAAGCTCTTGTTGAAGATCAGTAAATATTTTGTGAATTTCTGGGTTTGCTAAATTCACCTCGTATAGAGAATCAGTAAAGATCAATTGCTTTGGTTTGGTTTTTTTTTTAAACTGAATTTGGTAAACAAGCAATTCATACAAATTTTTAATTGGAGCATTTTTGCAGGGTGACTTACTCCTTTTCAGGTGATATTCCATTAAGTAAAGTGCCTAGATGAAGAGAAGGCATTTGAAGCTGAACCCAGTAAAGCAGAGGACATGTTTCAAAGAGTTTGATTATTTCGTATTGCCACCCTCAGAAGGGGGTGTCTGGGGTCGGGAAGGAATTTCCCCCAAGGCAGATTAGCAGAGACCCTGGGATTTTTTTTTTTGCCTTCCTCTGCAGCCTAGGCCATGGGTCACTTGCTGGTGGATTCTCTGTACTTTGAAGCCTTTAAACCATTGTTTGAGGACTTCAGTAACTCAGTCTTAGATTAGGGGTCTATTACAGGACTGAGTGGGTGAGGTTCTGTGGCTTACCTCAGTGGTTTTCAAACTTCTTTTCTCAGGACCCAGTTATGCCCATGAGCCAACAATTACATCTTTGAGCCATGCATTGCAGTCTTTTGGCAGTGGAAGCAGGGGGTGCCACGACCCAGTACTGGGTCCTGACACTAAGTTTGAAAACCACTGGCCTACATTGTGCAGGAGGTCAGACTAGATGATCATATTGGTCTCTTCTGACCTTAAAGTCTGTGAGTTCACCTAAAGCTCTGGAATGCCCCCAAGATCCAAGGATGACAAGAAACTTCAGCACAAAATTCAAGACCCATCTCTGACACAAATTCCTTAAAACAGGAAAAAACATCCCCTTCTGTTCTGGTAAATTGGGCATTGACTGAGTGTCCAGATGTACGTCTAGGGCCTCATTGAGATGTATGCAGAGCATGATATAAATGCATAGCCAGATGGAAATATATAGCTTCCTATAATTCCACAATACTTTTAATTAATTCAAAATACACCAAATTACTTCACTACAGGAAACCTCCTTTGTTTCACTGAGTGGATCCACCGGTGTTCAGCCATTTGTTCTGGACTGAGCTGTGCTCCAGGCTGCAGTTTGATGCTAAAAGAACCTCCATAATGCTGTTAAGTTCCCGGATCTGGGACAAGAGTTAAAGTGGTGAAACAGCAGTGTGAGAAATAGTAAACGGAAACGCTACCCCTGCTCCTGAACTCCACTCCTGAAGTGGTTGCTTTAATATTCTCACTTTTCTCTTTAGGTCGAACGTTCCCCGTGGATCAGTTTTTCCTAGAAGATGTAATAGCAGTGACAAGGTATGAAATCACTAAGAGCATTCTCAGAAGTAACTGTCCTTTGGAATGCTTCCGTTGTACGCAGCGTATTTGTAGCCATGTTGATCCCAGGATATTAGAGAGACAAGGCGGGTGACGTAACCACTTTTATTGGACCAGCTTCTGTTGGTGAAAGAGACAAGCTTTTGAGCCACATGGAGCTCTTCTTCAAATCTAGGAAAGGTACTCCAACCATCACAGCTAAATACAAGCTACAGCAGATTATTTAGCATAGGTAGACAACACGGATTCTAAAGGACCATTTCAGCCTTACAATGTGTGCTAACTACTTATGCTAACCAGTCTGTTCCAGCTTGTATTTAGCTGTGATATTCATCATATCTTTTCCAGAGTGGCCCGAAAGCGTGCGTCTCTCACCAACAGAAGTTTGTCCAATAAAAGATGTTACCTCACCCACCCTTTGTCTCTCTGGGATTTGACGTTCATATTGGTGACCTACAGACTGCTTCAGCTCTGTATATAAACAAAAAAGATCCTTTTCATTTTGACCTATAGTCTGAGGCCTCAAACTGTCATGAGCACGTTCAATCTAAAGCTGCACACGCGCTTTATACTGCAGTAGTCTCTAAAGGTCCCATTCATTAGACTTTGTACAGATACACAGTAAGACATGGTCCCCGCCCAAAAGAGTTTACCAGTGGATTACTGTTAAATCTGCTGAATCTTCCATCACTTAAGATTCGTGTCTGTGGTAAGGGTTTGTGACCAATGTTTATAGATGCAAGTCCATTATATCTGTTTTTATTGTGAACACCAGAACAGATACAAATACTGGAAAGATTTAAATAGGCAGGACGGACCTTGGAATCTCCTTTGATTTGATGCTCTACAAATGTAATCAAAACAGGGCTTAGTCTACTTGACGTTGTCTAGGATTGCTGGAAATTGCATAGATTTCACATAGGTCTGAACTTCAGTTTAGATCTGAATAAAAGTTACACAAAAACCCCTTCTTGGTCACACCGTTGCCGCCTCCTAGTTGATATTGGAGCCCTTCTTCTTCCAGTGCAAGAAATTCAAGCCATGATGGGTATCCCTATAAAACCCATGGAGAACCCAACAGCTTTCAAAACTCCTAAGAAAATTCTCTCCATGCCAGAAGATCACAATATGGAATATATTATAGGTCATTATATAATGCTGCCCACAGCACTCAGCAGTGTATTGGCACCTGTCTTCTTCCCCATCATCCTACAAATTTCAGCAGTTCTTAGGCGATTGCGACAAAAGGAATGGGAAGGTAGCGCTGGTGGTGAGAAAAATTTGACAGACACAGATTACACTGCAAAGAACTCTTTCAGCCCTGCAGCATAGCAAAAAAAGAGACAAAGATTCATCATCTCGTCAGCCATAGAGCCAGCTGATGGCAGTTGAGTCGTTGTAAACTGTGTGCACTTGACAACCCATTGAACTGTGGGGGTCAAGTGTGCAGATCTGGCAGACGGGAACCGAGTTATCTCAGAACCCACCTTTACCTCCACCGCCAAGGTTTCCTGAGGACCCTCAGGAACAATGACCCTCTAAGAGCTGTGTCTGAGCTCAAGATATGGCCTTGTGACAGCCAATCTGAAACCTCCGTCTCAAAGAGCAACCAAAAAGTTGATCTCTTTGAGAGTAAAATACTTTGTCCTAGCTTTTCCACAAGAAAGCTAAATATATTTAACATGTATTCTTCTGCCTGTTAATGGAATGGAGGCTAGAGAATAGAAAGAAAAGAGTGAAAAAAATTTCCCAGCACTCCTACCTGCTGCTAGGAAGAGTGACAGAAGAGTGAACTTGGCTATGATTAATCACTTGTATTCTTTATATAAATGTGTGTAGCATGCAGTTACCATGGTGATGGGCATAGTACAATACTTTGAAAGCTTAATTTAAAGGGCAAACTGTACACACTGCTTTTCCCACGATTGAATTCTCTCTGCTCATGTTCAGGTATGTCTTAGAGGACGCTAGTCCCTATAGGCGCAACATGAAGCAAAGTCCAAAAGGGAAACTTAATGCAAGACACAAGAGAACTGCATTAGAAGAAGTAGAGGAAGATCTAAGATGTGCTCATCTGCTAGAGGAGGAGACTACTGTGAGGGATTCACTCCCAGACCAGCAATTAACGTTTAAACAGCTCCTGATACGATATAAAGGTAATCTCTCGCAAATCTCAAAAAGCACATATACACACCTGATTGTACTCTGGAATGTACACGACACACATTTTCATAATTTGAGCCTTCAGGTTTCTGAAGTTCAGCATTCTGGGCTGTATTACTGGGTGTGTCGTATGTAAGACACAGGAGGTAATTGTCCTGCTTCGGTCAGGTCTTGCACTGTGTCCAATTCTAGATGCTACACTGTAAGAAAGATGTGGACAAATTGGAGAGAATCTGGAAGAAGGCAGCACAAATGGTAAGGTTTAGAAAACCTAACCTATGAAAAAAGGTTTTAAAAAAAGTCTGGGCATGTTTAGCCTTGAGAAAAGACAACTTGTGGGAGACTCGATAAAAATATTTGAATATGTTAAGGGCAGTTCTAAAGAGCACAACACTCAATTGTTCTCCACGTCCACTGAAGGCAGGACAAGAAGTAATGGACTTCATCTGCAGCAAGGGAAATTTAGGTTAGATATTTGGAGCCTTTCTAACCCTGACGTAGTTAAGCACTGGGACCGGCTACCCAGGGAGACTGTGAAATCCCCATCGCTGGTGGGTTTTAAGACCAGCCTCTTAGAGATGGTCTAGATATACTTGGGCCTGCTTCAGCACAGGAGCTTGTCTAGATGGGACCCGAGGTCTCCTCCAGCCCTACATTTCTATGCATCTGTGTGGGTTTGATTAGAAACCATAATGATTAGAAGCCCTCTGCCAGCTGGGAAAAATTAAATCTTCTTTCACAGTTACACTCTTGAACTAGTGAAATAGTTGATAGCCTATGAAAAAGGACCGTTTTTACGTATTACCAAAGACATTACGGTCCCTTTGTAAATATTGTGTTGACTTCCACTTCCTTTTTCCTCAGAGTTACCCTCGGTGGCTATCTTGGATAAGGAGAGATCTCTTTGCTCTCTTCCACGTGGGTGTCTTGGAGCTTTCAAAATGGGTTCTCCTAGTCAACTTGTCCTCTTGTCAACAACTTCACCCCCTAGCTCTCCCTCTGCGTTACACTCGGGGGGTTTCCTTCCGCCTGTCACTTTGAAGAGCTCCGCAGATCACTTGTACCATTTGAAAAGCTGCTGGGTTTTCTAGAAAGCTAACTTTGACTGCAGTGAAAGTGCCCCTGTGCAGCTCCCGTTCCAGGGCTTGGTACTGGACTTGCCTTGGGTGCATATTGTGTTATCCACCCTGCTGTCTTTTCATTGTAATCCTTCACAAACAACTCTGGGCTTGAGTCTTGGGTGGGAGTGTTTGTGGGCCTGCATATTGTTGTAGCCCTACAGAGTAAAGGGCTTTGGGGGTCTGTCGTATTAAGAAATGAAATGCTGGGAGGAGGCCAGACAGAGTTTGTGTGTGGGCTTCTCGTCTGCTTGCATGGCCTTCCCAGCTCCTGCCTGGTAACAGTGTGGATGAGTGGTTCCTGGGGTATTGCACACCTGTGTGGGGTGCCTTGGGAGTGAGGCCCAATGGTGTGAGGAAGAAGAGTTGGAGCAGTGGGAGCGGGACAGAGAGAAGAGTGAATGAGGAGAGAGACTGAATGGGGGAGGGAGGGGCAGAGTGCACTCATAGGTATTAAACTCAGCTGTATTTCCAGGGATGCAGGATTCTGCTGAGCTAAAGGCTGTTGACCCTTTTTGTGGCCGTATCTCAGTTAACTGTGCAGTAGGGGCTCTTTTGAGACACCAGCTCACCTGTGGTCCCACCCTGTTTTACTTTCTCTTTCAGGGGTTAGTAAATCAGTGCTCAAAACGATGGCTGCCATGGACTTAGACAAAGTGAATCTGGAATTAATAGAGGCCTTACTGGAGTGGATAGTCAGTGGTAAACACACGTACCCACCAGGTAACGTGGCTGTCCATTGGGGGCTGGGTAGCGGGAGTTACATGCTTGCCTAGACTGTTCCAAACCGACGCTTTCATCCATAACATAATTTCCATAACTTCTGATTTTTCTCTGAGGAAGTTTGATTTTGTCAGTATGGGGAGGCCCCTCGTTTCTGTGGGGAAGGGCCTAGTGGGAGAGGGGTACATTGGACCAGTGCAGAAACTGGAACCAAGATATGTACCTTCTGCAGTTCGCTGACATCTTTGTCTGCCTCATCTGCTAAGCTTGTAAATTCTTTGCAATGGGGGTCATTGCTTCATGTGAGTTTGTGGAGGGCCTGGCATAGGAGCTCCAGTTTTGACTGGGTCTGTGTGCACTGGCATCATATTCACATTTAACAGTGCATTGTGGGTGACCTCTTCTGTTAACTCTTCTTTCTCCCATGTGTATACAGGTGCTGTATTGATATTTTTGCCTGGTCTAGCAGAAATTAAAACGCTTTATGACCAGCTACAGGCCAACGCTCTCTTCAATAATAGGCACAGTAAGCGGTAAGTCATGAGCGTCCCAAAGCCATTAGTGTGTTGAAGTTAAATCAGAGGTAGAGAAACTGATTGAAAAGTTGCACTCTGCTAGCCGTATCCTGTTACAAGTGACGGTTACTTACTGCTTGCGACAGCTGCTGGTGGAGACGGCTTAGATGCTATTCCCTCCGTTCCTGTTGCATTTGGAACCGTCCTTTTTGAGCGAGCCCAATGGCTCAACCATCATGCACTTACCACATTTCAGTGTAGGTTCTAGTCCCATTTCCGTAGACTGGGAGAGGAAAATTTGTAGTTTTGGTGACCAAGATAATTTTGGGAGGCTGTCATGTACGGTGGCCATGGGTGTTGGGTAAGGCCCTATGTGCAATCAGCTATGGGGCTTCCTGCATCAGCTAAGGCGATCCAATGGAAGGCTGAAAACCATAGTTTCTCACTTTGTGTCTCTTCCTGTTTTGTCCTTCCAAAAAGTCTGCGTTTTTAGCAGTGTTGGGTATTTCTAAGGTAAAACAGTCTAAATTTTGTGGGGATGGGCAGGAATAAATTCAAGAACAAGGCAAAATAAGCTAATACTTGGAGAGAAACTGTCACAAGCATTATTTAGATCAATCTAAATGTTGCATTTCAACAAGAAGTGATTCTCCTGGTTCGGTTGAGGGACCTTCGCCTGATGTGTTAGGGTCTTGCATTCTGTAGAATGGCCTCTATAAATCTTGGGGCTGCCCCTGGCTGTATGTATTATTTTAATATCAAGCTTTAAAAAAGCACCAATTGAAAGCTTTGGCCACTGATAGTGACTCACAGGCAGTCTGCAGAGCCCATCACTCCCCAGCTCATTAAGCCTTCCAGTCCGTAAATAGGAGAGGGGCTTATAGGGACAGAAAGACATCAGAACCCCACAAGGCTGAGATCTTGACAGAATCCATCACCTGCTTTGGGGAAGGAGGGGAGCTTCCCCGTAGCTGCTCAGAAGAGATCTGCTTTCAGGGACCCTTCCACAGAAACTCAACCCCAGCCCCAGCTCTGAAATCCAGTCCTCCCCAAGAATGTCCTTCTCTGAGAATATTTTAAAGGAAGTGCTGCATGGGGGGCCTGCTCTTCTGTCTGGTGCCCTGACGCAGTGTAACTTACGAGACCAGCTTTGTTCAGTCTAAGGGCAGATGGGATTTGGAAGGAAATCAAGAAAACCCAGGTAGCTGTTAGGCTTTTAAGGGGTGGGTGTCATTTCTTTGCTCCTTCAAGGTAAAGAGAAATGTAATGTGGGACTTTTTCATGCCTAATCTTCCTCACCCCCTGGCCCTGGCCCCTGGAGTCTCCATTCTGAAGTTGTGGAGGGCTGGGCCAGGCGGCAAGGGCTGCATGTGGGCTCCGTTCTGAGAGTGGGGATGTACAACGTACAGTGCTTCTGGCCAAAGCTTGTGTGAATGCACAGGTGTCTGGGTGGAAGGCCAGCAGAAATGAGCTTTCTTCTTTTTCTTCTAGATGTGTTGTTTATCCGCTCCATTCCTCACTGTCCAGCGAAGAGCAGCAGTCTGTGTTCCTTAAGCCTCCTGTAGGAGTAACCAAGATCATCATATCCACAAACATCGCCGAAACGTCTATCACCATTGACGACGTGGTCTTTGTGATTGATTCGGGAAAAATGAAAGAGAAAAGGTATCAGGGTTACTCGGCTGGAGCTGTGATCTGGAGGATGATGTGTTAAAGATTTAATAAAGCTGTCTAACGCATCAAAGTATGGATGTATGTCTCTTAAAGAGCTGGAGAAAAATAGAAAGGGCTAATTCTGCAGTTTACTCTGTCACACAGCTTCCACCATTCCATGCACGGTCCAATTACAGACCACGTCCGTAGTGGTGTTCGTTTTGGCCTCCCAAAATCTGACAGTATCTCCCCGTTTGAGGGTAGCATCAGTACTCTCTGTCTGCTCAAAGTGGAACTCCCATCCTCATCGATTTTGACTTGCTTCCTCTCATAGATATGACCCAAGCAAAGGAATGGAAAGCCTGGAAGAAACATTTGTGTCCAAAGTCAATGCTTTGCAGAGGAAAGGGCGAGCAGGGCGCGTAGCCTCTGGTGTCTGCTTTCATCTTTTCAGCAGACATCACTATAAACACCATCTTACAGAGCAGCAGTTGCCGGAAATACAAAGAGTGCCGTTGGAACAGCTCTGTCTCAGGTAAGCCCTTTCTAACATCATCTATCGTAAAGAGCCAGCGCCCAGGAGGGCCTCTCTCTCCAGCAGGGTTGTTACTTCCCCACCAGGCTTTTGAAGCAGCAAGCCCCACTCTGATCTTTGATGCTCAGCCTCATCCCATTCGTTACTTTGCAAAATGGAAACTTGTCAGACGCAACCAATGCCAGTAATTTAGTGCCTGAAGGTATGCTTTCAACGCCAAGGCCCAGTGAAATAAACAGGTGGCTTTCTGTTGACTTGAATAAGCTTTGAATCAGGCCCTGAGGGATCAAAACTCTTCCTAATCAATTCCCGAGTTGAATTACGGATATTCACTCTCTGCCAAGAGGAATGTCAACTCCTTAACTTTATGACTTGGAGGGCCAGTAGAAAAAGATGGGTCTGACATCGTGCTATGAAGGTCATCCGATCTGAGCTTGACCTGATCTGCAGGAACAAGATTCTCTCCTCTGTCGTTGGTTTCTTAGCTCAGTGCCCTGCAGCTGCAGAGGCAAGGTGTGGAGAAGTGGCCATCGGGGGTAGTTTAGCCCTTTTCTGTTAAGAGCTTTAAGGAGATAGTTCGGCATCTTGAAGAGGGTCAGAAGTCAGCCAGGAGCCATTGTAGCCCATGGAATTTGGCTGGCCGTTCTATCTAGAAAGCGGGCTGTGTGGAGTGCATTGATTTGAAAACGCTTACTCCATGTCCTATGTCAGCAGACTAAATTGTCGTCTTTTCCCTTCAGAATTAAGATTTTGGCTATGTTTTCTGAACACCGCCTTCAGTCTGTCTTATCGCGGCTGATTGAGCCTCCAAGAGATGAATCTCTGCGCATATCGAAACTGCGCCTACAGGACTTGGGAGCGCTGACGTCAGATGAGAAGCTCACCCCCTTGGGCTATCACTTGGCTTCCTTGCCTGTCGATGTGCGGATTGGAAAACTAATGCTGTTTGGCACCATTTTCCGTTGTCTGGATCCTGCCCTGACCATAGCAGCAAGTCTCGCCTTTAAGTCGCCTTTTGTAAGTAAACGACGTCTGTGCGCCAAGATTTGAAAGTAATGCGTTGTATTCATAAGTGGCTATTGCAGTATAGTGCAACATGTTACTCTTCATGTCCCAATTCCTGCACAGGGTATTTTTGTGCTAGTATGAAACGTTTGAATGTCTGAACTGGAAATAGTCGTATTATAGGTACCTGCACAGACACAGAAGTATCAAGAATAGTTTGTCTCCAAATTAAAAGAACATCACATTTTCCTGGAGATGGAATTCTTCGGAGCAAAAATAATTAACTGATTTCAAATGACCCAGTGATATTGGGCATGCTCCGAGTAAGTAATTAGAAATATTAACTAGCACATGAAGCTTCTATTTTTAATGCTTGCTGAGTCCAGAAATACAATCTATCAATCGGTGTACAAAGAATAGTCCTGTTGGAGTTATAGGTGTCTGCTTTATGTCTCTGGAAGCGGTGGTTAATGTTAGTGGTGGTTATGAAAGTTAACAGTTCTGAACTGTGAATGTAGCGTTCATTCCTGATCTCAGGCTGCGTGTACACTCATCAGCTTGCCTTGTAAAATGGGGTGCTGTGCTGTAGGGCCGGTGGTTGTGGTTTGAAATATTTGTCTAGGGCAATACACAGCCTCACATCAAAGATCAGGGCTGAGTGTTCCATTTCAGTGTATGATCTGACCGGCTATCGCGAAGGGGTCCAAAGAGTCTCCATTCAGCCATGACGTATTTAGACTGAAGCTATAGTAAATGGTGTACACAGTCTCAATACAGTCATGGAATTGCCTCTGCCAATCCCTCCCTGTCAGAGCTGCGTAAGTCTTGAATGTATTCTAGAGCATAAACTGTGTTTGGAGCTCAGGTATCAACTGCAGATCTGCTTTGTTAAATCATTGATCTGAAATGCCCTATCCTGTAACCATTCTCTCTCCACAGAACGTAAGTGGTTTTCAGACGTTCACTTCACTCCTTTTCCCTTCCCCACTGCATACGCCTCATGTCAGCTTTCACTATATGGAATTGTCTAGGCTGTTAAAGATGTTTTTTATAAGTCTTGGCCATGTGCCAATGCAAAGCTCTGCTCTGGTTTTAGTTATTGGTTTCCTGAGCCACCAGTGGGGCCTGGTGCCAAGTAAGTCCCCCCTCAAGTGTTACGGCCGTGAGACATTCATTCCCAGTCAGAAGTCAGAGGTGATAGGGTCAAGGTTTTCTCTAGTGTAGACAAGACCTTCTCTGATGCTTTCTCGTCTTCTGTAGTCAGAATCTGCAGAGGCAATTATCTGACAAAGAAAAGACGGTTGTTCCTGAATATTGCTCCTACAGACACACCCTGCTGGTCCTTCTTTCTATTTCTTGATGGCTACGTAATTCAGAGTGGGTAAAACAGAGTTGCTGAGGACTGTTATGGAGTGAAGCTTTTTATAATATTTAATCTATGTTCGATATGACATTTCCCCTAATGCATATCTTGCTGCAGAGACCAATGAGTCACATCACAGAACTCCTAGAATGTGGGTCTGCATACGCAATATATCCCAAAAACTTCAGTTCCTGTGTAGTAAACTTTTTTTTAAATCAGGCATCTGAGGACTTCAGCTGGTCATGAAAGACAGACAATGTGCATCACAGTTGATAAAGCCTCTAGATTGAGCAGTGAGGGAAGAAGCAGAGATGAAATGTGTCAGTGTCTTTTTAGGTGTCTCCATGGGATAAAAGAGAGGAAGCGAACAAAAAAAAGCTGGAATTTGCAATAGGAAACAGTGATTACCTGGCTCTTCTCCAGGCTTATAAGGTAAGCCAAAAACCAGTGACTCAGTCAAAAGTTTGCACATGTTCTGAAATTTAAGGCATTATTCATAAAATTTGTTGTGGATTTTTCCCTCCCCACCAATTATTTAGGGTTGGCGCTTAAGTACAAAAGAGAGTTCTCATGTGAGCTACAAGTATTGCAGGGAGAACTTCTTATCAGGAAGAGTTCTTCAAGTAAGTCAGTTTTCATTCAGTATTTTACAGAATTAATTTTAAAGACAGTAACCTCCCTCACCTTGTAAATCATGGCCCTCTATATTCTCCTCTTTCTGTCCCTTCCCCTGAGCTCCTTCCAAGTTCAGTCAGGAGCTTGTGAATGTTATGTGCTGTAACTTGAACAGCTCTTTGAGCCTGTAATCCTAATGTAATCATACATATTGAACTTAAAAATCAGCTCTTAGTTGTGGTTGGTCCTGCTTTGAACAGTGGGTTGAACTAGATGACCTCCTGAGGTCCCTTCCAACCCTAATCTTCTCTGAACTCTAGGCTCAGACCAGTCTTTGAATACTTCAGCTCACAAAGAATTGGCTAGGGAAAGTTCTAAAAAACTGTGAAACCTGGGTTGGAAACCTGTCAAGGTTATCTGCAAGTTCCTCCAATTCTGACTGGATAACTGAGTGCCCTTTCCTGGAGTTCTCAAATACACGGTGGTGGTTTTTCTGCGCCAAGCCAAGTACACACCAGTGGTGGTGAGAGATGCTGAAGGAGGGTCCTTGCAGCTGGTATTTAAAATGAGCAATCTGCTCTGAATTCACCTCGCATGTACGTGGCACATGAAGGGTTTTCATTTTCTTGTAGGAAATCGCGAGTCTCAAAAGGCAATTCACGGAACTGCTGTCTGATATTGGATTTGTGAAGGAGGGGTTGAGAGCCCGGGACATTGAGAAGAAGTGGTCTCACGGAGATGGTGTTTTGGATGCTACAGGAGAAGAGGTAACTGGAGCCTTCGCCCCTTAAATTGCTACTTAGCCTCTAATTGACCTTTGTAGCAAATGTTGACTTGGGTTTGGTGTGCTCACTGGAGTGGCCTGGCCTGGCTGGCCAACGTGATTAATGATCACCTCTTTGGGGACTTATATCATGACATAGCCCTGAGTTAGAGAGGGAGGGAGTTAACAGCTGGGGGCTTTTACACCCTGGGTTCGACCCCAATTCTGCGGTGCATGCACCCTGCCTGAGTGAAACCACTCTGCGAAGCTTCACGGCCCTGTGGTAGGTTGTGCAGTTCCCACAGCATGGATCTGCTCAGGCCGTGCGTTCCGAGGTGAACTGTCCTGCTGCAGGTTTTCTGGGGTCCCCAGTGTAGCCCAGATTAGAGCAGTTTGCTGTTAACCGCAGCAAGACAGAGCTCTGGGTGATGGTTGCGAGGGCCACGCAGGGAGGGAACCCACACATAGTAAGAGAGCCAAGGAAGCCAAAAATCTGGAATGCACCATCAATTGATGACGCAGCCCTAGCTCCAGCCAGGGGAAATGTCACCAAATGCACTTCCGTTTATCTAACTGCCACGGCCACGTTTTCGTCTGTGTCTGTCAGACACTGGGCTGGCCACACGTGGCTTTTTTCACCTCAAGTTAATCACCGATTAACGACGTAATGGACACACTGGAGCAGGTAAGGCCTTGTCCACGCTGCACTGTTCACTCGAGTCGCTGGATCCACACGGGTGCTGCACTGTCTCATGTCTTCAGGTCTAATCCGAGCTGGCCTGTGAATTCTTTCACGGTGTGTCATGTCTGTCCACCCGGGGCATGTGTGCAGATGTGTCCTAACCTGAGTCAGAAAGGTCAACGACTTCCGTGTTAATGCACAGTAGATCATCCTTTGGCCTACGTTCCCCCAGTGACCTAGTCTATTCTCGACAGGCTCAGATACCTGACTCATGGCCATATTTCCTGCATATCTCTACCAAATGTTGCTATCAATGCAACTGTCATTTGAGGACCAGGAGATGTACTGGGTTTTAGCCGTGGTGGTGGGGCTTTTTGACCCCATGAAAGCAGCAACATGCTTTGCAAAGGAGGTCATGTAGGTTGCGTTGCACACATGGGGCAGCGGAGACAGCTGACAGTGCCAATGCTGATCGGCAGATCTAGAGCAGGATCTGAGCACAGACTGATGGGACTACATCATCATGTAAACCTGGGTGATCTGTGGCTTACCCTAGGGATCATCTACTTAGTAGCATGACATAAATGTTTGGGGAGTGTCCAGATTAGATCCTACAAACACATTCTGTTGCAAAGTAATTGGCAGGCAGCTTAATTAATAAATTTAAAAAAGTGTAACGAAGTCGTAACCGGACAGTCCAGAATCCGTTAACTGCTCCTAATATAAAGTTCACGAGTACTTCAAAGTGTGGGTACCATGAGCGTCAGTAATTGAGTTTTCATTTAGTAATTTAGTCATGTTCTGTAGCAGTGGTTCTCAACCGGGGGGGAAGTGGCGTGGGGGGTGCATCTCCTTGGGGTACATAGAGTGTTCAGCTCACCTAGATGTTTGCCTAGTTTTACAACAGGCTACATTAAAAGCTCTAGCAGAGTCAGTAAAAACTACAGTTTCTTCAAGACAGTGACTCGTTCATAGTACACACTGAAACGTTTTTTAAGTACAGTGTTTGTGCTTTGATTTATTTTGTAATTATATGGTAAAATATGGTGGTAAACAATTTGTCAGTAATACTGTGCTGTGACAATTTTGTATTTTTATGTTTGATTTTGTAAGCAAGGTGTTTGTAAGTGATGTGAAAGTGGGGGTACACAGGACAATCAGACTCCTGAATGGAGTCCAGTAGTGTGGACAGGATGAGAGCCACTGTTTGAGTGACTCCAGAAGGCGCTGGTTTTCACTGCTGGCTCACGTAGGCAGTAACCTGGACTGCAACACTTATTGTATGTATTTATTTCACAGGCAAACTCGAATGCGGACAACATCAAGTTGATCTCAGCAATATTATGTGCTGCTCTGTATCCTAATGTTGTCCAGGTAAGAGAGTGTTTTTTCCCGTGGCGTCTCCCTCCCTTTTGAATGGTAGGTCTGTACCGAATGTTTTGTTTCTGGCTTTCCTGTTGAAGGGTCCGGTACCTCCCAGAGCATGCTGCCCTGTTGCTTTAGGCCATGGCAGCTGAAATCCAGTTTGAGCTTGTGTAGCCGGCTACTGCTCTTGGGCCGAGACTTTTATCTCTAGTGTGATATTAAGGTGACAGGAGCGTGGCTTTTTTTCCTCTTACACGCACTGGTACTGCGTACCAGCACCCGTTTTTCCCTGGCCGGCCCCACTGCCCAGCTGGGGGACAGGGTCAGCAGGGCAGGGAAGGGGCTGGTTTCCTTTCTCCTGCTGAACTTGGCCCCCAGCTGGGCAGTGAGGCCGGCAGGGGCTAGGACCAGCGCATGGCCACAGGCCAGAATCCAGCCCGCGGTCACCTGGGAGCTGCGGCCAGGCTGGAGCCTGGAGCTTTTTCAAATCTCCCGGCCTGAGCATGCTGTCCCTGCAGCTCCGGCCAGGTAACGGGGAGGGGCCGGGAGGATCAGTGAACCAGTGGGGGGTGGGAGGGCTGAGAAGAGCGGGGAGCTGGTGGAGGGGCCAGGGGGCAAGAGGAGTGGGGAATCGGTGGGAGGTGGGAAAGGGGTTTGGGGGGGGTTGGTGAGAGGAGCAGGGAAGGGATCCAGGGGGCGAGAGGAGCGGGGACCCAGCTGGGGGTGTGTGAGGGGAGCAGGGAAGGGGCCCAGGGTCCCAGGGATTGGCGGGGGGGAGGGGAAGGCGGGGCCTCAGAAGGCCACTGGGGGCTGGCGGTGGTGGAGGGTCCTGACACACCTCCTGCCAGCGTACCGGCCATTTTTTTTTTTTTTTTTTTAAGAAAAAAGCACTGGACAGGAAGGAGCATGGGTCAGTAATCACAGTAGGCCACAGTTTGAACATGAATAGACGGAAATGAATTCTGGGATGAAAACTGGAACATCCAAAGCGGTCGAGATCTGCTAGTTTTGCAGACAGACTCTGGTAACTGGGGACCTAGATCGTGCCAAAGTCACCTCTGGGCTGAGACCAGGCAAAATCTTCCCCGAAAAGGAGTTTGAGAGTTACGGAGAACTGAAAATATTGGGTTACGTGCAAGTAGGAATGCAACATTATCCAGAATGGCCTTTCTTCATGTCCCCTGAACACTTCATGCTGTTGACAGAGTAATAGACACGCGGAAAGGCTTTACTTGGGGGAGCAGAGCGTGTGTGAGGAGAAACGCATTTATTTTATTACTATTTATTGTCTTCATGTTTTTAGGTGAAAACTCCGGATGGGAAATACCAGAATACCAGCACAGGAGCAGTTAAAATGCCTCCAAAGGCCGAGGAATTGAAGTTCATTACAAAAAATGACGGTTATGTTCACATTCATCCTTCCTCAGTGAATTACCAAGTAAGGATTTTTTTCCCACTCTGTAAAATTTTGAAAAAAAGACATAATTCAAACAAAACACTGCTGGGATTATGAACTGGTCAGGGCACTGGCCAGTCTTATAAATGCAGCAGCAGCACGGTTGAAGGAACAGCACAGATCACAGGTAAGAGCCTCCATTGCAATAGATGACAGAAACTCAAATCATGGCATTAAATTTGCAGGATCAAGCAACTCCATGGCCTGGTTTTTCACACTTGCAAGTCCACCTGTTCATGCAGTTACCTTCGCTGCAGGGGATTGTGCGTGCAGGGATCACAGTTGTCTGTGCAAACTCAGCAATTGTGCATGAATTGTGTGTGGTAACAGCAGTTTTCCGCTGGAAAATTTACAGAACACATGGATTCTTATTTCTACCACTGAAGTACTTTATTTGTAAATAATTCCCTGTTGAAATATACAGTGTCGCTTCATGCGAGATCAAATGCAATAATTTTCTTTTAGATTGATTGTATCCCATTAATAAGGATCAGAGGAGGAAAACCTCTCGAACAGATGTTTTTTTTAATCCAAGTGGTACACGGTGCACCACATACAAATTAGTGGTTAAAATCAGGATTACATTGTTAAATGTGATAACATATGCAAGTATTGTAAAACGTGTGTCTCTAAATCTGTCCTGGTAAATCAGTCTGAGTCTAAACTACTGTAAGACCGAACCACTTACGTCAAACTCTCCTCTCTATCCGACATGGGTGGGGGGAACTCAAGGCGCTGTCAGCGATTGGCTGATTTCTGGTAGGCGTGGTTGCTGAGGTGGGCCCTGAGGAGGGATTTGAAAGACGAGAGGGTCATGTCAGCTATGGGAGGCCGCGCTGTGAGTTGGAGCAACGTGAAGAAGCCCAGTTGCTTGTGTGAGATTCTGACAAAGGGAAAAATGAAGCTGGCAGCAGAGTCAGAGCACAGGAGATGTGGGTGGAGGAGACAGGATTAGGTTGCACATGACACCGTGAACTCTGCAACGGCCAATTTGATTTGTTTCTGTCGAAATGCTTTTTGTGTCTGGCAGCAAAACCCTCTTGCACCTGTGGAAAATGCGGAGCGTGGGCAGTAATTCCCAGGCAGATTCTGAGGTGCAGATTCCAATGCACAGCCCCCAGTCCTTGATGTCAGAGCCCGGGGTATCCAAAAGGGACACAGATGTTACAGCGATGAACAGAAGTACCTGTCTAGGTAGAGTGAGGGGGTGAGAACAGCAGAGCCACTGGCCTTTCCCAACACCAACGCTGGATAAAAATCAGCGTTTGTTTGGTTTTTTAAAACAGTCTGTTTGATTTAAATGTGTATTTTTAATTTTATTTCAATTGTTTTTCTTTTTAAAAATAAACCTATTTATAATTAAATTTGGTTTTAATACAAATTGCAGTAGGGCTTAAATTTATCCCTTACATTTAAAACTTTTAAATAGTAAAATAAAGACGCTGGCTGCATGAGTGTCCATTGGAGACTTGCAATCAAAGGCGGCTTTTCTGGGTAAAGAAAGACGTTTTTTCCTGATTCTGACTTCTGAGGTCAAGCTTCCTAAACATGGCCCAGTGGGTCGGCCTGAGTAACTTCAGAGACTATCATTTTCAAGAGACTTCACTTAAGCAAGAAAGAATGTAACCGTATTTGAAAATTTGCCCAGGCTGACATGAAATAATCAGTTTAGTTCAGTACCTCCTGTTAATCCTTCGGTTTAATAAATCCTGAAGTTGTACATGTGAAATACGTTCTGATGAGAGTCGTGTATGCTTAAAATAAAGTTTATAGGCTGCCTTATACGTGAAGGGAAGCGAGCAAGCCCAGATCTGCCAGGGGTTGGGGCTCAGATTTATTCCCTACCTGAAATGTGTGCTCAGTGATGCTCACATAATCACCGTCTCATGCCTGACTGCAGCTGGCATTGAATGTTTCAGATGAGGCACTTCGACAGCCCCTACCTGGTGTATCATGAGAAATTAAAGACCAGCCGTGTGTTCATCAGGGATTGCAGCATGGTGTCGGTGTACCCGCTGGTCCTGTTTGGAGGGGGGCAGGTCAACGTGCACCTGCAACGGGGAGAGTTCGTCATTTCACTTGATGACGGATGGATTCGTTTCGTAGCAGCTTCCCACCAGGTACTGTAACCTTGCCTGCAAATGAGATTTAGCGTAGAAGGGAGAAGTTATTACATGATATTTGTGTTGTTTCAGGTGGCAGAGCTGGTGAAAGAATTACGTTGTGAATTAGACCAGTTACTCCAGGATAAGATCAAGAATCCCAGCATGGATTTATGCACGTGCCCGCGTGGATCCCGTATCATCAGTATGATTGTAAAGCTTGTGACGACCCAGTGATCTGAGAAGCACTTACTGTGAACTAAGGCCTGGAAATGGACTCTCGTGTCTTGATGTTTCTGTGTTGTCGGAGTATGGCACTGATCTGGGTAGAGCTAACTGGGTAAATGGGCCATCTTCGCTTTCTGAAGATATTCCAAGAAATAAACCTGAACAAAATGATTCCTGCTGAACATGGAAGGGTTCACAGAACAAATGAAGGAGTGCAAAGCTGACAATTTCCATGATATAATAGAAAACTCCAAATCAGAGAAGAAAAATGTACCATTAGTTTTAAAAAATGAATTCTGTTAAGTGCTGGGAGTATATTTTCTGTATTCTCATCTTTGTCAGTGTTGTTTTTTCTGGTATAGCACTTGACTGATTTTTGTTAGGGAGATCAAGGAAGCAGCTTGCCCTTGGAGCAGCGTAATTACTGGGGGCAGAGAGAGAGCATTGCCAAGTAGAAGCTGCAAGGGGTAAGTTAAGCCACCCAATCATATATACCGTACTTCTCCCCCGGCGCGCCTCGTTATTAGCTGAACTACTGTACGTCTGACTGCAACCCTTGACTGACTTCCCTTCACATGCCTGTTATCCTTACGCCCCATTTCCAAACCCGCCTGGCCCACGTAGGGTAATGTGGTGCTCTTTTTAAGCATGGCTGGTTACAAGCAGGGCTAGAGGGCTGGCACCCCTCAAGGGCTGCGGGAGGGGAAATAGCTATGATATGAAGCACTAGGGGCCCTGCGCAGGAGCAGAATTCATGAGCTGTTACATGGCTGAATACTCTTGCCTTGCTAATGCAGCTGTTTCTGGGGTGTGGAGCAACTTTCCCTGCTGAACTGCCTGGTCTGTGGAATCCCAGAGGATGGTGTTCAGACAGAAGGCCCACGAGAGGCTGAGGAGTGATATCCGCACTTGAAAAGCAGAGCCCAGAGGCAGGGTGGGTGTAGTTTATAAAGCCAGAAGCAGGCGACGGAAGGGGCTGCAGAGAAATAGGTGGCAGTCCCTGGCAGGGAGAAAGGAGGTTGGGGCTACCGTGGCAGGCCAGCTGTAGTTAAGAACGGCCGTACTGGCTCAGACCCGTGTCCAGCTAGCCCAGGATCCTTTCTCCCGACTGTGGCCACTGTCAGGCGCTTCAGAGGCCACTGGGGAGGCCCCACCAGCGCAGCGCTGAAGAAGGCTGCCTGAGACCATTTGAGTGGAAGGACTTGGTGCCCCTTGACCTGGCTGCAGGGGAGGCTGCAGCTCCTGGAACGAGGGAAGAGACGGTGACAATGCAACGGCCGGAAGGGGCATCGGCCTGGCACGGCTAATCCCCAGTCCTGCCAGCAGATGGTGCCACCCAGCCATGCGCGGAAACACCATCCCACCGGGCTGAGGACAGTCGAGAGTTTTCACAGTGTGAGAGAAGCAAAACATCCCAGCACGGGCATAGGCCCACTGCAAGAGGAGAGGTGCTGTAATGCGGATGCTGCTGCAGGAAAGACAGATGTTTAATATTTCTGTTCTACGGCTGCTCCAGCACTTTTTAGTCCGTTAGCCATCAAGGATGCTGTGAAACACAGTTGAACAGGGAACAGCTATGCCATGAGGGCTGGGGTCAGGGCTGAGAGAGCCGGGGCCAGAATAGCAGTGGGGGCATCAAGTCAGGACAGAGAGGCATTGGCGAAGCTATGGAATATCCCAGGGCTGGGGGAGCAGGGGCTGTATGTTGGTATGGAGGAGCACTGGCAGATCTGGGAGCTGGGAAACCTGTGGGCGGTGTGGGGCAGGAGTGAGGGGAACTGGCAGATCTGTGTGGGCAGCTTGTCTAGTCCTGGGCTGTGCTGCGCTGCACCAGCACCATTAATCTGAAGGGTTTTTTTCCAGCCTAAATTTCGTCAGTTTCTTTTTATCAAGTTGGTCTTCTGGTGAGGATGTTACGGACTAGATCATATCCACACTCTTCCTGGCCTGCACTACCTCCTGCTCGCTGCCAGGGAACCAGCCTCTGGAAAGGGTTGTAGGAACCCGGTGTCTCCTGTCTCCTGTTCTCCGTGGTTACAGTGAATGTGAATTCTCAGTGCCATGTTGGCCAGGGCGCCGCACTCCCCCCTGAGATGGACAGCAGAGCCCACTGTAGGCCCCGGGAAAAGCTGCGTGAGGTTTACCACTGGCCCAGTAACTAGCTACACGGCTTGCAGGATGATCTGAGCGGGGCAGGAGCAGGTGGCCACGTTGGATGGAGTGATGGGTGCACGCAAGATGCTTTGTGTTCACTGCCCACACCTCGTCCCACACATCACAAGCAAATAAACTCCCACCTGTGCAGCTCCATTAACCCCTGGCTTGTGCCTGTATGTCCCGTTGTGGTTGGGACGGTTCCCTTTTTAAGCGCTGTTCCTCACGTTTTTGGCTAAATTGAGCATTTGTCCCCTTTTCCCCTCCCACCTCAGCAGTGGGCTGCACCCGAGCATTGGCCTCCTGTCCTCGCTACCCACCATCCTTCAGGGTCAGTCCCTGGAGCTCTCCCTAGCCCCCCATGCCACGTGGCTTCTTTCCCTCCCCATCCTGCCTCCAGCTGCCCACTTAAGATACATCCCAGCAAGGATGCCATTTAGGTAAGACGGTACTTCCTCCCTTTGCCCCTGTGTTTTGTACCCTCCCTTCACCATCTGGGAACAACCTCCCCTCCTCTGTCCCATGATCCTCTTCACCTTCCCAGCAATAGCCGGAAATTGCCCCTCTCCTCATAACCAAATCTGAAAGGATGGCCTTGCATCCTGGCCTTCGTCCCCCTCCCCTCCATCTGTTCTCTGGAGTTGTCTTGATCCCACCCACTGCCTGGAGCCTCCTTCCTGTCCTCCTCCTAGGCTAGTCCCCATGGGAGCATTGTCCCACTAGCTGGATTGTAGCCCTATAGCTTTGCATCCTGGCACCAAGCCCAAAAGTACTCATACTCGCAGCCTGCTTTGCTGCCCAGACCCAGTCCTCTTCCCCCCACCCCTGTGGCTCAAGTGGGGCTACACAAGGAATGTTCATGGGTGGAGGGAGCACTGGTGATGCCAGATGGTTTGGGTCAGCCTTGTGTGTCCTGGTTCCAGTTTAGAGAAATAGGGTCACCCTATCCCAGCTCCACACCCAGATCTCAGGGTGGACCTTTCTGTCTAGAGCCCTGCCCCAGGGCTCCAGCTTCTTCCTCAATGCCCTGAGGCTGGGACAGATGCAGATCTCCTCCCATCTTGCCCTGTATCTCCCTCACTGTCAGTTCCCTCCACCGCTGTCCCAGTCCTCTGCTGCAGTCTTCCCCGACCCACTGCCAGGGGAGACAGCCCTGGGAAAGGGGAAATGCGAGTGCCAGCCCTCAAGGTGCAGAGCAAAGGGCAGGCCAGGCCCCCAGAGGTCACAGGCTGAAGAGTCAAGGCGAGGGGGTGATGAGGGCTGTGAGCAGCAGCTGTCCAGCTAGCACTGACCCCCCCCCCCCACTCCTGTTGTTGGCAACGCTACAGCACGGTGGCGAAAAGTGCCCTTGCTAGGCGGCGGAAGGGTGATATCTGGTCATTCTACAAAGCAAGTTTGCGGGGGGGGGGCACAAGCGCCTCGACAGCTTTGGGCAGTATGTGGCTCTGAGCAGGGAGGGGGAAGGGTAATGTGAGCCTTGGACGGCTTCTGCCAGGTTAGCGCCACACTCCCCCGTGGCTGGACGCCTGCTTTTCTAACCGCTCCTGGGTCAGGCCTGCCCAGCCCCCACCAGTGCTTGCTTCCTGTAGCGTCGGTCCCCCTCTTTCGGTGGCTTTTTTCTAACTGGTCCAGTCCTTTTATTTGCACCTCATACGGCAGCTGGTCCGTACCCCGGAATGGTGTTGCATTTCTCTATACTTTTCCCAAGTCTCTTTTGTGACTCATGGCAGCAAGCGCTGTGTGGCATATTCAAGGGGTGACCATCCCACGGAGTTATGGAATGGCATTAATTATGATAGCTTCTGCTCTAGCTGGCCCGTGCCAATGATGCCTAGTTAGCTATTTTCGGTGCCTGCCACTGCACATGGAGCAAACATTTTTCCGCCAATGCTCCACAATGACCCCAAGCGCTTTCTTGGGTGCCATCAGGAAATTTAGCACTCATTAGCATATTTGTATGTCACATTGTGCATATGATGTCTAGTATTTCGTGTCTTATTTTGTAACCAAATACTGGGCCAGGTGTGGACCTTGGCTCATGTCCCATGACAGCTTACTTTGTGCATGAGCCTTTGGTGAAGGACGCGGGCAGAGGCTTTCGCTCTTGTCCACAGGGTGTGTGATGTCCTCTGCCAGCCTGAATGCAGAGCAGTTGGATCTGCTCCTGTTGGGGCAAAAGCTTCCCACTGTCCATCATCTGACGCTCCTTTTTCTCCCCTTACCCCAGACATCTCTGAATCAGTGTGGCCTTCAAGGCCTTGCTCCTCCTTTATTGATCCATCTGCCTTGCTCCCGATAAGGAATAGAGTCTGCAGCTGAGCCCTGGCTGCTGTGTGTTGGGGGAAGGGGGGGCACCATGAAGAATAGATTAGCATAGCCACAGCCAGCAGAAGACTGAGCCTGAGCGCCCTTATCTCCCCAAAGGCTGGGCCTACTGGGGTAAAGACCATTTACCCACAGGTGGGGGCGGGGGGGGGGCTTGGTGAGCAAAGCATGGGACTTGAGGAAAGGACTGCCTAGGCACAACAGAAAGATATAACCTTGCAGCAGTGGGTCAGACCTCAGCAGTCAGAAACGTGAGCTTTCTTGGACACTTAGTGATGATGATGCAGCGGAGGCAGCTTGCCACCAGGTGGCCCTACATAGCAGCATGGGAACCCCAGAACTTGCCCGGGACTCAGTTCAAACAGCTGTCGGTAGTTCCCTTAAGGCGTGATTCTTCCCCACCAGTATCACCAAGGACCGGGATCACCCAGAGGTACTGCTCTGCTAGCCTGCAAAGGAAGGGCCCCACTCACAGACAGCCCAGCACGTGGACGCACACAAATAACTGGGCAAAGACCCCGTTGAAAAGATAGGCAGGCTTTTAATGGCATGATCGAGAATTCCCTTTCAATAACAAATCTACTAATGACAGTGACTTCTGATGCCTCATCAGATGGTCCAAGCCGTGACCTGGAGGTTGGCAGCTGGATTTGTACCCAGCCAGTCTCTGTGATGCATGCCCAACGTGATGGCCGAGCCAGTTTGCCATGCAGTTAGCCCCGCTTTGCCTTCTGTGGTGGTGGTTGTACATTCTCGCTGCAATGTGGAAACATTCGAGAGCTGCTTTCCTAAGGACTGCGCAGAAATTATGGAGCAAGGGTGAGCCGTGGGGGGCCTGGAGCATGTCCAGGAAGACAGGACCAGGGAGCAGCAGGTTGGCCTCAGGGCAGAACACTTTGCGTGGCTGAGCCAGAGAAGAAGGAAAGAAGCGGATTTGCTCTGGGCGTAGAGTCCACAGTTAGGAGCCAGGTGTTGGCCTGTTAGACATCTTGCAGAGGTGCCAGTATTTGAGCGTTAATGCCTGCCCTGCGCCACTATGATACAGCAGTGGGTCAGTGACCCCCCCCCCCCCCCCCGGTCCATATATATATGGTTTCCTTGGCTTTTCTTCAGATCTCCCCCGGCCCCTCCACCCATGCTGCTTGTATGCGGACTGCCTGCAAAGGCGTCGCCAGGCACGTCCTGCCACTGTTTACCCCACTGCAGCCTGGGCATAATCAGGAGGCGAGTGGTTCAAATGCCTTTTGCACTAGTATGAGGCCACAGGGGGCTGGGCAGCCTAGCATCGGAGACCCGGCCTCTGCTGGCGAGCTGCATCCTGCGCCCATGCAGTGCCCACGCGATGCGGGCACCCTGGCTAAGGGGGGCCATGGGGCGCTTTAACGGCCATCCCTGGTGGGAAAAGCTGAGGTCCCACGTGCAGGGGAGAGCCATGAAGTCAGCAACCCTCAGCGTGGGCCCAAGGTGCGTTAGGCTCTCGTTGCTTTATCGCTCTGTGAATAAACTTTTTTTTTTAAACGTATTTTTGCCATGCCCTGCGACGGTGAAAGAGGGTGCAGCTGCGCCTCTCTGCGTTTGCCTGCCTTCGCTGGGTGTTGTGCTCACACCTATGGGGGGGCGTCTGTAGCACGGGACGGTGCACGGGGTAAAAGTGTAAATACAAACCTAGGTAGTCAAATCAGTGCAAGCCGCTGCGCGCCAACCCCGCCCCCCCCCCCCCCCCGATGTGGCTTACTGCAGGTCAGCTGATATCGACTGGGCCTGAGTTTACACCAAACCAGAGTAAGCTGCACTTAAACTGGACCCAGGGCATCCACGGGGTGCGTGTTGGGGGTGGGGAATGCACACATGGATTTCACCTCACCCACCTAAGTGCATATTTGTGTGTAGCCAAGACAGCCTCGCTGGGCAGGTGTGGGCAGCCTGCCCATCCCCCAGCCACAGCGCACAGCCCCCTCCTCACCCACCAACTCGGGGCGAAGGCTGCCCGAGAAGGCAGCACTGGGGAGGGTGCACACGTTTCTCCCCAGTCTGGCTAGCGGGTTTGGGCACGTCTCTAGCCCTTATAGCCCGCCAACAACTAGCACTGCCCATTTTACTTACTGCACCCCCCCCCCCCGGCCGCCCCTGCCCCACACAGTTCCTCTAGCGCTGGCTCTAAGTAGCCCCTGACATTCCCACCCGGGCCATTTGCTGCCTGCGCCATGGCACAAGCGTGTTGCCACCGTGGGACTTCCTGCTGCACCTCGGCCCCGGCCGGTGGCTCTTTTAACTGCAGCGTGTTCCATGAACTCCCCTTACCGTGTGCTCCAGCGACCAACCAGCTCATCCTTTTCCCGTCCCAGCGTGGTTTGTGGCGGGTCTGTTCTTCTGCCGTGCTCCGCCCCACAGCACGGCGGAGGCCACCGTTGTGCGCTGCTCAGCGTGACCGCTGCAGGCTCTCGGCAGACTCAGGCAGCCACCGCGGTGCCGGTCACGTTTGCCGAGCATCCCAGCCCCAACTAAAAGGTGATCACAGGACTTCCAGAGCCAGGGGCCTCACTCTGACTGTGCCACCACAGCCCCGTGGCTTGGTTCCCATTCCCCCCCCCCCCTCCCCGGTACGTAGACAAGCTGAGCCCTCAAGAGGCAGCAGCTGTCAGCCCCAATCCACTAGCTCTACCCGAGTGCAGCAGAGCCGTCTAGGAAACCCATGTCTGCACTAGTCCACCGGCGCCCTCTCTCCCGCCGTTCCTGGCCCCTGCACCGTGACGGCAAAGGCCGAGGTGTGCAGGCTTAGTGACCCCACTGCTGTCAGGCGGTGCCAGCTGCCTTGGCCCCACCTGGCCCCACGGCTGGAGCAGTTTACTGCCCAAGATGGTGATGGCGGCCACCTGCCCCACTAACCCCGGGTTCCTGGCAAGCTGTTGGGGCAGCCCATGCTTTGGCAGACATCTCTACCCGGCCCAATGACCGGAGGGTGCATTGCTGGGCACCGACGCTCAGTTCCCTGCAGGGCAGGGCCCCGTCCCCACAGCACCATTGCCCCTGTGGTGTCCTGCCCCCTGGGACGCGCCCAGCACTTCGCCGTCTGACTCGGTGCTATCGGGGGCTGCTCCCCCTGCCAAGTGAGCAGCGACCGCTAGCCAGTGGGGCAGGAGTTGGGGCATAGCCAGTCAGTGCATGAAGAGCGGGTTGAGGGGGGCCCTTTCCTGGAGTGACAGACCGTGTGCGTGTCCCCCTGGAGTCCACAAGCCATCTGCTCCCAGCCGGCCCAGCACCACCCCCTCCTTTGACTGCTGCGCGCCCCAGCAGATGTGCCAGCGCGCAGTGCCAAAGCCGTGGACATTGCTACCAGAGCAGGGGAGAGAGTGGGGGCCGGGCGGGGGGGGGGGGGCACGAAGCAGGCTGCCTGAAACGTTGCTTGGCGGGTTGCAATAGCAAGCGTGCGCTGCAGCTGGGCCGGCCCCCTGGGTCAGAGGCACTCAGCCCCGGGGCAGCTGTTTGCAGCCGGCATGGGGGTGAGGGGGGGTGAAGCGTTGAAGTACAGTAGCTGCGAGGCGATCGTGGTTCCGGCCCATGATGCTGGGCCGCCGCGGCTCCGTGGACGCCCGACGCAGGAGTTAGCCAGCCTGATGGGTTGGTGGCGGCTCATTATCTGGCTGCAGACTTGCCTGCCACAGCCACATGCCTTCCTTTGGTTGCGGGGCTCTGAGTCTGGGTTTTCCCGCTTTGTCCTCTCCTGGCTGGGCCTGGGGAGGCCAGGGGATCTCCCAGCAGCCCCAGGACTCTGGGATGAGCATGGGGAGAGGGTTGGACTCGCTGCGAGGCAGAGCCTGGCCTACGCTGCCGGGAGGGCGAAGGGCTCTCCTGTCTGGCCAGTGACTGGCTTTTGGGGGAAGCACTAAGGTTACGTGGCGCCACGAGGGGGCTCCTGGGTGGCGCACTGCTCCACAGAGGAAGAGCTGGACTCGGGGCGGAAGGGAGCCGGCGCTGGAGCTGTTTCAGTGGGGAGTCCCTGGATGCAGTCCCAGCTGTCCGCTGTGTCTGAAGCCTGCAGGGAGACAGAGGAGGGGGGTGAGCCTGTGGTGCTGGAAGCAGGGCTGCTCCGCCATTCCCTGGCCTGGAATCAGAGCATTGTAGGGTTGGAAGGAAACCGTGCGTGGGCCCAAACCACCTGCCTCATCCCAAATGCGGGCCAGCTCTGCAGCTAGGTCTGGGGAGGAGCTAGACTAGGTTAACAGCCGAAGATGGGAGCAGGAAAACCCTGGGCCATATCTCAGGCCTGCAAGAAACCAGCCAGAATCTCACATCCAGGCCTGGGGTCAGATGGAGAAATGAGCTGTGGGGAAGGCGGGTGGGAAAGCTGGGCCATGGGGCAGACAGGGTAACTGGGCCCATGGGGGGGTAGGAGGAACAGGCTGTCGGGGAAGACGCTGGGATGTGGGGTAGGTGGAAAATATGGGCTGGGAGGGGAGGGGCAGGAAGCTGGACCATGGGGTGAGTGGGAAAAATAGGCTGGGGGTGGGGTGGGAAGCCAGTGGGAGGCGATGGCAGGAAAACAGGGAAGCCGGGCCCTGGGGTGGGTGGGTAAAACAGACTGGGAAAGGGTTGGGCAGGAAAATCAGTCCTTGCTTATGTGATGACAAGAGCAATGTGTGTCCATGCCGCTGGGCTTAGTGCCCGTTCATTCTCCCCAGCCCTTTTTCTCCTGGGGCATCCACTCTCCGGGCAGATTTGGCATCTCTCAGGTAGCAACCTGCACAACAGCTCTTCGGGCACCAGCCGAGCGCCCACCAGAGAGAAGGATGCTTCTCCATCTGCATGTCCTCCCTGGCCGCTGTCGGATCTCCTCCACGGCACTGCAGGGTCTGTGACTCCTGGCCAGGCTCCAGGAGAGAGAGCTGACCCCTTTTAGATCTGGCCCTCTAATAACTACAGGCAGGCCAGGCCACCCCACAGGGCCAGCCCCAGCCCTCGGGGAGCTGAGTGCTAAACATGGCTGGACTTTTCCCGAACAGAAACAGAACATGTGAAGGGAGACAAGTGGGGATGGGAATCCCATGGCCAGGCTGAATGAACGGAGGATTTGGGGTGGAACCTGAAGGCCAGGCTGAGAGAATGAGGGGAGTGGAGGGGGGACCCCATGGAAGGGCCCCGAGAACATGCGGTTGCTGGGGGGGAACTCCCCAGCGAGGCTGAGAGAACGGGGGTTACTGGGGGAACCCAGGCTGAGACCCCAAGGGATAGGGGACCTGCATGGCCAGGAGTGAAGCAACGTACCTGGCGGCGAGCGTGGCATCGAGTGGCGTGGTGCCCAGTGCTGGTGGGGGAGGCGCAGCCGGGCTCCCCAACTTCACCGGTGACGTCTTCGTGGGCACGATGGGCCTAGGGATTCTGCTCTTTGTGCTTAACATTTTCTCATCTCTCGCTGGGAGGGACTCCTTCCTCTTTCCCGTCCTCCTTGGGACCGAGTCATCTGAGTCGCGGGTATCCTCCTCAGAGCCGGTGGTCGAGAGGGTCTCCGAAGCACGTCTCTGCTCGTCGCTGGAGGAGGCTGAGGAGGAGGCCCTAGAGGCCACTCTGAGGAGACGATTTTGCCTTCTCTCCATCACGAGGCGCCCCAAGTCTGGCTGTTTGGCCCTCCTGTGAAGTCTCTCTTTGGCAGAGAGTGAGGCTGACTGGTCTGAACCAGTGTCCTCCTCAGAAAACAAGATGGGAATACGGCTTCTGTACCTGGCACCCAGAAGCTTCCTGGGGCCCTGCTTCGATGTACCGTGGGGAACCTCAGCGCGTGGAAAACGCTCTGCCGTGAGGATTGTCTTCTCTAAGCTAGGCTCTCCTGAAACCAGCGGGCTGACGCCTTCCAAATCCAATGCCAGGGCTGCTTTGCTTTTCAGCTCTCGCCTCTCCTCCAGGCACTCAGCCAAGCCATTGGGAAGTGCCAGCGGCTCTCCCGTCAGCTCCGAGGAGGTTTCGATGTGGTTGACCGAGAGCGCGCAGCTTTCCATCTCTCCCCCTTCTAAACCAGAATTGACGCTCCCGTTCTCTACCAACACGGGGCTCTCCTCTAGTTCCTCTACGATGATCTCTTCAAACTGGCCCGGAGAACAGTACTCCTCGTGTCTCACCAGCTGGCCACTGGAAGACATGACGTTCAGGTGGGTCTTCTCGGCGATATGAACAAACGTGCGCTCGACTTTGGTAAAGGGGGAGGAAGTCGTGGAAACGGGCGCCAGAGGCTTTGGTTCTGATTTAAGGATGGAGGACAGGGTCCCTGGCTCTGATACGTCCAGCTGGCTGCCCATGGGCTGGGGTTTCTCGCTCTGAGGAGTTAAAGCCGCCAGGGTCCCCAGGTCGACGTCGGGAGCCAAGTCGGTGGTAAGCGGAGACTTCTTCATGTCACCCGGGGAAAAGAGCACTAGAGTTTTGGAACCTTCCTCCAATTCTAAATCACCATCTGCCACGGAAGCACGGCCCTTGGATTCCTTCTGATCATCTGCCAGCAGAGTGGATGGCGCCCCTTCCTGACTGCGCTCTGTACTCCTCTGACTTACATCGCTGCTGGAGCTACTATGCATGTCAATCTCTTCTCCTAAATAACCAGCTTCCTTTTCCTCCTCCTCCTCCTCTTCCTCCTCCTCCTCCTCCTCCTCCTCCTCTTCACACCTCCCGTTCATTTCCAGGCGGGGCTCAGGGGGTTTACAAGGCGCAGTCAAAACAATGTTTGAGAAGTCAACCTTCTTTATCCGCTGGAAGATCCTAGGCTTTTCCCTATAGTCTGACATGTCCCTTTTAAAGTCTTGATAAGGCAAATTTAAAGGCACCACCTTGGGCAGGTTATTCATTTCAAAAGGGTGCAGGGTAAACACCTGGAAGAAGATACATGTAAAAAACAAAACACTTAGTATCCGGAAGAGCATGGGCATAAATGTCACAAAATGAACATTGGCG
The DNA here is from genome assembly GCA_007922175.1 of Pelusios castaneus. Taxonomy (NCBI): domain Eukaryota; kingdom Metazoa; phylum Chordata; order Testudines; family Pelomedusidae; genus Pelusios; species Pelusios castaneus. Next base: position 3,338,693 of record ML685909.1, on the reverse strand, counting down.
GGAAGGGTGACGTGGCACATGGCTGTCTTCACGCCCATCCCTCACACAGCTGCAAGTGCCAAGCTAAGGTGAGAGGGTTTCGCCAAACCAAGCAATCTTACCAGGACATTTCCTTGTTACCTGGAGTCTCCCGAACTCCTGCTTGTCAATGGACGCTAGGGCATGCCAGGCAGGGCTGTTGTCCAGTTGAATGACAAACTGGTATAAGCTCTGGATGGCACCCACTCCTCTTTCCCAGAGGACAGTCTCTCACCCTTCTCCCCTGGTTCCAGTGGGAGATTACTGCCTCTCAGGGGTAAATTTATTATTAGTTCACACACGGCGTCACTCAGTGGAGAGGTATCTTGCCCAACATCCTCTCTGTTGTGGCCCTTTGCTCTTACACCCCCATCCTCCTCGCTCTGTTTCTCCTTCCCTGGCTGTCCCCCTGCCACACACACATCACGGGAGCCCCTTCCTCTCTTCCGCAGTCACTCATTAGAATGATCAGCAGCTGGTGACCACGGTTCAGCTGTAGCATTAACACTACAGGTGCCTGACAGTGTTGCTCTTTAAGTTTTTATTTGTAGCAATGTCCCCGTTTGAATAATTGGAAAGAGCCACTTGCAGCCAGCAAGCTAGAGTCAAGGCTTGCTACTGGCTTTTTTTCAGGGACAAACATCCACACAGCTGCTGACTTGCACCACGCAATCTCCAGTTCCTCGCCACGCTGTGTGGGGAATGCGCAGACAGGCAGCAGCTTGGCACAGAATAAAGGAACGTGCCTAAACGGCAACGCCCTTCGCCCTCTGGCGCACCTGAGACACAGGAAGCAGACTCAGCGTTGGTTCCCGCCCGTGGGAATGACACCCCCAGCACTGCCATGCAGAACTCCTTCCCCGACACATCCCCATGACCCCGTCCATTTTTTGGGAAGCTTGGGCCTCATTTCTCTTTTGACTTTGCCTCCTCCCTTTCTCTCATCTACCTTGCCTGGCCTGACCTCTTCTCTGCTTCTCTACCGTCCGGCCCTCAGGAATTTCTGTCTCACCACCACCGCTGGCCAGGCCTGGCCTCTTCTCCATGGTGTACACTAACGTGTGGCCCTCAGGACTCTGTCTCACCGCCACCGCTTTGTTTTCCAGGCCACGGTTCTGCAGGCTGGCCCTGCCAGAGTTAGCCCAGGGATGAGGCCGGCCGTGAATGATCTAGCTCATTCTTTAACCAGACAGTATTAGCTTCTCTCTGCCGTCAACTCCCATGCCATCGCTCTCATCAGCAGCACCTCCTGGTTCCAGCACCGTTCTAGGATACGTCTCTCATTCTCAGCTCGCTGCCAACATCTGACCGTCTTTGTCCTTAAACAACACCTCCATCCCAGCTAGCCGTGCATCCAGCTGGCCTGTACCATCCAACCACCTCACTGCAGCTCCCTTCAGCTCCTCGCTGGGATTAGACAGGCAGCCTTTGCGGCGGTGTGGACAGCACCTAGCTCAGTAGGATACGGACTCAGCTTCAGTCCTCTCAGGTAGCACAAAAAACAATTCCTGCCCTCTCTTCTTCCCAAGCTACATGGCAGCTCTTCCATTTATAAGCTCGGCTTCATTGGCTGCCCACGTGCCGTACAGTCAGACCACACAGCGTGGTTTGTGTCCTTCCCTCCGTGGTGGGACCTTCCTCTGTGCCTGCTCATTCCCCTCCCGACTTCCCATTGCTGTCAAAAGATTGCTCCTCCTCCAACAGCTGATCATTTAGAGCGGGCTATGAAACCTTCCACGCCCTGCCCTCCATCGTTGGTGATCCTCATGGTTCTGGGCACTCGGAGCCTGGGTGCACTTTCCTGGCTTGCCCCTTTCCAATGCCTGCTGCAGAGAATCCCAAGAAGTACAAATGTCTGACAGAGGAAAACGCTGCTCAGCATCCAGCTGGAGCAAAGAGATTTTTGTTCTAGTGACAGTGTGGTCCAAAGTCCTTTTAACACACCCACATCCTTACCTGCATTACTCCCACCCCCGGAGCTTGTTAGACACAGACATCCCAGGGGAATCATGGCCTGTGGCCATGTCTTCACTGCTGAGCTGAGTAGGATTCAGCCCACAGCTCTGAGCCAAGTCCACGGGACAGCATTCACACGACCAAACCCTACCCAAGTCACTGCGTCCACACGGGTTGTGTTCCCCCAGGTGTGTCACTGGGACCTTTGGGAGCAAGCCCGTGGCTCCCGACAGCTGAGCTCCTCTGAGACAGAGCTCGTCTGTCTGTCGGGGGCACACGGGGAATGGTGGAAAGACACTGAAGGACTAATGGCTCTGGAGTGATTTAGCCAACACAGGTTGGTTCCAGCCCTCCTGAAAGGGTTTGGGTATAGATGGGAAGGGAGTTAGGAGCAACAGCGTGAGTCAACGCTGCAGTGAAAGCACACCCTGACAGTGCAGGACTGAGAGCTGGGGTCTAACCCTCCAACTGCCTCTGTCTGGCTGGGGTTCATTTCTCCACACTCTCCCCACCTAGAAAGCAGGGCTAATGACACTTACCCACCTTTGCAAAGCCCTCTGAGATGCAGGAGTGTTGCCTGCTACATCCTGGAAGTGCTGATGGTGGGGAGGGTACATCTACGCTAACATGGTTATCCCACTGTAGCTCTGCCAGCATAGCCCCAAAGTAGAGACACCCCATGCCAAGGAAAGGATTTTTGTCCTCATCAGTGTAGAAACAGCAGCTCCCCGAGCGATGGTAGCTACACAGAGGGAAGCATTCTTCCATGTCAGCGTCTACACGGCGGCTTTTGTCGGTGGAGCTGTGCCAGTCAGATTCAGGGTTCTGCACACTCCTGAGCAAGGCCAACCGCAACGTTAAGTGCTGACCAGGCCTAGGACTGCACCAAAGACTCCCTGCAGTGTTTTTACTTCCGTTGTTTGAGAAACGCTACTTGAAATGAGAAATCTGAGCTTGTCTGAATTTTCAAATCTTTTTTATTCCTACCGCAGCTGTTTCCAAAACTCCTTTCTTCCAGGTTTTCAAACTGGGGAGATGTTCAGCCTTTTATTAGAAGCCAGCTGGGCAAAAGGCAGACTCCTCCTCAGAGCCAATGTCCAGCCTCCCCGTTGCTCCATAAAACCTACTGCAGCCCAGGGGGGACCCTAAGCCAGAGGGGCCCAGGCTCCTCGGCAGAGAGCAGTGATGGAACTCAAAGGGTCTGGATTCACCAAACAACAACTTCACCACGAGTGACACAGCCACAGCTACAGGCAACCTCACGATGGGTCAGCAAATTCCAGCCTTTGGGCAATTTTGGGGAGGCAAAAATCCAAGAGCTGGATTTTCCAGAGACCACGAGTTCTGTCCCTGATTCTGGGCCTTTCACATCAGTCAAGGCCTCCTACTTCTACCTTGAGGATTATTTTGCATCACCCCTCTTTCGCAGACACCAGAACTTACAAGAGGTCACTTCCTACAGCGCTGCAACAGAACCTGTTCCCTAACAGAGCAGCCAAGTCTGGTACATATTGACACAGTGTCTTTGAGAAACGGGCCAAGTCAGGCTCTTGTTTAATCCGGGCAAACACCGACCCAGCTTTGTATCACCCCCCCCCCCAAAGTTACGAACCCACAGCCTCCAGCAATCACTTCAGCTATGGAGTAGAGCCACTAGTCAGAGGAAAAGAACACTTATCTACTGTGTGGATCAGGCCATACAGGGGAGATAAAACACATGCTACCAGCAGATCTGTCCAATGTCACACTTCTAGCATGAACACAGGTTAGCCATACGTTCCTGCACCGCCGACAAAATATACGTTGTGTGTAAGAGACACCTTCCTCGCCATGCACAAGGGGAAGATATCCTGAATGGTAAGCCAAGAGCCATGGGATGCTCTATCAGTGTAGAGACCTTGGATCTATGCCCCATTTCACCTGCAATGACCTTGCGCACATCCTCACTTATATCGCTGAGTGAACGCTACCTTGCCAAGGCAGCAGTGAACCCTTGGTTCATAACGTTAGGAGGAGTTATTCACAACCATCAGTGGAAGCGTGGGAGTAGAGCTCAAATCTCTGGGGTTGTAGGTAAGTGCACGTTCCCCATAGCACTGGAACATCCCCACAGTATTCACCACCTTGTCTTTTCCAAACCCTTCACATCATGGCAAGACTGTCTGAGATTGTCAGCTGATTGCCTTTGGGCCTGCTGAGAATTGATTGGGAAAATGAACAAAACCCTGGCTGTCTCGGACACCTCAGCAAGTTCCCAGAGTGAGGAGACACTCACAGCTCTCACTCACTAATGTAGTGTAGTATGAACCTAAAGCCAGTAGAGTCTCAGGACCTTCTGACAGGTGAACCAGAATAGATCTGGTCTTGGCAGAAGAGTAGCACATTAGTTCTTAGCAAGCCAAGTACGCACATTCCTGACCTGTGAGGATGGAACAAGAACACCCAGAGTTCTCAAGTAACTACGTAAAACGAACACCCAAGAGCTGATACGGGAACACACTGACCCCTTGTAAGAGAAGGAGGGAATGGCTGAGGATGGTTTGTTTGAACCAGCAGGTAGAAGGTACAGGCTAACAAGGAAAAGCACATGAAAAGTTCTATGTAACATTTTGTCTCAATGTATGCAAAGAGAGCGGAAGGAGAGGTATCTAGGGGGCAGCACCCTGGTATGATAACTGAACTGGTACTCGGTCACAGGCATACGTGTTAGTATGCCCATGGCTCCCATGGGCACCATACTGTGCTTTGCGGACAATAAACATGCCCAAGCGACGTCACCGCAAACCGAGCCGGCCAGCTGTCCTTGCGAACAACATCAAGGTCTGCCACATCTCGCCGAGAGTTAAAGGAGAGGAGGTGAAAGAAGACACCATCACCAGGAGTCTGTCTTTGATTCTTTAATAAGGTTTTGGTTGTCGTACAAGCTTTTTCCGATTGTCTGGATTAACATACATGGATTTAGAAAAGGCACAGAATCCATTGCACAGTTTCTGCTTTGTTTTTAGATGAAGTTGCTCATTTGTTGTGGTTTCAAGTGTAGGATCTTACAGTACTCGGCAGCATTTACAGCATGTTCTACAGACAGGTATCCAGTGCATGCTTTTATACAGGAGTTAGAATTCAAATCCTCGCTCGGTAGCTCTATATACACAATAATACAGCGCTTTTCTTCAGAAAAAAAAAGCTTTAAATTGGTTCTTGCATGCTTGGTCTGCCCAGGAGAATAGTGCAAGCATATTATACAGTGTTATTGCAGTACAAAAAGGCCGAGGGGTTTACCTTAGGCTCTAAAGGGATTAGACACAAAGAATAAAAAGGCTCAGGGAAAACAAGCTTTGGACCCCTTCAGACGACTTGGTCCTTCCAAACCAATCCCTCATTATCTTTTAAGCTGCAGCAAACCGTCCCCCGTCCCTCCCTGCCGCCCACTGAAATGGACTTCCAGAGCTTCTTGGAGTGCGACAGGCGGGACCTCCTGTCAAACCCATGGGAGTCTGTCTAAAGTGCTTCCAAGATAACACTAGCCTGGAGGGTTGCATAAAAGGGACTTTCTCAAGAACCAGCTTCTTGTACAAACCCAAGACCCCCCACACTGAACTTTTTACAGCACATCAGAAAGCCCATCCACACTCTACATAACTGCTTCAGGCCCTAACTCCATTGGCATCAGCAACAACAGAAACAACAAGGACAGAAACGCACGCCCGCACCCTTGCACTCTTCACCGTGACTGTGTGATTTGCACTTGCTCTGGCTTCGCAGCGACAGAAGCGCAGCGATGAGCCTTTGGCTGTGGGAGATAATGCAAAGGAAGGATGTGCTGGTCCCTGAGTGTTTTCGTGGGAACTGGACAGGCCAAGGAACAGAAAGCAGGTTCCCAATGCTGCATTAGGGATGTGGAGAGGCCTTAGTTTGAGGCATGCAGGCACTGAGAACTTGAGTCCAGTCTGTCCTCTAACAGCTTTCATGGATCCTCTCGGGGCCTTCGCATAGCCTGGAAGGGACACTGTGCCCTGCCGCACAGACTGAGATCATTTGGGACCGGGGGATTTGACAGAATTTACTCCAGCAAGTGGGAAAGCTAGAATCTGAGTTGCTGAAGCAGCTTTTCTGGCCAGGAGGGAACCTGTGCAAGCACTTAAGTCGACTTTCCAAGCGCCCAGTGTGGACGCACCGTTCTGTAGGTTGACTGAAGTGTCCTTAGGTTGACCTAAGGCGCCAGTGTAGACACACCCCTAGTGTCTTACCACCCGAAGCTACCTTGTCTTTCTGTCCATCTTTATCGGTGCCTCTGCCATGCCCATCACTGTGCTAGCAGCCTGCCGTGCTCCTCACTCTTCCTACGCTTCGCGTGTTAACCTCACCCTCCATCTCAGAATCTGGGTAAGAAGTGAAGCCACAGAGCCTCCTACTGCTCCAGCGATTCAATCCCTGGGAGAACCTGCCTCCAGCTATCTGTCCGAGGAGACGCACCAGTGCGGCATGACTGGTTTTACTCTTCGCAAGAGACCTAGGACGGGGTGAGCAAAGGGGAAGGAAAACTTGTTCTAGTCCTCAATTATGGGAGTGGAAGCAGAAAGAAAGCCTGAAAGTTCAATACCTTCCTGAGGCAGCCACAGCACACGTAAGATAGCAGTGCTGGGCAGGAGCCAGCCCTGGTTTTCTCGGGAAGGACCAAGCTGAAGGGGCAGGTGTCCCCTGAGCATCCTCTTTATTCAACTGGGAGAACAGAGCAGCTTTTGCAAGGAGTGTGTTTCATGTGGGCATCTCACCTGCCTGTGCTTGTGATGAAGCTGATGATGAGGTTGAGAAGGAAGCTCGAGGAGTTCTTGTAAGGAAGAGTTAAGCCAGGTTCACTGGATGACAGGAGCCAACATGAAACACCTTGCATATTTAAAAAAAATGAAACCTCCAAACACAGAGCAAGGTTTTCTCTGAATGTTCAGATACATGCATGTGAATGTAACATGGAGATTAGCTTTCACCCCCACCTTACATGGTTTAGCAGCTAGTTAAAAAATGTACATTCATTGTAAGATCATTTCCACAGCGGTTTTTGTGGTACAAAGAAAGAATTTCAACACATCAAGTGATAGTTAGAAACATTGCCTACAAATGAATCTTTGTGCTGTCGTGTGGAACTGCAAATGCAGATCTCAACGTTACAGTGACCCAGACAAAGAGCACGTGGTACAAGAATGCAGCAAGGGGAGGAACTTGCATGCTGCTTGGCCTTTCCTCTTTTTATATACTAACTGAACAGTACACAAATACATTCTCATGGGCTCAACCCCAACAGGTCACAAGCGACAGCTGCTCCCACCCTCTCTTTATCACAGCATTGTCTCATTGGGAAATGGCCAAACTGAATGGAGACATACAAGATTCTGTACTAACAAAATGGAAGGGGCGGGGGGGGGGGAACTCTGCTCTAATCTGCATACAAAAAGCAGGGCCAATTAATCCACTCAAACCAGACATTACAAGGGTCCACCCTGTGTTTCATTGAGGTTCTTTCTTCACAATAGCCCTTGGAGTACTTGCCAGAGCAGAAAGCCCATGCCATACGCCTGTAATAAACCTGGCCCCTCATACGCCAGGCATGACTCAGAGACACACACGGTACAGACACACAATCAGCAATGGAAGCTCCAGCAAAAAACCCAAACAAACGCACCATCCCCATCACTGGGGGGTAGGGGAGCAAGGGTGTGAAAGAGGGAGCGTATTTGGTTTACAGTGGCCAGCCTCCCAGTGACCGGTCAGACCCTCCTCTCCCTATACGGAGGGCAGCCAAACTGGGAAGAAAGGCACCCCATGTTTTCAAGTTGAGACATATTTGGGGTTCTTGGTTTCCTAGAAACAGAAAGAGGTGTTTGGGGATGTGCAGGGCATCTGACCTTGTCCGCCAGAAAATGCAATCCCTCTTTCATCAGCAAGCCTCTCGCGGGACGCCTACACCGTCAAAATGAAAACAAAATTCCTGCTGCATTGAGTCTCACAGCTCAGGTCAACTGACTTGGGCTCAGGAGCCTCAGGCTACAGCACTAAAAATAAGAGGAGATTTTCCTGCCAGGGCCCTGAGCCTGGCTTCCAGCCTGAATGGGACCATCTACGCCACAGCACAAGCCCAATACAGTTGACCCAGGCTCTGCAACTCGCTTTTCTTGCAGTGTAGACATATGCTTGTAGACAGCTCGGTCAGTCTCCTCCTAGCCAGCAATTATCTCCATAGACGCCATTGACCACCACAGGGATTTCCACCTTGAATGCAGCAGATAAGAGGACTCTCTGCTGTGCAGTGCCCAGGACTTAGAAACTGCCTCCACTCGAGGTAGAGATCTGTTTGGGGTAGGTCAAAGCTCTCCACCACAAAGAGGATTCCAGCTCATATGACCTAGCAGAAAAACCATCCCAGGTGAATGACGCAGCATCAGCACAGCACAGCTCGTGCAGAGATTCCATCTGCCCACGGAAGAGATGCCAATTTCACTGGACCATATGACTTCCTAGGTTGGATTTACCTCCCTGGGCCTTGAGCAAGAGAAAGCTAACCCTGTCCTTGCCAGGGTCCTCTTGCACCACCACTGAGCACTTACACAGGGAACAGGCACATCAAAGTGACCTAAGTGCTGATGGTGGGCGGAGGAAGCCGTTCAGAAACCGATGAAGCCGATTGCAGTGCGCGTTTCAGAGAAGCTGATGGGCAGCTCATTTATTATTCAATCATTTAACTTCGGAAAATCTATAATATAAATGATTTCTTCTTTCCCTCATTTCTTTCCACAGGATCATGGCACTGGATTGACAGTCGCGCATTCCTGTCTGAGACACACAATGGCAATCCGGTCCGTTTGTGACCAACGAACCCCCAGAAAGCTTGGTGAGACAGCCCAGCTATTACCCCCGTGTCCCGCACTAGTCCGTTCCAACTCGGGTAATTACACTCTGCCTCCTGCAATTCTCTCTGCCATATCAAATGCTTTTTTATGTCCAGATCGAATCATAAAGCCTTTTCTCTGGTGTGAAACAGCTGCCATGGTGCCTGCAGAGATGCGGGCATTTAAACGGCAGAGGAAGTGATTCTTACTACATACCTGTATACTTCGTAAAGCACTTTGGGATCATTTGGGACGAGAGGTGCTACAGAAAGGTAAAATACTCTCTTATTATGGAATAAACTCTGAAATGGGCTTTTTAGAGCTCAGACAATGTAGAGGCTTCCAATTTCTCTTTGGAGGTCCAAGACCTGTCTGTCAATCAGACAGGAATAGCTCTCAAGTTCTCCAGCCCTAAGTGGCTTTGCTCTGCTGCAAACGGTCTGAAAAGTGCAGGCCCCCACTCTCTGCACCTTTACTCCCACACCCAGACAATGGAGAAATGGCTGAAGTGTGGAGGGTCATTTCTTGTCCCTAGTCTGACCAGAAAACCTCAGCTCCGAAACAAAGGCCCCCACCACTCAGAGCAGGTGACAGCCACGGCCATTTCCCAACAGACAAGGGGGAGGCCAAACCCGCAAGGAATCAGCACGAGGCAGCGCACGGGAAAGGAGACTGGAGACTCTGCAGGGAACACGCTGGATGAAACATTTGGTTCGTTTGAAGCACGGAGCAAAATTACACTGCCCAGGGCTTTCGTTTCACTTCCCATCTTGAAGCTGTCACAACCGAAATGGGCAGGGTTCTTAACAGGCCTTAGACCACCGCAGTGGCAGGGTGCCTTGCCCTGCATGGAGGGGTGCCTGCGATCTGGGGGTGGGGTGAGCAAAGCGGCCCAGAGGCTCCTTACAGCTGCCTTTCCCCGACCAGCGTGAAGGGACGTTCCTGCCCAGCCAGGTGCCAGCTGCCGAAAATGTCGTTTAGCAGGGCTTCTCCACTTCAGCCAGGGAAGGAAGCGAGTTTTCAAAGCATAAAGTCGGTCTCCTAGACCCCCACCCCGAAGTCAGTGCAGGGGACCGTGGGGACCCCTCTGACAGCAGAGCTCCGCAAAGCCAGTGTTGGGCTAAGTGCGTCACGCAAGGGGTGGGAGAGAGCATCCCACAACAGCACTCAGGGCTTTCCCTTGCCCTCCGTAAGGTCTTCGAAGGCGACTACTGCACCGACTCAAACATCGGCTAACGACGGCTGATGCCATCCAGATAATAGAAGAAGGAGATTGGATGCCTCTGCCCAGAACCTCCTGAATTAGCTTCACTCCAGCATTTGTAGAAACATTTTCACACAGAAGGGTTAAACCAGCTCTTTGCTGTGGGATGAAGGGATGGAGGATGATGCTAAAAGCAGAAGAGTAGAAAAGAAGGAACTGGGTGGCCCAGCCCACATGGAAACCAACTTATAGTACAGGAAGGTTTGCAGCTACGTACAGTCTGATCTGTACTGGATCCTACCCCATTGTGTCCTCACATTAGTGGGGCTTATTTTGGGTAGGAGAGGCAAACACTGACAGAGAACACCGTTACGCAGAATGGGGCATAGGCCAGCAATAAAAGAACACTACTTGTTCACAGAACAAGCGCCACCCTCTCTCTCTTCCTAATGCACACAGAGTCTGGCTTTGAGACTGAGTTTTCTTGCACTGCTGTGGAGGCAGCAGCCAGGAGTTAATTCTGGGAAAATCTGAGCAGGACAATAAACTCCTTACACGTGTCCTGGCAACCAGTCCCCTTCTTCTGAGGTTTGCAGGTTAATTTTTGACAATTGCTCATTGAAATGTTTGCATCTGTAATTACAACACATCAATCTGAGGAGGTGTTATGGAACCGCACTCAAGCACTGGGGGGGGGGGGGGTTAGAGTCCCATAAATATAAAATGAAACAGGCGCTGCTTGAAAACTCTTGGACGTTGCCCTATCTCTGCACTCCTCTCTCCCTACACCAGGAGACCCCACAGCTCTGCGCAATGCGCTTCTCTGAGTAGGCAAATAAATGACATATCTGATGAACACACCCCGAAGCCTGGAAGGGCTGGCACTCATCTATTCAGAGCCTCTATTTTAGAACGAGAAGGGGCCATTCCGATCACTCAGGCTGATTTCATGCACAGTGCAGGCCAGGGACCCTCACCCAGAGACTCCTGAAGCCAGCCCAGTAGCTTGTAATGGGGCTACACTGTCTTTCAGAGAAACGCCCAACACACAGATTCTGACTATCAGGTGGGGAGGACAAAGGCCTTTCCCCACCCCACAACTTTTTATGCAGGGTGGACCTGAACTCAGCTCCCGATCCGTGGCCCCCTGCCACGTCTCAGTGGTGTACCAGCAGAGGCCTTCCCCTGCAGGCATGATGGAGGGCTGGCTGGGCCCACTGAGTGAGTGCTATTGGGAGCTGTGGGACAGAGTTCAGCACCACTTGGATATGGCCCATTCTGGATGTCTCTGCCCACTTCTGTAGTCCTTTCAGCACCCTAATCCAATCCCTATTTAAAGCTGCTAAATGGCCACGCCTTTCCTGCCTCCCTCAGTTCTAGCGGTTATCTACGGCTGAAAACTTAAAAAATTTGCAGCATATTTCCAGTGTAAACTTTGCTGACCTCAGCTTCCAGCCCTGGATCTCATTCTGCCCGTTGGCTGCACTACTGAGCCAGCATCACTCCTGGTATGTATGCCGAGACCATGATCCGCCTCTTAACCCTGGCTTCAATGAGCTAACTTGACCGAGCTCCTTCAGTCTCACACCGTAAGGCAAGTTTTCCAGATCTCAATCCATGTGTACAGCTCTTTTCTGAACCGCTTCCAATTCTCGACATCATTTTAAGAGCGAAGACACCAGAACTAGACAAAATAACCAAGAACGGTCTCCCTGGTGCTGTATGCAAAGGTAACACCGCCTCCCGGCTCCTGCTCAGTAATTCCCCTTGTATACATCCAACGCTTTCTGTCCCTGCTTCACAGTGGGAGCTCACAGGCAGTGGTTAACTGATGTGACTCCCAAACCCTTGTGAAATCCTGGGCACACAACCCCCTGGCTGACAGTCTTTATCCATTGATGCCTGGCTTTGCTTTTGGGTATACTACAATGCATGGTTGGTTGGTTCTGCCCGGCTTAGCTAGTGATCCCGATGGCTTGGACTGACAGCCCTTGGTATGATAGCCGTAACGTTATTTACCATCCCTCCAGTCTGTGTCATCTGTCAGCTTTACCAGATCCTGGTAAAATAAGGAATGCCACAGGGCCAAGATCAGATCCTGGGGGGGGGGTCCCAACTAGAAACACCCCCATTTGTTGATGATTCCCATTTACAAATGCATTTGAGATCTGCACTAGCCAGTTGTCAACCTATTAATTAATTTTTTAATCAGACACTCAAGTTAAATGCCTTGCAAAAGCCTAAGTATTTTATGTCAGTGCAGCTACGTTCATCATCCAGTCTTGTGATCCTGTCGAGAAACGGCCCACGTTTATTTGCCAAGACCTGGTTTCCATGAAAACATGGTGACTGGCAGTGGTTGTGTTACAGTCCTTTAATCTTTCTGGAAGAGTCATATCTTAGCTATTCCATTATTTGTCTGGGACAGACAGCTAAATGCTCACGGTTATCCAACCCACCCCGTTTACTTCTTTTATAAACTGGCAGTACACTGGGTTCTTCCACTCCTCCGGAACTACCCGAATTTTCCAAGACTTTTAAAAATTAACAGTAGGTCGGACAGCTCCTTGGCCAACTCTTTTAAAACTCTTGATTGCGCGTTATGCAGAGCTGCTGATTTTAAAATGTGTAGCTTTAGTAAATGCTGCACTCTCGAGAATGTGCTGTCCAGTAAAAGCAAAGATATGAAGAAAGCAAAGAAAAAAGTCAGAGCGGAGCAGTCGTTTGGAAACCATCGCCTGGGACCTTATTCTAGAGGGGAACAAAAGCGTGTTCTTCCCCAGTTTCTACACCTAGAGACATTGGAATTGCCAAATGAATTAAGGCTTTGGGCCAGCTAGGCTGGCTACCCTCTCTGCCAGTGGCCAATGCCTTTCTGAGGAGAGGACTAAACGCCAAACTGCAGCCGAAGATTTTGGACTACCATAAAAAGACTGCATGCACTCATGTTCGTGGAAGAAATTCAAAGAGATGAATGGAGGACTTGGTGATGGCCACAACCCAAAAGGAAGTGTCCTTGGGATTCAGCTTTCCGAGGCAGTAGTATGCCAGGATTAGAATTCAGTACTTCTCCCTTAACACTCAGCTCTGGCCTCTGTGATCACACCAGCACATTCCCTGCTCTCTCAGCTTCCCAGAACTCGCACCTCAGCACCCTGGGCTAGGTTCCTTCTTCCATGTCCTCTCCTCTTAGCTCACACCTCAGAGTTTCACCAGCGCCCCTCTGCTTTTATAGACCAGCACCCATTTGCATCATCACAACCCAGCTTCTCACCAAAGAATGAAAGGCTCAGCTGAGAAGAGAAATACTGCGTTCACTTAGCTACAATGGGCGTCACCCAGGCCTGTCTGTTCACTACAGCCGCAGCGAGAGGCGCGGTATTCCCCAGAGCACATTGACAGATGACAAAGGTTCTGCTGACAATGCAAATCACCCACATGGTTCCAGGCACTGCTCGGCCTCTATGCAGCGAGTGCGGTGGGCCAAGAAACCTGATCAATTAGTAAGGGAAAGGAAACTGGGATATTGGCTATTCTGGGGCAACGAGTGTGTGCCAGGCAGCAGAGGGTCTAGAGAAGCAGCAAAATAAAACTTAGCTGTCAAACGAGGAAAGTAACTTCCAGGAATGCTAAGAACAGCTATTCAAGATGATCAGCAGTGCATTGCGGAAACACACCAAAGCAAAATCAGAGATGCCACAAGAACGGACACAGCCAGGAGAAGCTGCTGTGCTGGTTTGCCTATGAAAAGCCAGGGGGGCTGAAAGCGTCAGGGATTTTTCAGGACAGCCATCTAGAGCCAGGCTGATAAGGAAACCCTTCCAATCCCGTTCCTGGGACAGGCGGGTCGCTTTGGAGCAGCTTTAGGAAGGAAGCCGACCAGGCTCACTGCCACACACCAGACACAGTCAGAGGGGACAGAAAGGTGTGGTCACCGTGTGAAAAACAGACTGCCACAAACACACTGGATTTCAGAGAGCCGGAGCCACAGAGACCGGGACTCCACACAGAGAGACGAATCATGAGGGACTGACTCAGCCAAACGCCCGGCGGGAGTCTACCTGAATCTGGGCTGCGTAAAACGGCCCACGGATTCGGCCAATGGAGCAGACTAATGACGACAAACCTGACCTGGATTTTACTGGAGAGTTGGCGCTCGCAGACCACTCTGAGCCTACTTGGAAAATGTGTGTGGCTAGTGCGTGTTCAGTGAGGCAGTCGCGAGCTCCCAACCCCGTGGCTGTGCAATAGCAGGACGGTGCCAGCCCTCAAATACATGCCGTGTCCCCTGAGGCTAGTCCCATCTTCGGCCGGTGCAGCCTGGCCCGGCGTGGTGGATGGCTGCAGAGTTTTCTTGCTTGGGGCTGGCTGTGGGGGCGTTGGACGTGCCAGTACCGTAGGCCGCGTTGTCTGGGATTCAGTATTGCGTTAAGTGGTGATGCACTGTGGGGAGGTGGGCGTTATTATTGCATACGGAGGTGGCCGCTCCTCCGAAGAGGCTATGTTTTGTGTGTGAAGCGGGCCCACACCTGCTGGAGCTGGGACCTGGAAATGCGGAGCACGGAAGGCATGAGTCTGTGGTTTCCTGCCGGGAGGGGCAAGTTCCTGCGGTGAGGCAAGCGCACGGGGCTGCTCTCCGCTGACCGGCTGCGCTGTATGAAAGTGCCACCGAGCTGAGGGTAGTGTTCTGTCTCCAGGGCGGAGGAGGAGAAAACGGAGGACGCCAGTCTTCTGAGGGGGCTGTATCTCGGGAGGGAGTGCTGGGAATGCCTGTCCTCCTCCAACTGAAAAAGACCAAGAAGAGTGGAGGAAAAAACGTGTCAGGCAAAGACTTGACTCGCTCCCGGTTTGTGCAGACATCTTCGCTGGCAGGCGGCAAGTGCCTTCGCTCTGCGCTGACCTGACCTACTGCTCTGTGTTCAGAAACTGCCAGGCTGCCTGGAGACCCTCGGGACAGCTAGTGCCTGCCCCCCGATTGTGTCAGGGGTGTGGGGCCATCCTGCTTCCCCCCGTTAGGCAGCGCAGTGGGGTTCCTGCACACCTGTCCCCTGCCTGGGTCACCTCCATCACCTGGATCTCTGCTTTGTTCTCGCTGCCGTGGGGCCATCCAGACACCTTACGGACTGGGAACGCTCTGCTGGGACAGGGGAAGCCCTCACATTGAAACCGGCACATCCCCTGACGAGCCAGGTTCTACATTCGCAAAGAAACCCGCCGGGCCTGTGCGTGGATGGAGTGGTCCTTGCTCCTGCTTACGCAGCTGAAATCACTACATGCCTCCTCCTCCATTTGCCCCACCAGGTGCAGGCCCTGACCGGGCACACGGCGAACTCGGGGCTGTCTGAAAGGCGATCAGTGCAGCACACTGCAGCCATTTCTCAAAGGCGGTCCAAGGCCTCTCTATAATGAAGCGCTGGGAGCTGCTGTCCCTCCTCTGAGCCCAGGCAGGCCAGGAGCCTGATGGCTCTAAGCTACGCTCCCTCTATCCTGTCCCTGGCCACCCTCAACGGGCCTCTTCCTGCCCCACATGCCCCTCTGCCCCCCACTCACGCAAGGTGATATTTTGGTTTATGCCGATGGGACCTCAGTGCACCACTGGCTACTACGGACACAAACACACTCCCTCAGGAAACGGCGCCCAACTTTCCTTACATCCGGCGAGACACGGCCCTTCCAGCTGTGTTCCCGGGGGCTTTCGATTCAGGGGAGTTGGGAATGCTAACCCGCTCCGCCCTTTCCCCAGCTGTCTGCACCCTCAGGACCCGGCTGCTCTCCTTCACAAGGACGCTCACAAGGTTGACAGACCCCCAGCATCAAGGACGGACCTTTCCCTGAAAAACAGCTCCCTCCCCAGACAAGGCACCCTCTCCTCCCTGCCCCTGCTGGAGATACACCTCTTGATGGAGGGCTTGGGGCTCCCTGAGAGAGCCAGCAGGATAATCAGAGCAAAGGGGTGTGGGAGGGTGGTGTGGTTTGGTGCTGACATTCAGCGCCATCATGTCTGCGCCCCCCACCCTACCCTGCAGGGGCCGAGTTTCCCCACCCGATCGCAGCCTCTCATTACTCCCCTCCCGCGCCGGGGACCTCATCTTTGTGTGGAAAGGACTCGGCCAACAGACAGAAAATGCTGCTCCACCGACAGACAGACCATGCTGCAGCCTGGACCTTTTAGGAAAAGCTGTATATCTTTGACATGCCACGTCCTGGCCAGGCCCCGCTCTCCCGTGTGGACACCACACTGTAAAAGTTCACATGACGGAGCACGTCCTTCATTTGGCACTCAGCCTACCCATCAGATCCTGCTTTACAGACACAGGCTCCCTGCCCTGCCAGGGATAGCGTGTTTGCGAGTCTATGGCTTATTTTCTGTGAAGCACTGTGTGTCTATCCGGGCACTATTAGCTCATCCAATCTGACCTCCGAGGACCCTCGCCCAGGGACTCCTGCCTCCAGCCCATTAAAGGTGTCCAAGGCACCCTTCTATGCCCATCGCGCATGGTGAGACGCGGCTACCCTTTGGGGTGCATGGGGAGGAGTTAAGTAGTTAATTGGAGGACTCACTTTTCAGCCAAAGCACCGAGGCACCAAGGACTCAGCACGTTTATGGGACTGATGCAGGTGTGAATGGATGGGAAAGCGACCCTATATCGTCCCGTAGATATCTGTTAGAGCCAGCCATGGCTGTTCCAGTACACTCCTCCCGTCAGAGCAGGGAGACGGCTGAGCGCAGCGGGCCATGGTCTGGTGAAAAGGACTCCGGGCGGCGCAGTGGGTAACCACTGCTGAACGGGTCGTTTATTGCCGGGACCGGAGGACAAGGTAGCGCCGTACACGAAAATGAGCTGCACTTTATGTCCACGGCTGGCTTGCGGCCCTGACCCTCCTATTGCAAAGGCCATTGGGTTCCAGGGAGAGCCCACAATTACAGCCCTGCTTCTCACCAGCACGATCTCTTCAAAGAGATGGTTCCACCTCCTGGACAAGAGCTTGTGCCCACTGGCCATCTACCTCCAGGCGCCCAGGCCGGCTGGATGCGCACAGCTTGCACTGGATTTGGGGGGAAATGGCACACGCCCAGACACAGCTCTCACTCTCTCTCCATTCGGCCAGCTTGGGGCCACGTGAACAGGTTGTGCCACTGTGTGAACACCCCACTTCCCACCTGCTGAATGGGGTAAAGGGCGCCCGCCGCCCATCCACTGCACAGCCCAGCCTGTCACTGCACCCCATGGAGTGCCCCACGGCAGAGGGGACGGCCGCAGCGGGGGACTGGGGGAAAGACACTGCTGTGAGGGGAAGGAGGGGCAGAGGAAGGGTCACAGGGGCAAGAGTCTGTGGTTGCCCCCTCTGTTTCACCCCTGCACCCTAGTCTCCCATCTTCTGCCCTATTCCCTCAGTACTGCCCTGCCCCTTCCAACCTGCCCCCTTGGGCCTGTCCCTGACCCCACCCCTGCTCCTGTCACCCCCAGCCTCTCGCTCTCCAGCCCCCCATTCCAGGGAGGCAGCTCCTTCCGCCATACAGTGCGGGTTGCAGCCGGGCAGCTTTGACCACCTCCCCGCTCCCAGTTCTGGTGCCTAGCGCCACAGATACCCCCAATGCCAGATGGAGCAACACCGGGAAATTCTGGCTCAGCTCCTGCATGGCAGACAGCTCCCCCCCGCCAGGCCAGGCCCCGCAGAATGCCTCGTGGTGCAGTGAATCTCTTGCCTGGGTCTCCCACGCAGGCCACTCGTGGGAACCGTGGTGAGCTCAGGCAACGGGAGAGAGCCCTGGGAGCACTGGCAGCAAAGTGGATTTGCTCTGGTTCAATTCGGTGCTGACAGCTGAGCGCGGCTCCGCCCTGCCACCAAGACGGGGTGTCTCGCCGATAAGGCACCAGCACCACCCAGCCTTTCGAGAGACTTTCCAGACTGGGCAGCACTCCTGGCACTAGACGCAGAGCCAGGGCTCAGCTTTTTCCTTTGGTGACTCAGTTTTCGTCCCTCATCGCTGATGTTCCAGAGTAGGGAGTCAGGGATTCCAGTAGATGCCAAAAAAGGAAAATGCCCAATGCAAGGATGTGTTCACAGCCTGCGCTACGAGGTGCTCAGACCCTCGCTCGGCAGCACAGGGCCTGTTGCAGACCACGCAGGCGTCTGCTCAGAGACTCAGCTGGAGAGCCAGCCCACCACACAGACGTTACGGAGAGGGCGCAAAGCAGTGGGAGAGTGGTGTATGGGCCAGGGACTTTTAGGCACCCCGAGACCGAGGTGTGGAGGAGGGGGAAGAGGCACCGGGTCTGGTCTGCGGGTAGGGCACGCCCCACGTTCTATTCTCAGACGTCCAGCCACGAAAGGACAACCGCAGCAAGAAGGCCAAGGCACCCGGAAAACAACCGGGAAAAAGAAAGCAACCAGAGTCATTATTTCTGCAGCAGTCCCTAGCTAGGTCCAGTTTGTCAATATTCCCACCCAGAGCTGGGTGGCGGGGCTGGGTCTAGTACAGGACCTCAGCTAGAGAATTCGCGGAGAACTTCCTTCCAGCGGTGCACAGAGACGCATCCATGCCAGTTCTTGCCAGCTGCCTTCAATGCCATTGTCCAGGAGGTGCTGACCTTCTCCCAGACCCTCGCAAAGCATCAGACGGTTCTGTCTTGCCCGCCCTCTGGTGAACACGTAGATGGGGCTAAGAAGTTTGATGGAAGGTGGTACGTTTGACCCAGCTGGTGGAATAACTCACTAAAGGAGCCAAGGGCATGGATACAGGTGTAGGCTGGGCTAAAAAAGGCCACCGTAATGCTTATGGGGGGGAAGTAAGTGCAAGTGGCCTGAGTTATATCTGCACCCCCGACAGATGGACTGACCGTGCCTGCCTTTAGGTATTCAGTGACTCCAGCTGTTTCGAGATCTCCACATGGCAACAGCTGCTCAGAACATCTCAGCTGCCTCTAGTGAGGAAGCAGCATATTCAGAAAGCATGGCCTTTTACCCACCACTTAGTCCTGGCAAGTTTGGGCTGCAGCTAATTCAGGCTCCGCAGAGGGAACTCTGGGGTAGCCCAGTGCGTGGCCCTGGATACCAGATGATTTCTTGGTGATGTTTAAGGTGCCGGTTTTGATCAGCAAAGACCTAAATGATGGAGGTTCTGTCTATGTGAGGGACGCCTCCTTCCTTATGTAACAGCACGGGGTTACGGGTGTCCCAGTACCTGAGCCGACAGCCCCTTGAGATCGCTCAGCAATGACATCTCAGTGCAGCAGAGGGAGAGAGGCAGGGTGCTCGTGGGGAGGGCTCCTCAGCTGTGGAACTTGCTCCCCACCTTAGCTGGGCAGCGCCTGGATTCGAGGAGCTTTGGGGCAAAGCATGAGTGGTCTGTTCTCCCCGACCACCCCAGGGGATCAGCATCAGGGAGTCGACGGGAGCTAACTTGTGCATGGAGACCCGGTGAGAGCCACCGTGGTGGATGGTCGGTGTCTGTTCACTCTGTGGCTACAGCAGCGGCTCTCGGTGGCCTAGGGCAGGGCTCCCCTTCTTTCTGAGGTGTGAAGCCTGCAGGTGCCGAGAGACCCTTACACTGCTGTCCAGTAATGGGAATTCACCCGCAGGGACACCCAGGGGAATCGCTGCCGTACCATTGTTTGGCCTTGGCTTCAGGTTCTGGACCATACGCCAGGCACAAACTCAAAGAGCTGAGGAACTAGTAAAGAAATAGGACAGCGGCAGGAAGGGCTATGCAGGAAAAGTCCTTATCAGACCTTCTGAGGCAGAGGAGCAAAGAGCAGTGGACGCTCGCTTCGAAGGGAGGGGCAGAGGGACAGGAGAGGGAGTGGGCACCATAATGGATCCAGCTCTTGCCTCCATCCCGTGCCCACAATTTACAGGGCAGCTGGGCTCGCAGAATGTGTAATAGACGAACGTGTCGGGCGGAAACATAGACCAACCCCCTCAATATTTCCCTACCCCTCTGCCCCCTGCCCACATGCCATCAGGCTAGCTCAGCTCCGGGCTGGTGAACAGAAAGAGGGTAAATCTCTTGGGGCCTCGGCAGAGAGAGCAGGCAGCAGGGCTCGCAGACTAAATATGTTAAATTCATTGACACGTCTGAAAATACAGTAACTCTCTGAGGAAACGCCACCCAAACAGCAGTGAGGGCAAAGTAGGGAACGCGCAGAGCCCTGCTCACCCACTCTCTCCTTGCTTGTACGCAGATTGGACATTTCTTCTGTTCCTCTCCGACCTGCCATTATAAATCCCGAGATGCTCCCCACAAAAGTGGGGTGCCCCCCAGGGTCCTGGCAAAGTTCCAAATAGGCTAACTTTACTCTCCCAACCTAAATCCCTCCGGCAGTTCTAGCCGCCCCGGTAGCCCTTCACTGCCTGTCCTGAACGGAGGCATAGTCTTTCCAGGCACTTTTCCTGTTTCGCTGCCCGGCCAGGGCTACATTCCAGCAGTGCAGTGACTGGGGTATGCCGTCTGTGTGATGGGGGGCAGGCAGGGACCCCGGTATTTAGGCTGTGTAGGATACACTGGGAACGCCTGGGAGCTGTCACCATTGCAGCGGCAGAAGGGAGAGGCCGTACCATGTTCCCCTGCACCTGACCACACTGGATTTGGCCGTGGACCCAACAGCCCACGCGAGGTAGAAGTCCCCCAACTCGCAGGAGTAGAGCTGCATGTGGCTTCAACCAACCACCCCTCTGGATCCCGCACAAGGCTCCAGCTGTCCGTACCTCACTCTGGTGGCTTCATGTGGGTCAAGGCCCCACGGCTGCACTAGGACCCACCACACAGCACGAGACCCCCAGCTTTCTCACACCGCAAGCCCTGAAGCATCTCAACAGCAGCCTACGCTGGGGGTCCTCCAGGTCTGGGGTTCAAACCCTGCCCCCCGGGGGCCGAGGCCTGTTACAGCTGCACATTTGTCTTTACCATTAACAGATAACCCAGGACATTTCGGAGAAAGGGACGTCAGAAGAATGACAGGCAGGGTGAAGAGCCCAGCACTGGAAACTGACGACAGGCTAGAGACCGAGTTTCCTGGGCAATCTCAGTTCTGCCCCCTTGTGCGTGCGTACGAGGAGACGGCCTCGAATTACATAAGCAGAAGCTGTTTCTGCCCCAGCACTGTGCCTCATTCGGGGCACAGGATGGATGCACAAAGGGGCAGAATTAAGGTTGCACAAACCAGCGACTAAAGCTGGCACTTCCCACTTGTCGAGTGCTTGACTGCAGCCCCTCGAGGGAGAAGATGGTTGCTGTTTAACGGTACACGAAGCCTGCCCAGTGCTACTGCTCCGTGGTCGCTTGGTTCTCCCCTTGCTCCTCCAACATCCCTTTAGTGGGTCCCATTTCAGCCTCCCTCTCGGCTTTGTCCCCTGGCCTTCCATCTGGGCACCTTACAATGAGAGAATCTTAGGGCTGGAAGGGACCTCATGAGGTCACCTTGCTCTGGAATGGCCTCCTCTGCTTGCGTGGATTCAGCCACGGTACCACATTTATGCGAGGACTCAACCATCTGCACCTCTGCCCAGCCCCTGTGCTCCTGTCTCTCCGGCAACACCACCAGACTACGCTCAACACGGACAAAAGAGAGTTCCTTCTGTATCCTCCACAGCCCAGTCCCCGCCTCAGCCCCTCTCCTCTGCGGCATCACCGCCACTCTCTCCCCATCTCGCAGGGCCAGGAATGTGAGATCCTTTCCACTCAGTCCTCACATCCCAGGTCTTATTAGCGGTGCTGTTTCTGACCCTTCCCTTCTGCACCAACAGCTTGAGCACATGTGCCAGCCTGCGCATCCCCCACTTGGATTCCTGTCGCTTCCTCTCTCCACGCCCGATTCCCTCCGCACGCTCCTCTTTGAACCCCGCCAGTGGCTCCCCTTGGCCTGCAGCACCAAACTGAGACAGTTCATCCTCCCCTTCTGGGTGATGCACCTGCATCTCCTGTCCCACCCTGCCTTGTACACGTCTGCTCTCAATGATCTTATCCCCTCCCTCCCTTCCCCTTCTCATGGCCCGGTGCCTCCACCCATGATGTTCACAGACCCAACACCCGTTCCTAATGCACGAGGCCCTTGCTCCTTCAAACCAGCCCTAAAGAATCAATTCTTCTATGAGAGATAGGCACAAAGTTGATGGGTGCTCAGGGCTCCAGCATTCATAGGAAAATAAAAGAGTGGGAGTTCAGCACCCGTTGGGGCTGGCCGCCGTGAATCAACTGTTCGGGGCGCCGCCATGCGCCATGGAACAACTGACTCGCACATCACTGCAAAGCCAGCTCTTACTGGGGGCCCTTCCCTGTGCTCCACCTCCTCCCAACCCACCCCCACCTGCCCTCTTCACCCGCGTCCTCCCCTGCCCGCCGGAACACACCAGCAGAACCCAGAGTCGGCGCCTATGCGTGAGACCCACAGAGACGGGGCAAGAAAATGCCCTCTTCACGGCAGTGATGTATATCTGGGGAAGAGGAAGAAGAAGAGCTAACAGTGCCTTGGCTTTGCTGAGTGTCTGCTCCCTTCTGTGTCTGTTATCTGTGCCGTGTACAGCGCCCACCACGCTGGCAAGAATAAGGAACAGGCCAAAGCGTGCTAAAGGTTTTCAGAGGCAACCGGTGCCCAAAATGCAGGAGCGCACAGGCTTTGGTGTTTCTTTTCTGCATTGCAATGGGAAGGCGGTAGTCACTGTCAGAGACTTTAACCAGCCGACCGGAGACATTTTTTGCTTGTGGACAGTTCTCTGAGTTGCGGTAAAGGCTCCTTCTTGCTTCAGTAACAAGCGAGACATCCCCCTCACCCCTAGCAGTAATGCACGCTAGTAGATTCAGTCATTCAGAAGGGCAGCCAGCCCCTTAGCGGGAAGGAAAGAGAGACGGCCAAGGAGGTGCGGGCTGGGACACCCCCGGGGGGGTATCTCGATAGATAAATGGATAACTACAAGAGGGTGCTGCTGTAAGGAGACAGGATTGCAGCTAATCTCGCACATTGGTACCAACTAGAACCGGAGCCGGGTCCACAGAGGTCCAAGGGAGTTTTGCCATTCACTTCCGTGGGACGAGGAGCGTGTCCCGTATCTAAACAATAACACCAGCGACTATCGCCAGCCCGGACCGTCTCCGCAGGCACCCTTCACTGCTCAGCACGATTCGCTCACGCACACGCTGTCTGGTCCAAGTTTAACAGACCCTCAGGACTCCCGGTCTGCGACCCCCAATTAGCCCACGGCACACAGGTTGGTGAGGTGACCAAACCCCTCCACACACCTGGGGCTGTTAAAACGCCCAGCTGCCAGGCCGGCCCGAGTCAAGCCGCAGAAGACGTTTATGAGTGAGGGCTGGAGAAACGCATGCACACGTCAGGGCCCTCCCTCTACTGTGGCTCTCCACGACTGTTTGCCTCCACTGCATGGCTGACTCTGAGAGATTTCCTCCCCGCCGTGCCAGACCAGAGTAGAGCAGGCCTCCCTTCTCCCCCCTCCCCATGGCTGCATGACTGCACAGTGGGACACTGAGACCCAGAGGCATGTGTCCCTGTCACCTGTAGGCGGTGTGTCCAGCGGTTCTCCCCTGCCCGCCTTGGCTGCAGTCCCACACAGCAGCATCCCTCACCTGCTCCACACCGACAGCCAGGCAACGTTGGTGCCAGCAGATCCTCAGGGTGCTAGGAGGACATGGGCCAGCTGGGACTGCTCGCCCGCCTGAAGGAGGGTCCCACAGGCAGAGGCGTGGCCTTACTGTGTTCCTGGTTCCAGTTACTACTTGGGGAGCCTCATGGCCATGCAAATTCCAGCCCCTGGCAGGGGAGCACATCACCCTAGCATCACACTCTCCATGGGGCGGGGTCGGCTCCTGCCTGAGCCCCTGGGAGACACAGAGCACCGAACAAGCACTCTGCAAATAAACCGCCGCTCACAGCAGTGTGTGTGTTCAGACAGACGGCAGTTACGGGGTGGGGGGTGTTTCTGAAAGAAATGTACACAATTCCACGTTCTTAGCCAACTTTCACGTTCCAAGGGCTGTTTCGTGGCCTGCGTCCGCTGGGGCCAGCTGCAAGTCAGTACGTGGTCAGATCAGAGACCCTCTGAGCACCACCTCTGCTCCCCAGTGGTCTGCCTGGAACCGGTGTGGAGGACTGAGTGAGGACCCAGGTCTGCTCACATGGGTGTGCCCTGGGGTAAGCGAACAGGTGCTCTGATGAGCAACCTGCCCTCTGCCCACCCTTGTCCCGACACGGCTCACACGGACCCAGAGCAGGGGAGATGGTCACGAGACACACCGAACACTGAGGGCAAATTTACAAGGGCGCCAGAGCCAAGACCAGCAAAATTCTCTTGTGAGCAGGGCCTCCCCAGGTGATGCCTCTCCTAAGCTAGACAAAGGGACGGGGCAGAGGAGGGGACCGGCGCTGTGACTGTGCGGTGGTCCATTTGCACGTCTTACCTGTCTCTGAGGACCAGTCGGTTCGGACTCCCGCCTGCGCTGTCGGAGAGCTGGTGCTGAGTGTAACGGCGACTGGGCCGGGCTTCCAGGCTGCTGCTCAGGTTTGCTGTCGGATACTGTTTGACAGTGTCCTTCATGCCTGTGTGAGCTGTCCTCCTCTGTCACAGGCTGCATCCCCCATGTTCTTCCATCATGGACCTTCGGCCGGACTGCGGCTTCCGCTCCCAACCGCCTCCTCTCCTCACCCTCCTCAATCGGCCTGAGCTCCTCTGGCTCTTCATCTGTGGTTCCGGAAGTGCTTGGCTCAGCACCTGGGTGAAAGTCCTTCAGCTCTGTCTCTTTATCAATGATAACCCACTCCTTGCTGTCAAAGTCCTCCTCCTCCGCCAGTGGCACGGAGCGGAACGCATTGCTGAGGGCCTCATGCTCCACGGAAGCAGACACGTCCATCCTACCACTCGCCTGACGGTCCACTTGACCGGTGTCGATGGACAGCATCTGTGCAGGTTGGGAGGAACATACCAATCGGGACGGAGAACCCGGTAAGTCCATGCGAGATCTGAAAACAAGACAAAGAACCGTTAGAGACTAGTCAGTTTTCTAGCCAATATTTAGGATCATAAGGGCATTAGGAGCAAGACAAAACCCATGTGGTCTCCCAGAAAACCCATGTGATCCCTTCCCAATCTTCTGCCATGCACCCAAATGATATACAAGCTTAACCCAAAACATGAGAGTAGAACCTGCAATGATGTACAGAAATCCCCTCTGAATTGCTTCCGGATTAGGGCCAAAGTCACGTCTCTTTCTTTTAAATGGCGACAAGGAGGAGCGTATGGGAGTTATACATCACTGGAGGCTGCTCTCCTTCTTTTCAGTCTGTTTATACTAGCATTGTAGTGTCCCCTGCACCACGCTTCCTGTACCTTGAGGACCAGTCCTTTAGTCCTGACTACGAGAGTGCCTTGAAGACAGATGGAGCATTCGATGCTCATTTCGTAACAGGGCTCTTACGATTGTAGGAATATAGGATTCGACTTCAGGTGCACATGTGCCTTTGATCAGAGATTTTCAATCGTGGTGCTCATCTGGTCTGCATATGCACCCTACATATCTTCATGCCTCACACTGAGGCTATATAGGACTGCATGGGTGATCTGCCCTTAGTTCTTTCTCCACCACAAAGTCCTCAGAGGTAATTATGAAGAGGAGGGGAAGGAAGCCAGGTAGTGGAACACCCATAAGGCCACCCATCTCAAAGAACTCCATTTACGGCACAGGGTGAGTAAAGGGAGGTTACTTACCTGTAACTGGAGGTTCTTTGAGACGTGTGGTCTCTATCTGAGTTCCATGCATGAGTACACTTACGCCACCGAGTCTGGAGATTTTTAGTAAGCAATACCTGTTCGGCCCCTATGTCTATGCCACATTTGGGAAGAATCAGACAACAGATGGATGTGAGAACACAAGTAAAGGCTGACTGCAATACTGCTATAGACACAGCTGTGTCTGTTGAAGACTGGCCCAATGCATAATGAGCAGGGAGCTCCAGGTAGCTGCCCTCCCTATTTCTAGCAGAGGTTCGTCTCTCAGAGATGCAGCACAGGTTGCTTGAGCCCTCACTCTCTCCAGGGATGTCAGCTAGCTGGTAGCAAAGGAGAATGCAGCCAGAGCTTGCATGCAAACAGAGCCTGACCCCTTAATCTCTCTGCTATTGACCAGAAAGTCTAGGTGTCTTTCTAAGTGCTTCTGTTTTGTGCAGATAAAAGGCCAGCACTCTTCAGACATCTAGCGAACGGAATTCTTTCTCCTCATCAGAGGCATGCAGTTTTGGAAGGAAGATCAGGAAGTGGATTCTTTCACGTTAGGGATGAATTTCAGGTGGGGTGAAGAGATCTTTCCTTTATGAAAGGCATATATGGCGGATCTGCCATGAGTGCTCTTAGCTCACTGACTCTTCTGGCTGGTGCGAGGGCAACGAGGAAGGCAACCTCCATTAAGAGATGAAACGTAGAGAATGTAGCTAAAGGTTTGAAAGGAGGTCTGGTGAGAGATAAAAGAATGACGCTGAGGTCGCAGTGAGGCGTTGGCTTCATCAGTGGTGGAAGGATCTAAGCAGTCCGTTCAGGATGGAAGTGCGAGGAAGGGAGTCCCCACTTGAACTTTCTATGCCTTTATCCACTAGACAAGAGGATTCGCACTTTGGACAGAACTGTAACTTTGGCAATGAGGTTCACTTTTTGTAGCGAGTAGACAGACTGGAGCCAGGTGTGCCAGCAACAGAGATGGAGCCTGGCAAACGGCATCACATGTGTGCCTAAGACTCTGTGGCCCAGGAAGATGTCCCTTGGCATGAAATCTTTTGCTAGGTAGATAGGTCCTTGCTGCAGTGGAGTCCAAGATCACTCCTATAAAGTACATGGACCTAGTTGAGGGGTGGGGAAATGGACTTTTTGTGGTTGACACAAATTTCCAGGAAAGGTAGTAGGTGGTGGAGGAATCAGGTTCTTTGTATGATCTGCCTACCAGAAGCCAGTCTCGGAGGTATGGGAAGATGGTCAACCTGCTGTCACCACTAAAAGACTCTTGTAAAGAACCTGGGTGCCATAGTTAGTCCAAATGGAAGGACTTTGAATTGGTAACAATGTTGACTGAGGAGGAACCTGAGGAACCTTCTGTGGACTGGGTGAAAGTCCACGTGAACATGTGCATTATCCATGTTGAGAGCAATGAGCCATGCACCCTTTTCCAGACAGGGAATTATTAATGCCAATGTGACTATGCCAAATTTTAATTTTTGGATTACTATATTTAGTCGGAATAGATCAAGTATTTGTCACTCTCCCCTCTTCTTTTGGGAAGCTAGAAGTAAGAGTATAATCTTTTTCCTTGATGTTCAGGTGGAATTCTTTCTACAGCTTCCTGGTGAAGAAGGGAGGCTTCTTCTAGATGCAGCATTTCCTCGTGAGATTGATCCCTGAAAAGGACCTGGGAAGGGGTTTTGTAAATAGGGGTGGACAGAAATTCTATCCATTAGCCACAGCAAATAATTTCCAGCATCCATTCATCAACTGTTAAAGCCTTCCAGTTGTGGGCAAATCGAATACGGCAACCTCCAAAAAATTAAGCGGCAAGAATGACATGGCCCTTGGCGATCCCATCATAAGTAATTCTTTGGTGTGGGTTAGAGTGAGATAGGTAGAGGATGTAGCAGGAGATGAGTATTTGGGCCTCTGTACCCGTCATTTGTGTTTTCCTGGGAGCGTTCCCACCAGACTCACGGGTGGGAGAGGAGAGAGGCCCTGTATGCTCTGAATAGCTTCTTCCTCTGGAGTAACTATGTCTCTGAATAAAGCGTTGGTGGTAAAATGGTTGAAGAAGTGGTCTTGGTCTGTATCTCTAATTTTGATGCTTCCTTTTAAGGGCAGGGGTATAGATACCCAGAGAATAGAGCACTGTTCTCAAGTCCTTGAGAGAATGACGAGATTTATCTGTTTTTTCACTGCACCTATTAACTACATCAAAGGCAGATCTTGAATGGTACTTTGCATCTCTCTGGGGAAATCTGAGGATTGTACCCAGGAATCTTTCCTCATGACAATGGCTGTAGACATCCCTCTGGATGCATCGTCTGCAGTATCTATGAAAGAGAGAGGTTTGGCCACTAATTTGCCTTCATTGACTGAGCTCTATCTTCTTGAGGGAGCTTGTCCTTAAAATCAAACACCTTTGCACAATTAATGAAGTCATATTTAGCTAGAAGGGCCTGGTTATTTGAAATTCTAATGGATTAGAGAGAGACTGTGAAGAAAACCTTTCTCCCTAGGAGGTCATGCTGTTGGAACCTTGTCCAAGGGTGTAATTTTGGGGTCTTGCCATCTGGCTTTTTCGGTGGCTGCCTGTACCATCAGAGAAATGGGCAGTGGGAGAGAGAATAGAAACTCAGCCCCTTTAGATGAAACCAAGTAGTGCGTCTCAGCCCTCTTTGGGGTGGGAAAGCAAGAACCAGGAGTCGTGCCACACTGTTTTAGCTGGATCCATGATGGCTTCATTCATCATGAGAGCCACTGGACTGGGACTCAAGATTGCAAGGTGTCCAGCAATCTATGTTGAGGGTCCTGAACCCCTTCGAACTATATCTGGAGCTCAGATGTTACCCCTTCTAGAAGCTCTTGATAGTGCGTGTAATAGACATGGTGAAAATGGGGTAACCTAAACAAACTCATCTGGGCAAGAGGATGAAACTGCTGCCAGAACCTTTGGATCTGGTTTATCTTCATCTTCTATATACTCCAAAGGAGCCAAAGGCTCATGTACTCATCCTTGGCCTACCGGAGGCCCCCAATAATGCCAGTAAGGGGATTAGCCAACTGAGGAAGACCCCGGGGCATTAGATACTACCTATCTCTTGGAAAGTCGTATCTGGTCAGGAAGGAACCCCGACCTCTCAGGGCTTCTATCTGGTACCCTTCTGGAATCTCTGACTCCTTGGAGGAAAAAGCTGGATCCTGAACTACTGGCGGAATGGATGGTAACAATGGTTATGTACCCAGACTCATGGGTGGGAGAGGAGAGAGGCCCTGTATGCTCTGAATAGCTTCTTCCTCTGGAGTAACTATGTCTCTGAATAAAGACGTATCCTAAGTGGGGGGGGGGGGGGCAAGGATAGAAAACAGCAAAAATGTCCCCTGGAGATGTAGGACTCGCACCACCCTGATGTAGGGGGTGAATCGGTTGGTGGAACTGTTGGATCCGGTGTTTTCCTGGTCACTGGAGAAGATGGATCAGAACAAGGTCTGATCTGGATGCTGGGGGGAACAGCAGTGGAGATCTGTCTTTAGGTTGGCACGTCAGAACCAGTATCAGAACTGACCGAGCTGTTCTGCTTCATGCCACTTTTCCTTGCTGAGGTGGTTTACTTGGGCCTCAATCTTTAGTACCCAGGGCTGAGGGCACTCCCAACTTTGAAGGAGGCAGGGAGGGATCTTTTCTTTGGGGCAGCCTTGGAAGAAGAATGTTTGTCTCTATCCTTGAGAGAGTTCCCTTTGCTCACAGGGCAGCAGGGAAGGAAAATGGGAACAGCTGGATGAGCTCACCCCCGGTACATGCCTCATTCATGGTGGGCTTGGCCAGGGCACCTTCAGAAAAGTTGGCCCTGGACACACCAGCTCCATGGAGGCAGTTTCATAGCCCCACTAAGATGATGAAGAGCTCTGGCTCCTCCCCGCCCAACAGGAACTGTGCCCTTTCCTGCCAAGGAGGAAGGACTGGAATAACTGGCTGCGTGAGGCACAGTGAGGAACTGGCTTCAGTCCTTCAGCTCAGCTACACAAGCTGTCTCCCTGGTCAACACAAGCCTCCTACGAGCAGAGCAAGTCCTGACATTTTGGGGTGGCCAGGACAGTGTCCAATGTTTGGGACTTGGCCACCCCACTGACCCTGAAGTTGCCATCTGGGCCCAGAGCACCAGTGAGGAAGAGGAGGAGCAGAGTGGGGAGGAAGGGATGTGGCACCACCACGGCCCGCGGCCTGGCTCCCTCCATGAAGAAGAGCTGCTGAGAGAAGGCAACTGGGTTGCGATGCAATTCCAGGTTTGCCCGGGAGCCACCAGGACACTACGTCACAGGGGTTCCCGGGGCTTTGTGGGCCTGGTCCGCACAGCAGTCAGGTCTCCAACCTAGAGGCTTGTCCATGCTGCAGCCCCACCACTGCCAAAGAACCACAAGTTTTGAGCTTGCCAGAGCGGGATCCTGCTGGCTCTGCCCAGTGTCTGACAACTCCCTGTGTCATCAGCGGTTCAGACTGCTACCCACCCTTCCTGAACGGCTCCAAGGCTGAGCTTTGTGGCTTGCTCATTTCCTACCACTCTCCCCTAAACTGCTCTTTCCTCTTTGGTTTTCTGGGTGCCCTCCTGGATCTCAGAAGGTTTCCCTGTGTCTTTGGCCCCTTGAAGTTAGGACTTGACCACCAGATTCCCAGTATGCTCCAATGCTGGCAAATTGTGCACACACTCAAGCACAATTCTCTGTGCTCACACAGCCACAAAAAGAACTAATGCGATGAGCAGCCAGGCGAACTCCAGTCTACACACATCTCATGTAGCCCTCATGCTGGGACACATTCGTACTGTGCCCCTTTCAGGGGCCTGACTCGTCTTGCGCACCCCCAAGGTTCACCTCACTTAAAAACTACTTGCTCACACCATCAGACAAAAAAACCCAAGAGTGCCACAGCACAGCATGAGTGAGAAATGGCCGACTTTCTCATTTTACCCTATAATTATACAATAAACCAACTGGAACAGAAGCATTGTGCCTACATTTCAGCATATGTCACATAGAGCAGTACGAACAAGTCGTCTGCATGAAATGTTAGTTTGCACTGACTTCGCTGGTATTTTTAGGCAGCCTGCCATAAACTGAGGCAAATATCTAGATGAGCTGACATACCCCCTGGAAGACCTTTGCATACCCCCAGAGTTACACCTACCCTCTCTGGTTGAGAACCCCTGTTCTAACAAACCTCCGTCCCTCCTTCCCACCCCACTATGATTTCCTTCCTTCCCCACCAGTGACTGATCCCTCTTCCTGTTGCCAAATACCCGACGACCCCTGTTCTGCCATTTGACAGCTTCTAACTGCTCCCTGAAGCCACCCTCCTACTTGCAACTCTCCTGAACAATACAGCTCTGATCACCCTTAGGGCCCATTGAGTTCCCAGCTGGGAGAGCAGCAACAGGCTGATAGTAAAACAGTTGGCATCATCCAGGTCTTGTTTCTCAATGACGGTACGATGCCAGCCAGCAAACCGCCAGGCGTCCTCTGCAAGGCATCTCCAGCCTTCACAGGGGAGACGTGTGTGTGTGGGAGTTTATAGAGGGGTGAAGAAGAGAAGACGCCTATGTGGACAGCACCTGCACAGTCTGCACCTATCATGTCGATAACGGTACGGAAGAAAAATACTTTTCAATGTGTAACAAATCCACCCACGCCCTCCGCCGGGCAGGAGACCACTGGCCACCTGCCTGCCCTTCATTTCCCATGGCACGGCAGAAAAGGACTCTATGGAATGTGAGCAAACCTTCTCTCGTGTAGATCTGCTTTGCCATCAGCGGTGGACAGGCGCTCCGACTCAGGGCTGTTCACACGACGGTATCTCAGAGAGCGCACTTGAGTGGTAGGGGAGTCTGGGGGCGCCCGTACAGGGGAGCTGGGACAGACACCACTTCTCTGTTCCTCTTCCACCACGCACTGGTTCTGTATGGGAGAAAACACAGAGAATGTCAAGGAACTAAGGGCAGACACCAGAGAGAACCCAGTGAGGTCCACCGGTAGGGATCTGGGTTGGAATCTCTCCCATCTTTCCTTCCAGAACAAGACTCACAGTCTACCTCTCACAGCCTGTGCTGGTGGTGTTCAGAGGAACACAGGAGCTTGTCAGCACACGAAAGCTATTCCGGCTGAAGGAAGGGGGTGAATTTAAAGCAGAACAGCTCTTCCAGAATAATACCTTGTGTGGATAGTCTTGTTTCAGAATAACAGGGCCTGTTCTGGCTGAGCTGAATGAGTTATGTCATTCAGCGTAAGCCACTCATGTGCTTGGAATGTGCTTTGAAAAAAAGCTCTTGCAGCAGCTGACAGAGTGATGTGGGCCAGTGAGAATCTTCTCTGTGATATTGTCTGCCTGGACCTCGCCATGGCTCCCAGAGCTTGCTCCTGTACTGAGGGCTGCTTTCCTGGCAGAGGCTGGGTGTTACATAGGTAGATCCTCGTTCTCCGGCAATGCCCAGGGGCCCATAATGGAGAACGGCCCTGTTGTGCTGACAGCTGATGAGGGAGACAGGCCCCACCCAGAATTTACCATCTAATGTGAAAAGACACAAGACATGAGCGTAACAAGAAGGAGGGACGTGGGGAGGAAGGACCAATAGCCACAGCAGATAACCCCCGCTAGGGTGGATGTAGGTATACTGGGTAGTGGTATTTAACGCTGGTGTAGCTATTCCTGGAGAGGAATGGGAATAAGCCATATTGGTACAAAGCACCTTTTTAGCAACATAACTGCCCATGGTTGAGGTGGGGCCAGCATACCGTACCCATGACAAATCAGCCCAGAGAGGCACAGTGGTACAAACCCTGTGTGCAGCGCACACCTGAGCACGGACACAACTCAGGGATCTAAACCGTTCAGACCGTGTGGGAAATGAGTACCCTAATAACAAACCCGCCATCCCTGCTGAGCGTTTGCCCAGGGTCAGCTGGTGATTTGCAACGAGCACAGAAGAAGCGGGTCTGGAGGAGATGGCAATGATTTCCCAGGCTGGTCCGAGGCAGGCTGCTCGCTGCACAGGGTGAAGTGGGGGAGCTGCAGATGGCCTGGCTGGGAGACTGTGCCATAGCAAGAGAGAGGAAGGGCTGGATCTGAGAGAGGTGGAGAACAGTGGCAAGATCTGGATGCTGCAGGAACGGATGGGAACAGAGTAGGGAGTGACAGGGCTCCAGGGCTGTGGGGCGGGATGACCCAGGAAGACAGTGGTGCTGCCAACAGTGATGCAGGACAGTGACAGAGAAAGGAGGGCTTCATATGCTGCCCCGTGGTCAGTCTGGTGTTGCAGCTGGAAGCAGGGAGGCGGATGGGGGCTCCCGTGTACAGAGCTGCAGTACCTCCTCCTGCTTGGGTGCCGACCAGGATTCATCTCTATCCTTTTACCTGCGAACCTGCAGCACTCAGCTACAGCCTCTGGCAGAAAGAAAAGGAGGCTCCGAGTTTCCTGGAGCGGGAGGAAACTGCAATTCCTGTTGATGTCCCTGGGTGCTCAGTGCCTGCAGGAGTTCCTCAATGGCCTCTCCTGGGAATTGGCAAGAAACTGCAGCACTCACAGCTGGAAGAGCACCCTGGGCAGACTGCGGCTCTTCTCCAGGGGTAACATGATGGCATTGCTCACCAGCGTCCTTCCATTCAGCCCTGAGATCTGACTGCCCCCTTTGACGTGCAGTCTCCTGGTATAACTCACATCTGTCTTGAAAGGAAATTGGACCAGCACGATGGGGAAGCCTAGTACATTGTATTTACCATCTGGGGGAAGACAGAGAATGACAAGCAAAAGAAACCATTTGGAAGGAATGTCTGCGGCTGCCAGATGGAGCAAATCAGAGAGGGAAGAGCTCAGTCCCTAACTCCTGCGGGAACCAATGCGAGCACTCACAAGGAAAGTGGACATTCTGTTCCAGGGGGCACCTCAGGTCTGACAGAGAAGCTGCAGTATATTTGGTGGCTCTCAAGAACAGGAAAGCTGAGGTGACTTTTGGAACCAGGAGCTACGGACGTTTGTGGAATATGATTTCCACAATTTGGAAGTAAGACCATAAGACATGATAGAAACAAAACTTCCCCTTTCTAGCGCAAGATCCTGTCTGCACTACGCACAAGTCTAAAGGTAACGTGCCAGCCCGTAATACTTGCACCCAAGAGGGTCCAGCGAGTTGGCTGAGATGCTCTCTAGGCCAATGAAGTTAATTTTTAATAAGTAGCTCAAGAGGAGTGGAAGAAAGCTAATGCAATGGCAACATATCAAAAGTATATATGGAATGAGCCAAGTAGTGATAGAAATCAATGGCTCGCTAACCGGCCTCTCAGAGTTGTGAAGAAACTCATACGAGCTTCAATCCATAAAGACCTAAAGGATGGGAATATAATCCATGTCAATCAACATGCTTTCGAGGAAAACAGGAAGTGTCAAATGAACTTGCTATCATTCTTTGATAGGATCACAAGTCTGATTGATAAAGATAACCATGTTGACATGATCTGCTTGGACATGACACTCCGATTAAAAAATGAATATTAAAATCAATATGGCACATACTAAATGGGTTACAAACTGGCTGACAAATCTCAAACCTAACTGTTAATGTGGGCTCATCATCCAATCAGGGTGTTTCTAGTGGGGTCCTGCAGGAACCGATTCTTGGTCCAAAATAATTGTCATTTTTATCAATGACCTGGAAGAAAATATAAAAGCCTTGGTGATAAACAGATGACAAAACATTGGTGGGTTGGTAAACAAGGATGGAACAGGCCGCTGATGCAGACTGATCTGGACCACTTGGTGAGGTGGCAGTAACCAGGTAATATATGTTTATAAACAGCCAACGTCGCGGTCACCCATCTAGGAGCAATGAATGCAGGTCATGTTTACTGGACGGAGGCTCTGTCTGCAGAGACGGCTCCTGGGGTAGGCAAAGCAGGCGACGCCTAGGACCCCGAGCAGGGAGGGGCCCCGTTGCCTGCTCTGCCTGCCCCAAAAGCCACGTCTGCCTCGGTCAGCAGCAGCAGGAGGAGCTGTCCCCTGGGGCCAGCAGCAGGAAGCTGGCTCTGGTGGCTGGGGGAGGGCCCGGGTGATGGGGAGCAGGGACCGTGGGAGGCGGGGGGACAGGGAGCTGGGGCCACAGATGGGGGCCCCTGCAGTGGGCCTATAGGGGGCCCTCACAATGGTCTTCACCTAGGGCCCCGAATAGCCAAAGGCCACCTCTGTCTGTCTGGGAAAGCAATGATTAAATGGCTTCTGGATCCTGGTGGAAAGCAAGTGAACATGAGCTCCCCGTGCAATGCTGTGGCAAAGGGTAACATGGGACTATTATGTGGGCGTAGGAAGGAGATGTTACCGCCACATGTCACTCATGAAACCATTGCCCAGTTCTGATTTCCACACTTTAAAAGGGATGCTGAAAAATGAGAAGTGCAATTCAGAGAAGAGCTACAAGAATGATGTGAGGGGTGGAAAACCTGCCTAGCAGTGAGAGACGTTAGAAGTCAGTCTATTAATTTATTCAAGAGACGGCTAAGGGGACTTGGATCTTGGCTTATAAGTACTCACAAGGGAAGAAGATACTTACTTTGCCGATGCTGATCCTGAGTTTGTTGCGGTTCACGTCCGTCTCTTCCCAAACCTCAGTCTCGTTGAAGGCAATGTTAGGAGCCTGGATCTGCCCTTCCACTGGCCGGCCCGGGAGGATGGGAGGAGCATTCTCTTGGTCGCTCAAGTGTTCACCCTGTAGGACATCCTCAGTGTTCTCACGCAACAAATCCCCTGGAACTGGAGTGACGTTAACCACCCTACAGGGGAGAAGACAACAGGACAACACCTATGATCACAGAGAACCAGGCCATTATATCTCCTCCATCATGGGCATCCATCCCCATAATGTATGTAGCTGCCAGGCTGGCCACACCAGGGATCACAACCTTTTCCAGGCCAGCACCCCATGTCACAACAAATTCACGAACCTCCTCCCCTCTAGCCACAAGCAAAGGGAGGGTGTCCCTCAGACCCATACGTGACGCCTGCAGGTCACCCCCCCCCCCGCAGGCTGAGCACCCTTGCTTCAGAGAAGGTGCTTGACTCCCCAGAACGGACGATCAGGGATCAGCCAGCGGGAGGGAAGAATCCACCTGGACTCTAGCCAATGGGGCTCCGTAACCTCACACATGTCCTGCCCAGTGGGATGGCGCACGTGCGCATCATCCAGTTATGTCAGGATTCTTCCAGGCGTCGGAGGAAGTGGGATTTTCTCCCACGAAAGCTCATGCGATGAATACATCTGTTAGTCTTTAAAAGTGCCCCAGGATCCTGTTTGTTTCTCTGCAATAGACTACCACGGCTCCCCCCTTAGGTTTCTTAAAAGCACCTACATGATTTCAGAGAAAATCCCAGTTGCCTCCCATGGGGATTGTGCTGTTCAACCACTCAGAAGATTCTAAACGTCCCACCCATACACGTCTAATCATAGCCACTGTCAGATGGGAATGACTCAAGATCCACCAATCCAGTCTCCTGTCTTGGACAGGGCTCACTACTGATGATCCAGTGGATGGTGAAGGAATCTCGCAGAGACAGATGTGGGTTCATTCGGTCTCCACATTTGGCCTTTCCCTGATCTCTAACAGGTAACCCTGGAATACCAGATGTAACACCCCTGCCAGAATGTGCTACACTTCGCTATTAGAGTGTGAGACATTCCCACAACCCGTAGAAATATCCAATCTCTTTCACCATCTGCCAAGCTCCAGGCCCCTGGGACTCCCCGTGATGAGAAGTTTAAGGTTCATGCTTGGGATCCAGCTGCAATCCAGAAGCTTAGGCACGCTGTATTATACACACCGCATCGCCACAGCCAAATGGAATGAATGTCTGTGTACCTAATCCTATTTTCCAGGGCAGTTATGGCCTGTGTCCTTTCCAGTGACTCTTCCTCGATCCAGCACCCACTGACCGCATGATAGGTGTGACCAGAACACTCACCCGAACATGGCTGCTGTCTGCCTGGTGTTCTGCTGCGGTGGAGTGGACGTGCTTGTAGACAATAAAATGTCCGTTCCAGCTTTCTCCCAGTCAAAGGCCTCGTTCTCTGTAATGCCTCTTTCCTTCATGCTGTTCTCAAACACTGACATGATCAGCTAAAAGAGTAAAGGGAGCAACAGGGAGGGAGGTATCAGATGGGCGTCATAACAGCTGACAACAGCTTTCAAGAATGCCTGAAAACACTGAGCTTGTACAAATTCACAATTTCCATTTAATGGAAATTTCTGACGTTTTGAGCTTTGTTTTAGATTAGAATCGGAACAAAACTTAATTTTTAAAAAGTGGAATGAAACAAATTCTGAAACAACTCATTTTTGAACATGTCATCTCAGAAGTTTCAAAATTTCATTTCAACACAAATTGTATTTTATATTTTTTACATAATTTCATGATACGTCAGTAGCCACTCCTGTGAGACACATCATGACATAACAGAACAGTAAGAAATCGTATTTTAGTTTTGTTTCATTTCATTTTATTTTTAAAAGCATTAAGGGCAGCTGCTATTTAGTACAGATTGAAACCTCTTATTTTCTAATCTAGAACCAAGTGTCTCCTGTTTGGGTTGTAATGAAACAATTTGACACTGACACTTTGATCTAGAAAATGAGAGAAATACTGAGTGTGCTAATTAAAGAAGCAGCTGTTTTTAATCTCCTGGTGGTAGTCTGGAATCGTTTGTCTAGGAGATTGAGAAAAGTTGCTCCTCCAGTTACAATACTGG
This sequence comes from Pelusios castaneus, assembly GCA_007922175.1. Taxonomy (NCBI): domain Eukaryota; kingdom Metazoa; phylum Chordata; order Testudines; family Pelomedusidae; genus Pelusios; species Pelusios castaneus. Next base: position 3,301,136 of record ML685909.1, on the reverse strand, counting down.
GAACGTATGTGCTTCACTTGTTGCGTGTATCAGAAATAGAATGGAATACTTGGACTATTGCATGATTAGCATATGATACGATAATATGTTACATATGACATGTCATGTCTTATCGTGTATCATGGCTACATGGCATGAGACAATGTTAAACGCTAGAAATGACAGAAAAGTGAAACCCACCACAAAACACATTTCAAATTGAAATGTTTGTTCTGAAACTAAATTTCAAACCTTTTTCAAAACAAAGCTGTTGGAAACTATTTTTTTTTTTGCCTCCTTTCCCTCTTCCCCCATACTCTCCCCACACACAGAGGAGCATTCGGCAAACATTTTCTGACAGAAAATTTTTCATGAAAATCTTCTGAGCAGCTCCTTCTCATGTATCAACAGGGCTTCACGCAGCTGCACCTTAGATACGGTTGCACCAACCTGTCTCGTGAAAGCCGAACTTTCAGCCTGTTCTACAAGCCACACACCCTCTCAAATCAGCCTGCAAAGAGGAATGCCCCGTTAGGCCCCAGGTAGAGTTTATGGGGCACATTGGGGGCATTTGGGAGAGTGTGCAACGAGACACAGCGCTGCAAAAAAATGACCTTTTTTACAAATTGGAACTTTGAGTGGAAATGGGGAAAAGAATGGGTAGGAGCCATATAAAACTGATCCCGTGGGGCACCCCAGTGGAGATCTAGAGTCTAGCACCAAGAACCAGCTCCGGAACGCAATAGATCAAAGTGACTGGAGTTTGTTAGTGCTCTGGAGTGACACGTAGGGCTGCAGAGACCAAAGCCAGCCGGAGACAGAACCTTTCCACATAAACTATCCGGTTACCTAGGGGCAGGTGTAGCGAGGGTGTCCGGCGCCCGGGGGCCAAGCCCATATTTGTGCTCCCCTGGGCACCCCACGCTATTTCACACCTCGCAGCCTCCCACTGCCCGGAGCTCCGCCACAGCTTGGCACCAGGGGCCGTGGCCCCCCAGGCCACCAATCACTATGCCTCTGCCTAGGGGAGGGTGACCTGGCCTAGGAGGTAGACAGACATGGGGAAGGGCGGCCCCGTAACCCTCCCTCTGCACAACGCAACCACGCCCCTTTACTCTGCCCCTGTGGGGGTGGCAATAGGAATTGGGCACATCACAGCCCAGCCCAACCAGACCTGCCGCCCTCTCTGGGCTCAGCACAGCTCCCCTTCAGCACCCGTCCACACAGCCCCGGCTACTGGGCAGAGACCCCGCAGCGTAGCGAGGCTCAGGGAAGTGTAGGGTCCTGCCAGCCCCAGGGGACACCAGAGGGAAGGGACCTGAGGTAGCCTGGGTTTCACTGGTGTAATTTAGGGGTTCAGCACCCCCATCTCTGGAAGGGAGGACCGTGCTGAACACCTGCGGCCTTCATGCCAAGCTCCCGGGGCTCACGGCATGTGAATTAACCTCAGACGCAGAGGCAGGGAGAAGAGCTCCTAACGAAACCTTCCTGAGGCAAGCCGGCAGGCCCGAGAGGAGACGGGGCTGAGGGCCGTGTCAGCGATTTTCCTCTGGAGCCCCTGCTGCAGAACGGCGCACTCTTCGGCCCTCCGTGCAGTGTGTGTGGGCAGCACAGACGCGAGTCTGGTACCTTGCTAGTCGCTCAGCAGGCGGAGCGTTGGAAATCTCAAGAGAACAACGTTCTGCTGCAGAAAGACCGCGGAAGGGGCTGATGGGAAGTGTTAGAAACAGCTGGACGGAGGAGCCGGACAGGTGTGTGACGGGATGCACATCCGTGCAGCCCTTGGGCGTGACCTGTATAATCTTTCTGTTCAGTTTTGCAGTGTAATGGTGTTATTTGATGACAGGTTCCTCTGTGAATGCTCAGAACATGGGCCACGTGATTACCAGGGTGCCATGTTCCCTGCTGCAACATGTATGTATAGATGTGAAGCATGTTACAGGGTTCAGACTCAGGACTGTCTCTAGCACAATGGCTGAAGATTTACACATCAAAGGGAATGCTAATGCCCTCCCCTGCTCAGGTAGAAGTGAAGAGAATCTCACAACAGGATAGTGAGGGGAGGGGCTGTCAGCAGTTTGTTAAAACAAAGACACAGAGACTGTGAGGGGGGAGAAGCTGCAGGCTCTCAGCCTGAGAAGACACCATCCTGCAACCAACTTCAAGCAAGATCGGGGCCCTGCCTAAGAACAGGCAGAGAATGGCTGCAAAACATCAGACAGCCAAACACCATGTGCATAATCTTGGACTCTGAGGTTAGTTTAGGTGAAGATGTTAGAGTAGTATGCGGTTTATACCTTTTATTTGATAGTGGTCACTCCTGACTCATTTGTAACATGTTGCTGCCATGATTGGCCATATTCTCATTTGAAATCAGACTCTGATCAATAAACTAGTAGTTGTTTTACCTAAAGCTGTGTGGTCTTTAGAGGGTGTGGATGTGGGAGGCTGGGCACAATCCACTTCTTCGTTAAGTGGACGGACTGGAGACTAAGGTGATTGGGAGTGGGTCCCAATCCCTGTAAGGCAGTGGCTCCCAGTGTAGTGTCTGGGGCTGGGTGTGCTTGCTTGGGAACCAACGCCTGTGTGGCCAGTGGATTTACACCCACTGCCTGGGACCAATTACACGCTGGTGGCTGGTGTGGACTGACTCAGGAGTGAGTGGTCACCCAGCAGAGCGGGGTAAATTGGGGTTCAGGAGTGGGGTTCAAGCGGTCATAGCAGCACACCAGACTGGATTTGGGGAGCAGCCTGTCACAAGGTGCCAGGTCATGGAGCGTGGTCTTAGAAGGGCTCTCTTGGGTCCAGCAGTCCACAGCCCCGCATCGGTCACAGCTTCCTCTGGCCTCTCCACCGGTCCTGTCTACCCACCTCTCCCTCAGCTGGACACCTGAGCTGCGCCTGCCTTCATCTCCCACAGCGCTCCGACCAAGCACCTCTTGTTCGCGCAGCTTTTCACTTTTCAATGGCTCTAGGTCAGATTTGCCTGTTTCGTCCCTACTTCCCCTCACTTTCTTTCCTCTGGTTTTTTTTCTAATGTAAACAGAGCTGCAGTGGTCTCGTATAATTGGAGGCTTAGTACAAGCTGTATCACAAAACAGCTCATGCTTCTCAAGCAGCGATAATAATAAGCTCTGTGGAAATCTGCAAAGCATTTCCGGTCAGCAGGACTTTCTCATTGCAAAATTACTTCTGACTGACAAACCTCTTAATAAAGGGTCCCTCCTGCACCCTGCCACTAACAGGAAAAGATCAACGAGCCCCGTCCACATGGGCAGGCTGCACTGGTTTAGCCTGAATTTAAACGGATTTAGTTTAAACTGTTTTAGTTTAAAATGATGCAACCCCCTGCGTGGCTGCTCTTATTTTCATAAATGAGTGGCTTTTTCTGGTTTAGATTAAACTGGTTGAGAACAGGATTAAGCTAAATTGAAGGGTTTGCACTGGTTTAATTAAATAAGATTAAAAGTGATTTCAGTTAAACTGGTGCAATTTTCTCTTGCAGACAAAGCCCAAGTGACAGGTTGATTTTTCCCTTCCTTCCTAAGAGAGGTGCCAAGAATAGAAAATCAATGTTACGGAGAGAGCATCAGACAATGTTTCCCAAGGCTGCCCTTGTCCCCACTGGCTGCCTAAAACATCTCAAAAGCTAGAAAAAGAAAGCATGCAAGTTTTTAGCCTTGATTGGATTCACATCCCAAGAGCCCAGAGTTCAGATCTCCTGCAGACCGGAGACGTGCACAACCGTGGCCTGCAGGGCTGTGCAGTGCGGCTCATTCTGCACGCAGACACGTACAAAGAGAGTAATGAGCCGTTGGCAGCTGAGATCTTAACAGGCTTAGCTCAGACATTGCTCCTTGAGGAACCTAACCTGGATTTTCCAGGATGGTGATTTCAAGGGAGATTAAGCACTTATGGCTCAGCTCTTTGGCCCCTGCTTGTAACTACACTGTGTAGGAGAGATATTTTAATTGCTTTTAAAAGATTGCTAACCGATTTCAAACAGCGCATGCCACCAAGGGTCTGTCTGCCTCAGAGGTTGGGGTTTCTTGTTTGATGGGGTGGGAGAAGGGAGGAAAGAACTGGGATGTGCCAAACCACCCTATGATCCTCCCTCTCTCCTTCCTGCGAGGAACCTCCTCTCAACCTGTGAAATCAAAGCTGCACTTCCCAGGGACCGACCGTCTCTCACCTGATAATCGGGCTTGGTGAAGTAGTCCAGGTTTGCGATGTGATCCAGGAAGAGGTGGAACTCAGATGGCATGTGTTTTAGCAGCATTCTGTGTTCGTACTTTTCCTTGATCATGCCAACTTGCTCCTGTAGAGAGGAAAATACACAAGATCCCACCATCTCTCTTTGCCACATATTCCTAACTTCTGCAGTGGGCAACACAGACCCTTCCGGGTCTTGGTTATATGTTTCCTAGCAAAGGGAGATTGTTCTGTTCATGCAGAAAAGCTTGGACCCAGAGACTCCTCTCAGAAGCTACCCCTTTAGCAGAGACTCCTGGAAGTAGGGGTGGCTGCTTTTTGGCTCTTCCCTCCCCCAGCGGGCTCTTTCAGGAACACATGGATGGTCTGTTTCATCCCTGTGAACTCAATCTGACTAGCTGGTCAATGCTCCAATTTAGCACTTCTGGGAAGCTGGCTGGAAGGGACGAACCAGTCAGCTCATCACCGAAACACAGAAATGCTCCAAGCCTTAATAGGCCAACAGACTGTTCGGTATCAGGGCTGAAGCGTTTTGTGACAATACACAAGGACCGAGCGGATGTCTTCACTCACAGCGGCCCCGGGTCAACTCTTCAGGATCGACTGAGTGGTAGCGGAGACATGCTCAATCAACCCAGAAGTCGATGGTGTTAACCCATCCCTGCAAAAAGGCAGGAGGGCGTTCCCCTTTGGTGCAGCGTCGTGGAGATGCCGCACTATTTAGAAGTTAGGAAGTCAATGGAAGAGACACAAGCTCTCTACGTAGTTTACGTATCTCCCATTGACTTCTGTCGAATTTGGCTGCCAGTGCAGACCAGGCCTCAGATGGCACCATTCATTTCAAGCTCTGGAGAAACCCAGGAGAGACACGCTGCATTTTAGGCCACGCGAGAGATTGAGAAAATCATGGACTCACAGGGTTAGAAGAGACCATAAGGGTCAGAAAGGGGATCAGAGGGGAGGAAGGACTGTTTGCATAGTACAGCATGTCAATATTAAGCCAAAATCCTATATGTCACAAGCAAGCTTTCATTCTATGGAAGCAGGAGGAAGAGCTGTGGGAGGACGCTGTTCGAATTACTATTTAATGCCTTTGTTCTGAAAGGCTTTTAAGAGCATTCTCAGAACTGCTGCAGTGTGTATTACATGGAAATGTTCCTTTCCTAAGCAGCTGTGGCTTGTGTGCTCTCTTTGAGATATATGGGAAGGTGTTCCTGCCATCCACATCCAAGGTCTCAGTGAAACAGCTCTAGGGCTTGACTCTGCAATGCTTTCTGAAAAGTCCTAGAAAACAGACTCGGGTCTGCACGTCAACAAGAAGTTATGCTGGGGGGCAGGAAAAGGGGAGTGGAACAGCAGCTCTATGGAATTTCCTCCCATTACTCCTCAACCACCGTATTCCCTACCTTATCTTTGATCTTACGCCACGGAAGTTGACCCACTGCAAACTCCACCAACATGTAAAAGAGGGACCACAGGTCATCATGCCGACCCATCTCCTGGAGAACATGAAGACAACGGAAAGCCAAAAATAAGGCTGCAAGCCCTAGAAGCCAAAAAGCATCTTTCCTGCTAAGTAGGATCTGGCGTGTGTTGTCATGTGCATGACAAGTGGAGTAAATAATTCCTTGGGAATGTGTTGCTTCCATTCTCAAGACATGTCCAGAAATATTAAATATTATTCAGGTTGTACAGTCGAGCACTCACACCTCAGGAAATGAGGCTGTCCATGCAACCTTAAGTTGTACCCTTGTGCGTATGCACTGGGCCGGGGGAGGTGAAATTACACGGTCACTGTTTTTTCCACAGGACCCCGGCTCATTCAGTGGATGATGCTCATTGTGCGGGTAACTGTTCAGAACTTCTTTTTATCCCCATCCTTCAATGCGTGGGTCCCACACTCTTCACACCTTGCCCTGAATGCAGGGGCTTTTCTGTGACGCTCATTACTAGAACGAATGAACTCTTCGCCAACGTTGAATGCATTTATCCTCACCTATCCCTGGAGATGAGAGGGCATTACATTCATTTTAGATGGGGAACTGAGGCACAGAGGTCAAAAAGAAATGTGTCCAATGTGGCCCTTAATTTTGGGTGCCCAAGATGAGCCTGGGATTGTCCCGTCAGAGTATTTAGCATTATATATTTATATACTTTATATATTCCAAACTTAAGGACCCACAGCACAGCCAGCTCCTGCTGTAATAAGCACTGAGAGGAGAATTCCCAAGAGGAGAGCTGTAATTGATATTCTGTGTTTCACAGGGGCTTGATGTTAACTATCAAGAGGACCTGGCTGTCTAAAGAAATCCTGACCCACTGCCTTCAGCACCAGGGTCTGGGAATGGCCAGTTAGAAGCACGTCCCATTACGTACGACACATACTAGCAGAGGATGAAATGAAATGAAGCTCGGGAGAGAAGCATTGGTTCCCAAACTGTGAGTTCTGGACCATCACTGGGCTGACTGATGGTCTGTAGAACATGAAGCAGCTTGTTGGCCAAGAACCCTAATTACTAATTCCATTTCTGACACAGCCTCCCTCTACAGCCTTGAACTCGCCACTTCACCTCAGTGTCAGCATCCCGGTTCCTAAGAAGGGCTAATCCTGCTCCACCTATTTCCAGAGAGAACCAGTGGGGTAGCTGTCTGGAAAGCACAGTGGAGATTAGAAGTGCTGTACCAGAGTCTTATCAGCTACAATAATTACAGATCTGCATTTCTGAATCTCTTCCCACAAGCCACATCACCTGGGATGCTGGAAGTCTGGCAGGCAGGTTGAGACTGAGTAGAGGGGAGTGAAGTGCCAGAGATCATTAAGCTTTTTCTTCCGGCAGGAACTTTAGTTCCGTAGTTCATGCAGCGGAAGAATTATGCCATACACACAAGAAAGATTTATAGGATCTGAACTACTAAAACATTAAATAGACTGTCTGGATGAGTGAGGGAAGGGCAGGCATCTGGGGAAACCAGGACAAAAGAGGCCAAATATTTTGCAAAAGTAATATCCCTCTGCAGTGGAAAAAATCTAGGATTTATTCTGAGTTACCCATAATATCCCCAAGGGCAGGCTGCTGGAAGCCACTGCCTTCCCATGGCCAGCACGCTGCCGGGAGTCTGGGGCGTTGAGTCGGTGGTTAGGGACTGGGGTGCACAGGAGCGGCACAGGGCCATGGCTTTCAGTGTTTCTTGGATTTTATATTTTATTTTTCTTAGCAGCAGCAGCAAAGGTGGTAACTGGCAAATATTAGGACAGTGAACTAGAGAACAGCCAATGACTAGCTCACACTTTTACACTTACCGTCAATAGCTTTCCAGCTCCCCAGAAGTTATTTGACACATCACCTTGCTTTAGGCAACAAGCTAGAACTCACACCAGCCGACCCCTCCTGCAGCTAAAGAGCGCAGGGCTTATTCTACGTCTGTACAGCCATTAAAAACTCAAGCACTGAGTCTGAGAGCCCAGGCAACCAACCCAGGATTGCGATGCAGGGCGAAAAGTTTCAGGCTGGAGCCCAGGATCTGCAAAACACTTCAAAGTCTGCGCTCCGTCCTGCACCCAAATCTCCACACTGCAATGTCTAGCTTTGCTGCCCGAACCCCGTGAGGCTGAGCCCGCTGATCCAGGCCAGCCATGGCTGAGCTAGAGGTCTTTGACTGCAGTGCAGAGGTAGCCTCCATGGCTGCAGGAGATAAATGACCCTTCTCTTTGAACTCCTAAGAAACAGAGGTACTCACTCGGTTTTTGTGTGCATTCACTGAAGCATAGCGGACTGTTCCTCGAAACCCAGCGACATTGCGAGGCTGATAGGAGACAATAAAAAATCTCAGAAACAAAGCAGAGTGATGGAGAAGGCAAAGTGCAACAAACTCCTAAAGACGTCCCAGCTGTCCCCGTGGGCCATACCAACCTGAGGAGCTGAAGATCTCTTCTTAACGGCCTTTTCTGCGATCGAGTGGCCACAGAACCAGACAACATACGCCTGAATCCTACATTTCACTGACACACTCCTGCACTACGGGAAAGTGATGAATAAAGTGTGCCTGGCTGGGAC